>CM069906.1:58721058-59108552 GCA_036172215.1 Camellia granthamiana | reverse complement strand
GGTGGAATTGGCTCTGCTGGAATGTCCGCATTCTCCTGGACATTAGCAGTAACCCTAGGTATTGGAACCCTAATTGAGGGTGGATGTGAAGCAGAAGCTGCTGCTTGTTGTGGTTGTTGTTGTTGTTAAAACCTAGCGATCAACTCAGCCTACTAGGCTGCAATTTCAGCTTGGCGGGTGGTGATTTCCGCTTGGCGAGCAGCGTCTAGCTACATTGCCTCAATGGTCTATTGAAGTCGATGCAACATATCCTCCATGTTGTCTATAGGGTGCTGATTTATTATAGGGTGTTGATTTCTGCCCCAAATCCGATACCCTCAAACTGATACCCAGACTTGCAACTGATACATACATTCCTGCAGAGTTTCACTCTAAAAGCACGTATCAAGCAAGTAAGAGCCAAAACACCCCTATAATGGGGTAGGGTTACCTTGTCCTAATTTCGTCAGGAGCTAGGGATTCACTACGCAAACAAGCGGTTTCATACAATCCTGCATTCGGATGAGCAACCTATCCTAGTTTGGAACAGTCTTTAAAGCTTCCGATATGCAACTAGGTCGATTGGTCAAAAAGGATACCTCAGTAGGACCACCTAATATACCTCTCGCACCTAACACTGAGAAGTGAAAAGATGATCAAACGGTACAGCGGTAGTCCACATCCAAGGCTTGTGTTCCCATCGTGGCAGAGCCCGCAACCGGTCAGCCTTATGGCACGCTTTTCCAAGTAAGCCTCCGGCAAACCGCTCAGGAATAGCAGATGGCAAACACTGTGACTTAGGCGCACCGATGCAAATGCAATGCAAAGAAACACATAAATGTAGATAAAACAACATATCATGACTTCAAGTCAAGTTCTCTAAGTCCCTAGCAGAGTCGCTAGAAATTGTAGCTCGACTTTTTCGTGCCCCCCTTTTGGAGAGCTCGAATTGGTCCTACAGTTCGGACTCTTGTCACGGTTCTGAATCTAATCTCACAAAGTGTAATGTGAAACTGATAAACACCAAAGATTCCAATCCGGCAAATCTTTTTGAAAAATTGATTTTTAAATCAAATAATGCCGAAATTGGACTGCTTTGCTAGATTACAGAGTCACCACCTAAATGTTTTGTTTTTGAGAAATTTAGGAAACCCTAACTCGTGCCAAAGGCCATGTGTCCGTCATCACCAAAGTTGCCTCGGCTTGGGAACTTGGGTACGAGAGGGGAAGGTCCTAAAATGAGCACCCTCGCTCGCCCGATCAAAAGATCGGCCTCTACTAATCATGATATATTGTTTTATAAACTTCATGTGTTCTTATTCTGATTATTAGCTAACTTTACTATGTGACGCACATAAGTAAGTATAGACTAAGTCGCAAGACTTGGAACAAATCAACTCATGTTTGTTTTCCAAAATGGTTTGAGGTTGCCACCTTCAAGTGGGCTAAAACGCGGATTTGCCAACGAGCATGATGGGCTTAAAACATGATTTGCCACTTCGCAAAGTGGGCTTAAAACATTCATCCGTTGAATTGTTCCAATTCAAACAACAAAGCCTTCATCCACAGGCATTCATGCAGTTAATCGTTTGAGCAAATAGCCTCATGGCAAGCATGCTATCATGGCAACATGACAATTGCACTCATGCAAGCATGCTAAAGCGTAAAAGCTTACTGAGTACTCCAAGCCAAAACAAAAGCTAGTTAGAAAGATACATGATCCTAACTATGTTAAGTGTCTAATGCAACACATGCAATAATGCGATTAATAGGCTTGGCTACTAATATGGCCCATATGATACAATTTGATAACATGCTTTGAAACACGTATTCAAATATGTATTAAATTGACAATGCAGTTTGAATGATGCGTCGAGCCTCGGTGCATGCAAGACAAATGAATGGATGCAAGCATGCAAGCATAAGGTATGCTAATTGAAAATGTCCCTAATCTAACCATCGAAAGCGGATAAATAAAAGGGAGAAAGACGTGGGGTTAGAAGACTGTAGACACCCCATTTTTGGCCAACCTTAAGACTCAGACGTCACTGATTGAGCCCTCGGTGATGATGCATATTGTGCTCGTTCTGAGGTCACGGAGTCTCGGTTGCGAGCCTTGCCTCCGGACTTCCGGACTCTTTTGTGCTTTGCCTCAGTTTGCGAACCAGGCCCTGTTTTCTTTGTTTTCTCTTCTTGAATGGAGGGAGAGGTCTCGTAGATCATCTCTTAGTGGCTGTAGGCTACGTTTCATGGTCGTAGGCCATTTTTCCCGTTTGGAGCCCAGTTTCTGATTTTTGGAGCCGTCGGCCGTGTGCCTCGGTTCGGGATCGCTTAACTACCTCCATTTGCTCCGGTTTTTTGGCACACATCTTGTTTCCTTCCTTTTGAGGGACACTGTGGCCCGAGAGACCAACTCCGTGGTCGAACGCCACTTCCGGTGCCTAACAGCCTGTTTTCGGGGCCCCGAACTGCGTGTTTCGGCCCCCGAACCTTCGTTTTGCATCCGTCTTGGTCTATTTTTGGCAGGGACCTTACTTTCATTGTTAGAAAGGTTGTAGGAGGGTTGGAGACCAGCAATTTTTCTGAAAAACTAGTTTTATTTCTTCATCGCTCTTCATCGCCCGTTTTCTTCACTAGGAAGCTGGTTTTTCCCACTCCCAGGCCACTTTTTCTGATTTTCCACCACATCATTGTGTTGTACACACCTGGGAGGCCACCAATATGGGTAGGCCGACCAGCAATTGTTCTTGACCCTTTTGAACCCCTCTAAAAAGCTGGTTTTTCTCTCTCCTGGTTCACATTTTCTGGGTTCTGACCATACAGCTATGTTGCACTCATCTGGGAGGCCACCTTTTTGGGGTGGCCGACCAGCAATTCTTGTTGACCCCTTTGACCCCTGGTCGGCCGACCAGGGGAGGTGGCCGGCCGGCCACCTGGCCCTTTTGAACCTGGCCGGCCATTTTTGTCCCTCCTGGTACATCCCAGCTGTGCCAGCTGTTTTGCACCAGACCCTCTGTCCGAGGGTCTGTCCTTTTGGAGGGCCATTTGAATTGGTTTTTTCCCCCTTTTTTTTTTGGCTTCTCTTCTCTATAAAGCCAACACTTAAGCTTCATTTCTAAGGGTTAGAAAATCAGCTGGGGCATTGGTATACAATCCTCCATATCTCTCTCATCCAAGCTTCAAAACACCCTTGACCTTGCACCATTTACACACCAACTCATAGCCTACCACCTCCACACTCCATTCCAGCAACTTGGAGGCCATTTGCAGAGGTTGAAAGCTCATAATCTTGGACCAAAAGCTGCTGGAAATCTGCTCTTCAATGGTGAGTCCCGATTTCCCCTTTTCTTGCCCTATTTTGCATGATTGATTAGCCTTATTTGCAAGCATTTATGGGCTTCAACCTGAACTGAAAATAGTCTTATTTTGAGCTTATCTTCATGTTTTATCAAGAACTTTTTTCTGTTTGAGGTCTTCTACTCCCCCTTTGTGCTTTATCTCTCTTTTAGGGCTTATCTTGCATAATATAATAGCTTTATTTGTGAGCATTTTTGGACTTCAAGCCAAACTGTAAAATGCCTTATTTTAAGCCCCTCTTCAACTTTGTTGAAGGGCTCTATGCTGTTTGAGGCCATCTTCTGCCCCTTGCCCTCTATCTCTCTTTTAAGGTCATTTTTGTGTCATGTTTTAGCCCTACTTGTGAATATTTTCGAGGCTTGATATAAACTGGAAAAAGTCTTGTTTTGGCCTCCTCTTTGAGTTTGTTTGAGGCCACTTTTCTGTTTGGAGTCATCTCCTTCTTTGCATGCTTCATTTCCACATGCTTTGAGCCATGCATTTGAGCATTTGCATTGGCCTTGTTTTGGCCTCTTGGCCACTGAAATCCAGTGGATTTTTAGTGGCTTTGATGAGGTTTTGAGCTTTGAAATCATAGAAGGGGTGACCCTCTCACCCCTCATTCTCTTTACTAGCATGATTGGCCTTTCAAAGGGGCTCTATTTTGTATGTTGTAAAGTCACATTCTAGGCTCTATTTTGTGAGTTTTAAGGTCTGCCTTGGCTCTGTCCAAGGCCCTTTTGGCCATATTTTATGTCCATGTTGCATGTGTAGAGAAATCCCATTCAAGGCCTTTCAAAGAGGCATTTCTTTGCATGTTTCCAAGACTAATTTCGGGGCCCATTTTGTGAGTTTTAGGGCTGTCATATTCCATTTCTAGAGGTAGTCTTGTCATGTTACATGTTTATCTTGTATGTGCTTAATAACTCCTTGCATGGCCCTCTAAAGGAGCTCATCATTTTTGCACATGTTGGTTGCATTTCAGTGATTATTTGGGCATATTTTCACATGTTTTGTTCACTGATTTTTGCTGGTTTGATGAGATCTCATATGCTTCACATACATGTCATGTAACCCATGCTTACTAGCTGATTTTGTATGTTGATTTAGCCCATCATGTTAACATCTTTCGACCATGCTATAAACTAGTAATGTGCATGTTTTGGGACTGCTTTGGCTCTGTCTTTGTGCTTCATAGTCAAATAATGCATGCTTTGTATAGCTATAAGTCAATACATGTGCCTAGTTTTGAGTCTCGGGGCTCATCTCATGCATCGGGTGCCATGTTTCCATGTTTCGGGGCCTTTTAGCATCATGTTTCAGTGCTGGAATGTACATGTTTGAATGCCATGCTTCATCCTTGCCATACCTTGTTAGAGTTGCATGCCGTGCCTTAGGTTCGGTCCTCGGTTTGCGTGCATGTGTGCACGCATTTCGGTAGTCTCATTTTCATCTTATGGCCACTGATGTGAGTGTGGCCGAGGTCCACTCATGTTGGTGTAAGTCCATCATGCATTGTGTATGCCATCTTAGTCTATAGCATTATGTACGCTAGGTTATATGATTAGAGCATTGTGTATGCCATTTCATAGCATTGCGTATGCTAGGTTGCATGTTAGGATCGCATTCATGCATGTCATGCATATTGCATTGTGTTTGGGATAGGAGTTAGCCCGAGCATGGGAAACGAGGGACGTTTCGTACTCCGAGTGATGGAACGTGTCTCAATTCCCGGTTGCCGACATTCTGGATTATTCATGATGGAGTCTAGGCCTTGTTATGTTTTTCACGTGCATTCATTTCATATTAAGTCGTGCAATTCGACTCCTCGGCCATCATGCATCAAGATGTGTGATTGATGGCACGAGGATTGAGGCAAGCATACATATGTGAAAATACATTGCCATGCCCCTTTCTTGCTCTCTGTTGCAGCAAATCAGAAACCGGCAGTCTTTTGGAGCTTCGTGCAATATTCCGGGCTTAATTGTAAATAGAGGCTAATTGGGGCATCGCAATGGATTTCCGCGCAAGGCAACTCAAGCATGCATCATTCATCATTCGGAACAGAGCTGAGGCGGTCCATAGATTTGCGTGCTAGTTTACTACTTTCCTAGTTAAATTTGTTAATTAATTAGGATTTTGTATTTATTCGGACTGTACTATTTATTCGGACTGTATATTATTTATTCGGACCCTCCAAGCAAGGGCAATGTTGTAATAAGTGTGTGTGCGTGTGATGTATGTCTTCCAACCCCACGTCTTTCTCCCTTTTATTTACCAGCTTATGATGGTTAGATTAGGGCATGTTTCAATTAGCATACAGCATGATAACATGTTTGCATTCATTCATCTGTTTTGCATGCACCGGGCTCGGCGCATCATACTCACTGCATTGTATTTCAATTCCAAGTTGAATACATGTTAGCTGTAGCATTTCATATGCCATGTTTAGAATAGCCGAGCCTATCTTAGTTGCATTTTGCATGTGTTGCATTAGGCATTTCTGTATAGTTAGGATCATGCATGGATTTTTAACATAGCTTATGTTTTGGCTTGGAGTACTCAGTAAGTTTTATGTTTTAGCATCCTTGCATGCGTGTGAGTGACTGCCATGATAGCATGCTTACCATGAGGCTATGTGCTCATGTGATATAACTGCCTGAATGCCAGTGGGTGAAGGTTGGGTTATTTGGATTGGAACAATTCATTGACTGTGAGTTTTAAGCCCACTAGATAGTGGCAAAACCATCTTTTCTAAAGCCCACCTGAGGGTGGCAAAATCTGCATTTTAAGCCTACTTGTGAGTAGCAAACCACTTTAAAAAATAAACAGGAAATGTTTTGTTCCAATTCAGACGACCCAGTCTATACTTGTATGCTGTGCGCATCACATAGTAAATCTAGGCCAATAACCGATATAAGAACGCATAATGTTTTCAAAACTAGATATCATGGTTAGTAGAGGCCGATCTTTGAACGGGCGAGCGGGGGTGCTCAGGAAGTGACCTTCCCCGATCGTACCCAAGTTCTCGAGCCGAGGCAACTTTGGTGATGACGGACACGTGACCTTAGGCACGAGTCAGGGTTTCCTAAATTTTCCAAAATAAAATATTTAGGTGGCGACTCTGTATCTGGCAAAGCAGTCCATGTTTGGCACTTCTTTCAAAAATCTGTTTTCTCAAAATGATTTGCCGGATTTGGATTCTTTGGTTCAGATTGAGAACCGTGACAATTCGAGTCCGAACTGTAGTGAGCCCAAAATGAACAAAACAGGACTCATCCTCCCGAGGCGTTCGGGGACGTCTACAAAGACATCCACACATCCACGCACACTTATTACAACATTGTGCCCTCGCGAAGGAAGGTCCGAATGAATAAGCTAAGCTAGCTACGCTAATTAAGCTAACTATTATAAACCAAAACTAATTAACTATTCTAGTTAACTAATTATTACAACACTTGAAATAAATTACCTAACTATTCTAAGCTAGCTAAAATATTACAAAATGAATTAAGCTAATTAATTACAACACTTGTATGAATGAATTAGCTAACTTATTCTAAGCTAACAAAAGCGACTAAATGGCCTCGAGGGCATTGTAGACGCGCCCCGAGAACTCCCCAGGCTCCGCTCCTGTGAGGGCGCGAATTCAGTTTTGTTCTCTAGCTACTACAGTTCGGACTCAATGTCACGGTTCTTAATCTGATCTCACAAAGTGCAATGTAAGATTGATAAATCACCAAAGAGTCTAAATCCGGCAAATCGTTTTGGAAAACTGATTTTAATAAAGAAGTGCCAAACATGGACTGCTTTGCCAGATATAAAGTCGCCACCTAAACATTTTATTTTGGGAAAATTTAGGAAACCCTGACTCGTGCCTAAGGCCACGTGTCCGTCATCACCAAAGTTGTCTCGGCTCGGGAACTTGGGTACGAGAGGGGAAGGTCATGCAATGAGCACCCCCGCTCGCCTGATCAAAGATCGGCCTGTATTAAACATGATATCTTGTTTTTGAAAACACATGTGTTCTTATTCTGATTAATTAGCTAATCTTACTATGTGATGCCCACGGCAAACAAGTATAGACTAGATCGCCTAATTTGGAACAAAACATTGCATGTTTGTTTGTGAAAATGATTTGAAGTTTGCTACCCGCAAGTAAGCTAAATCGCGGATTTTGATGAATTGTTCCAATTCAAGCAATCCAACCTTCACCCACAGGCATTCACGCAGTTATATCAAATAAGCAGTTAGCCTCATGGCAAGCATGCTTTCATGGCAATCAATAACACACATGCAGTATGCTAAAACGTAAACACTTACAGTGTACTCCGAGCCAAAACAAAGAACTAGTTAGAAATCATGCATGATCCTAGTTCATGTTAAGATGGCTAATGTAACACATACGAGAATGCAATTTAAAATAGGCTCGACTATTCTAATCATGTTATGTGAAATGCAACTTGATACATATATTCAAATAGGTATTCAAGTAAATGTATTGAAATACAATGCAGTTAGTATGATGCACCGAGCCCGGTGCATGCAATACAGATGAATGGATGCACGCATGCAAGCATAAGGTATGCTAATTGAAATATGCCCTAAAACTAACCATCGTAAACGGTTAAGTAAAAGGGAGAAAGAAATGGGGGTTGGAAGATATGCATCACACATACACACGTTTATTACAACAATTAGCCCTCTCGCAGGAGGGTCCGAATAAGAAGCTAACTAGCTAATCTAAGCTAATTAAACTAATTATTACATCACAAAACTAATTAACTAACAAGCTAATTAATTAAGCTATTACAAATCAAATAAGTAGCTAAACGCATTAACTACTTAAGTACATAACCAAAGCATAAACTAGCTAAGCAAATTAGCTAAGTAAAGTGATAAATCAAGAGCCTCATAGGGAGAAGAATGCATGCACACTCAGTCACCTTGTTCAGAAATCCGTCGCGATGCTCCAACTTGCCTCTGTTTGCAACTGTTCTCAGAACCTTGCGCCAAGCTCCAGAAAGCTTAAACTCCACCATGGGAACCTGTGGGAGGGTGGCCGACCATTTGTTGAGGAGGGAGACCACCTGACGACCACTTTTCTTTACTGAAAACCAGAAAAAGTGGTCGGCCAGCCAGGTTTACTGGTCGGCCGACCAGTTGTTGCTGACAGACTCCATTTTGCTGCAACAGAGAGCAAAAAAAGGCATGGCAATGTATTTGCAAAGTATGTGTGCACAACCACCCTCCCTATCATTTCATAAGCTCAAGGGAGTGTGGTTCTCGACCCTCGGGCCACCAATCATGCATTTCCATGCGTGATGGCCGAGAGGCAAAGTTGCACAATTCAATGTAAAATGAATGCACAAATAAACACATAAAGCCTAGAGCTCTATCATGTATGATCAAGAGCGTCAGCGACCGAGAATTGAGGCACATTTCATCACTTTAAGTATGAAACGTCCCTTGTTTCTCGTGTTTGGACTAACACCTATTCCAAACACAATGCAACACATAACATGGCATGTGCAATGTTATGTAACATAGAGCATGCAAAAATGCAATGCAACACAAGCATACAAATATGCAATATGACTTAAGCATGCAAACATGCAATGCAACATGAACAACCTAACAAGGCTAATGGCATGTATATACAATGCAATGTAATATAAGCATACACAATGCAAAGAACATGGCATATACAATGCGATGAATCAACATGCAAACAACATGGCATACTCAATATGATGTGATTATGGCATACACAATGCGAGCAAGAACATAGCATGCACAATGCAATCAACAACATAACATGCACAATGCGATGTAACATGGCATACACAATGCTCAATGGACTTAAACCAAAAGTGGACAGACCTCAGCCATGCCCAAATCAGTGGCCATAACACCAAAACAAAGGCACAAAAGGGCAAGGCAAACATGCACATGCCTTGGCCTATCAAGTAGACCTAAGAGCACAACCCTCAAGGGTGCTCAAGGAGTGATAAACATGGAAGTGCGACAACACTAAATGCACTGAAATAAAATATGAAATGATGCCAAATCATTCAAACATATCAAGTATAGCATGCTAGAGTCCTTAAGGCATGAAGCTAGCAAAGAGCAACACATAGGAGGCATGCAAAACATGGCTGTAGACACCCCATTTTTGACCAACCTTAAGACTCAGACATCATCAATTGAGCGCTTGGTGATTGTGCATGTTGTGCTCCTTCTATGGTTTCAGAGTTTTTGGTTGAGAGCCTTGCCTCCGGGCCTCTGAACTCTTTGTGCTTTTGCTCGGTTTGTAGACCAAATCTTGTTTTCTCTTCTCGGAGGGAGGGAAAGGTCTTGTAGACCATCTCTTTGTGGTCGTAGACCACTTTTCCCGTTTGGAGACTAGTTTTCGATTTTTGGAGCCTTCGGCCGCGCCCCTCGTCTTGGGACCGCTTAACGTTCTCCGTTTGGCGTGGTTTTTGAACCATGCCTTGTTGCCTCTGCCTAGAGGAACACTGTGGTTTGGGAGACCACTTTTGATGCCAGTAGACTAGTTTTCGAGGCTTTCAGCCGCGTGCTTTGCCTCCCGATCTCTCGTCTTGCATCCGTTTTGGTTTGTTTTGGTACAAACCTTGTTTTCCTTGTTTGGAAGGTGGTACAAGGGTGGGAGACCAATTTTTCCCCTTGGAGACCACTTTTCCTCCTGCCAACCAGTTTTCTGGTCGGATAACTGGCTTTCTTGGTCTTTGGGCCACCTTTTCTGGTCGGCCACCACACCATTTGCTTGTTTTCATGCTGTTGACCATCTCCCACCATGGCCGACTAGTTTTTGTTGTGGGAGACCACTTAAAGTAGCTGGCCGACCACTCTGCTTTTTGACACTTTTTTGGAGATATTTGTGGCCAGCTGGCACAGTTGGAGAGCACTAGAACCATCCTCCATAGTGTATGGAGGGATGGCCTTGAAGCTTAGCTTCCTTGAGAAGCTTTAGCTTTTGTTCTCTATAAGAGGGAGGCTCCTCCTCCCTCCTCCAGGTTCAGAAATTGGTGGTTTGAGATATACATACACACTTGTATCTATATCACTCTTTTGCACTTGTTTTGTGCCTTAAAGTGTCATTTTGTCTCACTTTTGCACACAAACACACACTGAAACACCATTCTTTTGTTGCTGAGGTGCTTAGGAGCTGGTTTTGGTGTTCTTGGGTTGGTTTGAGCTTGAAAAACCTGCTGGAGTTGCAGCTTTAAAGGTGGTCTTCAAGGGTGAGTTTCTAACCCTTAAATCCCCCATTTTTGCTTAAGCTTTTAGCCTTATTTTCATGTTATTTTAAGCTTAACTCTTAACTAAAAAAAGTTCTGAATTTTGGTGCTTAAGATCTTTGTTTAAGGTCACTTTTGTATTTGGGGTTGTTTACCCCCTCTTAGGCCTTATTAGGCCTTGTTTTGAGCCATCCCTCTAGGCTCTTGTTGTAGCCTTTGCATGACCTTTCTACCATTGAAATCTAGAGGATTTTCAGTGGTGGAAAGGTGGTTTTGGAGTCCTAAATAGGAGAGGGTTATCCCCTTTCCTTGTGTCTTCAATTCTTGTTTCATATGCCTCATGTTTGAGCATGTTTATTAAGCTTGTGTTGGCTTGTTCTTAACATGTATTTGGGGTTATTTCAGCATGTCATACCTCTGTTTTGGTTTGGTTTGGTCACCCTTTGCATGCCTTGTACACTTGTAGTGTAAATCACACAAACTAGTCTTGTATGCTTCATGAAGTAGCATGTCATTCTAGCTTCATTTGAGTCCATCTCAGCATGTTTTTGGTGGTATTTTTCCATATCATACCTCTGTTAGGGTTTGGTTTGATAGCCCCTTGCATGCTCCATGCACTTGTAGTGCATTTCCATGATTTAGCCTAACATGCATCATGTTTTAACATGTCATTCTAGCATGCTTTTGGCTTAGCTCTAAGAAGCTTTTGTCCATGTTTTAGCATGCTCTAGCTCTGATTTGTGTTTTTTTGGTCATGCATGCCATGCTTTGTATAGCTATAGTGCATTCTAGCTTGTTAGCTTTGTGTATCGAGTTCACTAGCATGCATTGCTTGGCCCATTTGAATGATTTGGCATCATTTGTTATGTTATTTTAGTGCATATTTCATGGCCATACACTTGCATCTTTCACTCATTCAATGAGCTGGAGGGTTGGTCCTTTATGCCTGAAGAATAGGTCATTGTGTACGCCTTCATGCCTTAGCTTGCGAGCCATCATTTCAATGTGTTTTTTGGGGTTATTTTTCCATGATATAACTCTGATTTTTGTTTCTTAAGTCATCCCATGCTTGGTCTTAATAGGTGTAGTGTAATCCACCTTATTTGCCTTGCACTCACAATGCCTTATGCCCTTCATGCTAGCTTGTTTTGGCTTCCTTCCATGCATGTTTTAGACTCATTTTAACATGTTCTAGGACTGTTTTGGGTTGCCTTGATCACATGCTTCATGTTTTGCATAGTTGTAGTACAAGTGCCTATGCTAGCTTCAAGCTTCGGGCACCATAGCATGTTTCATTTGTGTTGTGTACATGATTTGGCATCATTTAATACTTCATTTCAGAGCTTATAGCATTGCCATATTCCCACTTCTTTCATGCTTCGAATGCCTTTAAGTGTTGTGCATTGTTGCCTCTTTTATGGCTTAGCTTGTATGCTTGCATGCCTAGGTCTTTGAGCCCCTACCTCAGCATGTTTAGGTCTTTGTTTTGACCTATTTCAGCTCTGTCCATGTTTGGTTCATGCATTCGTGCCATGTATTGCATGCCTCCTTTGTAGTCCTCCTTATTAGCTTTCATGCTTTAGGACCTTTGCATGCCATGCTTGCTTTGTTTGAATGTTTTGGCATCATTTCTTACTTAATTTCAGTGCATTTAGTGTTGTTACACTTCTGCATTTGTCACTCCTTGAGCCTTCTTGAGGGTTGTGCTCTTAGGCCTCTTTGATGGACCATTGCATGTGCATGCATGCTTCATGTGCCTTTTATTTTGGTGTTATGGCCACTGATTTGGGCATGACTGAGGTTTACCCCCTTTTGGTTTAAGTCCATTTAGCATGTTTCTTTACATGTTGTTCGCATGCTTATTGTTCATTGCATTGAGTATGCCATCTTACATAGCATTGTGCATGCCATGTGGTTATTTGTATTGTGTATGCCAAGTTGTTTCTTTGCATTGAGTATGCATGTTCCTAACATTGCTAAGTTGCCCTTGTAGCATTGCATTGTGCATGCATGCATGCATTAGCTTTGTTAAGTTGATCATGTCACATTGCATTGAGTATGCCATGTTGTTATTTGCATTGTGTATGTCATGTTGTTGCATTGTTGTTTGGATTAAGTGTTAATCTGAGCACGAGAAACGAGGGACGTTTCATACTTGAAGTGATAAAACGTGCCTCAATTCTCGGTCGCCGACGCTCTTGATCAAGCAAGATAGAGTTTTAGGCTTTATGTGTTTACTTGTGCATTCGTTTTATATTGAATTGTGCAATTTGACTTCTCGGCCATTACGCATTGAAATACGCGATTGGTGGCCCGAGGATCGAGAACCACACTCTCTTGAGCTCATGAAATGATAGGGAGGGTGGTTGTGCACACATATCTTGCAAATATATTGTCATGCCCTTTCTTGCTCTCTGTTGCAGAAAACTGGAGTTTGGCAGCAACAACTGGTCGGCCAGCCAGAAAAACTAGCTGGCCGACCACTTTTTCTGGTTTTCAGCACAGAAAGTGGTCGGCCACTGGCTGGTGACATCCCTAGGTGGTCGGCCAACCTCCCACAGGTCCCCAAGGTGAGTTAGAAGCTTTTTGGAGCTTGGTGCAAGGTTCTGAGGACAATTGCAAACAAAGGCAAATTGGGGCATCGCGACGGATTTCCAAACGAGGCGACTGAGCATGCATCCAGTCTTCTCCCTCTGAGAACCTCATGTTTTACTGCTTTATTTAGCTTCTTAACTTAGCTAGATTAGGCATTCGTTTTATACTTTAATAGTTAATGCGTTTAGCTATTTCAATTTGTTTTGTAATAATTAGTTAACTAGGGTTAGTTAATTAATTCTATTTTGTAATAATTAGTTTAATTAGCTTAGATTAGCTAGTTAGCTTCTTATTCGGACCCTCCGTCGAGAGGGTCAACTGTCGTAATAAGGGTGCGTGTGTGTGATGCATGTCTTCCAACCCCCATTTCTTTCTCCCTTTTACTTAACCACTTACGATGGTTAGTTTTAGGGCATATTTCAATTAGCATACTTATGCTTTGCATGCGTGCATCATTCATTTGTTTTGCATGCACCAGGCTCGACGCATCATACTAACTACATTGTATTTCAATTCCGATTTGAATACATGTATCGAATTGTCGCATTCATATGTCATTCTAGAATAGCCGAGCCTATCTTAGCTACATTTTTGCATATGTTGCATTAGTCATCTTAACATGAACTAGGATCATGCATGATTTCTAACTAGTTCTCTGTTTTGGCTCAGAGTACACTGTGAGTGTTTACGCTTTAGCATACTGTATTTGTGTTAATGCTGCCATGAAAGCATGCTTGCCATGAGGCTAATTGCTTATTTGCTATAATTGCCTGAATGCCTATGGGTGAAGGTTGGATTGCTTGAATTGGAACAATTCATCAAAACCCCGATTTAGCCTACTTGCGAGTAGCAAACTTCAAATCATTTTCATAAACAAAAATGCAATGTTTTGTTCCAACTTAGGCGATCTAGTCTATACTTGTTTACTGTGCGTATCACGTAGTAAGATTAGCTAATTAACCGGAATAAGAGCACATGTGTTTTCAAAAACAAAATATCATGCTTAGTAAAGGCCGATCTTTTGATCGAGCGAGCGGGGGTGCTCATTGCATGACCTTCCCTTCTCGTACCCAAGTTCCCGAGCCGAGGCAACTTTGGTGATGATGGACACGTGGCCTTAGGCACTAGGCCTTGAATGGGATTGCTCTACACATGCATCATAGACATAAAATATGGCAAAGAAGGCCTCGGACAGAGCCGAGGCAGACCTCAAAACCCCCAGAATAAAGCCTGAAAAGTGACTTCAATGCATGTAAAATAGGGTCCCTTTGGAAGGCCAAACATGCTAGTAAAGAGAATGAGGGGAGAGAGGGTCACCCCTCTATGATTTCAAAGCTCAAAACCTCATCAAAGCCACTAAAAATCCACTGGATTTCAGTGGCTAAGAGGCCAAAACAAGACTTATGCGAATGCTCAAATGCATGGCTCAAAGCATGTGGAACTGAAGCATGCAAGGAAGGAGGTGACTCCAAACAGAAAAGTGACCTCAAACAAACTTAAAGAGGAGGTCAAAACAAGATTTTTTTCAGTTTATATCAAATCTCGAAAATGTTCACAAGTAAGGCTAAAACATGATGCAAAAATAGCCCTAAAAGAGAGATAAAGAACAAGGGGCAGCAGATGGTCTCAAACAGCAAAGAGCCCTTCAACAAAGTCGAAGAGGGGCTCAAATAAGATACTTCACAGTTTAGGTCGAAGCCCAGAAATGTAAGTAAAAGGGGGTAAGAGATGAAGCAAAATAAGGCTAGAAAAGGGGAAAAGAGGACTTACCCTTGTAGCACAGCAATGCAGCAGCTTTTGGTCCAAGAAAATGAGCTCCTAACCTCTAAAAATCAGCCTCAAGGTGTTGGAATGGAGGATGGAGGTGGTAGGCTATGAGTTGGTGTGTAAATGGTGCAAGAACAAGGGTGTTTGGAGGCTTGGAGTAGATAGATATAGGGTTGTATGTATAATGCTCCAGCTGGTTTTTCTAACCCTTAGAAATGAAGTGGGGTGTTGGTTATATAGAGGGAGAGGAGCCAAAGAAAAGGGGGGAAAAACCAATTCAAATATCCCCCCAAAAGGACAGACCCTCGGGCAGAGGGTCTGGTGCAAAACAGCTGGCACAGCTGGAATGCACCAGAAGGGACAAACATGGCCGGCCAGGTTCAAAAGGGCCAAGTGGCCGGCCGGCCACCTCCCCTGGTCGGCTGACCAGGGATCAAAAGGGTCAAAAGAATTGCTGGCTGGCCACTCCAAAAAGGTGGCCTCCCAGATGAGTGCAACGTAGCTGTATGGTCAAAACCCAGAAAATGTGAACCAGGAGAGAGAAAAACCAGCTTTTTAGAGGGGTTCAAAAGGGTCAAGAACAATTGCTGGCTGGCCTACCCATATTGGTGGCCTCCCAGGTGTGTACAACACAATGATGTGGTGGAAAATCAGAAAAAGTGGCCTGGGAGTGGGAAAAACCAGCTTCCTAGTGAAGAAAACGGGCGATGAAGAGCGATGAAGAAATAAAACTGGTTTTTCAGAAAAATTGCTGGCCTCCCACCTTCCTACAACCTTTCTAACAATGAAAATAAGGTCCTTGCCAAAAATGGACCAAGACGGATGCAAAACGAAGGTTCGGGGGCCGAAACACGCAGTTCGGGGCCCCGAAAACAGGCTGTTAGGCACCGGAAGTGGCGTTCGACCACGGAGTTGGTCTCTCAGGCCACAGTGTCCCTCAAAAGGGAGGAAACAAGGTGTGTGCCAAAAATCGGAGCAAACGGAGGTAGTTAAGCGGTCCCGAACCGAGGCACACGGCCGACGGCTCCGAAAACCGGAAACTGGGCTCCAAACGGGAAAAATGGCCTACGACCATGAAACGTAGCCTACGGCCACTGAGAGATGATCTACGTGACCTCTCCCTCCCTTCGGGAAGAGAAAACAAAGAAAACAGGGCCTGGTTCGCAAACCGAGGCAAGGCACAAAAGAGCCCGGAAGTCTAGAGGCAAGGCTCGCAGCCGTGACTCCGTAACCTCAGAACGAGCACAATATGCAACATCACCAAGCGCTCAATCGGTGACGTCTGAGTCTTAAGGTCGGTCAAAAATGGGGTGTCTACAGTGGTTCTCTTTTATAGAGAACAAAGAACAAGCTTGTTGGACAAGCTTTGGCCTCAAAGCCATCCCTCCATACACGTGTATGGAGGATGGCTTTAGTGCCTTCCAGCTATGCCAGCTGGAAGAAAATATCTCCAAAAAGGTGACAAAAAGCAGCCAACCACTTAAAGTGGTCGGCCAGCTACTTAAGGTGGTCGGCTGACCACCACAAGTGGTCTCCCAAGACAACAACTGGTCGGCCATAGTGGGAGATGGTCTAGAGCATGAAAACAATGCAGTGGTGTGGTGGCCGACCAGAAAAGGTGGCCTAAAGACCAAGAAAACCAGTTGTCAGACCAGAAAACTGGCTAGCGGGAGGAAAAGTGGTCTCCAAGGGGAAGAACTGGTCTTCCACCCTTGTACCACCTTCCAAACAAGGAAAACAAGGTTTGTACCAAAAACAAACCAAAACGGATGCAAAACGAAAGTTCGGGAGGCAAAGCGCGCAGCCGAAAGCCTCAAAAACTAGTCTGCCGGCACCAAAAGTGGTCTGCGACCACAAAAGTGGTCTCCCGGACCACAGTGTCCCTCTAAGCAGAGGCAACAAGGTGTGGTTCAAAAATCACGCCCAACGGAGAACGTTAAGCGGTCCCGAGTCAAGGCGCGCGGCCAAAGGCTCCGAAAATCGAAAACTGGTCTCCAAACGGAAAAAGTGGTCTACAAGACCACTCCCTCCCTCCAGGGAAGAGAAACAAGGTTCGGTCCGCAAATCGGGCCAAAGCGCAAAGAGTTCAGAGGCCCGGAGGCAAGGCACTCAGCCAAAACTCTGAAACCTCGAAACGAGCACAACATGCACAATCACCGAGCGCTCAATCGATGACGTCTGAGTCTTAAGGTCGGTCAAAAATTGGGTGTCTACAGTTGCCCCTCTTTGACAGAACTCGGAAGTCAATAAGTGATGGGAGTTAATGTCAAAGCCCAGAGACAACCCATTTTTGACAAGGCCGATGACTTAGACAAGCATGCAAGATAATAAAGAGATGTGCCCGCAGGCAGGGGCAAAATGCAAATGACATGCACAAAGCCAAACATACCATATGATCATGCAAAGAAAGCTGTAATGAAGCAAGTATACACAATAAATGCAATAGTTTAAGCAAACGAATACGAACCAAACTACATTACATGCAGAAAGGATGCAAGAGAATTATGCAATTCTCACTGCGTCTCACGCGGAGAAAGCTAAAAGAGAATACCGAGAATACCCGGAGTCTCAAACACAACACCTTTTAGCGTATCACACGCAGGAGAGGAAAGGGCAACATCTCTTAGCGTATCACACGCAGGAGAGGAAAGAGCAACATTTCTCAGCGTATCACACGCAAGAGAAGGAAAATGCAACACCTCTCAGCGTAGCACACGCAAGAGAGGAAAGGTAAACCTCTCAGTGTATCACACGCGAGAGAGGAAAGGGAAAACCTCTCAGTGTAGCACACGCGAGAGAGGAAAGGTAAACCTCTCAGCGTAGCATACGCGAGAAGGGAAAGGGAAAACCTCTCAGCGTAGCACATGCGAGAGGGGAAAGGGAAAACCTCTCAGCGTAGCACACGCGAGAAGGGAAAGGGAAAACCTCTCAGCGTAGCACATGCGAGAGGGGAAAGGGAAAACCTCTCAACGTAGCACACGCGAGAGGGGAAAGGGGATCCGAATGTGCGCCAAACGCGAGAGGAGAAAGGGTAAATGGAACATGTTCCAAATACTCTTAACCAAAGAGGGAGAAACACAGGGACATATCCCGGTGTTTCGAAAAGGTACAAGCATTGGAACGTATTCCAAATGCTCTTAACCAAAGAGGGAGAAACACAGGGACATATCCCGGTGTTTCGGAAAGAGAGAGAAACATAGGGACATATCCCGGTGTTTCAGAAAGAGGGAGAAACATAGGGACATATCCCAGTGTTTCGGAAAGGTACAAGCATTGGAACGTATTCCAAATGCTGTCAACCAAAGAGGGAGAAACACAGGAACATATCTCGGTGTTTCAGAAAGAGGGAGAAACATAGGGACATATCCCCGTGTTTCGGAAAGAGAAGGAGAAACATACATATCCCCATGTTTCGGAAAGAGGGAGAAACATAGGGACATATCCCCGTGTTTCGGAACCAGAAGGAGAAACATAGGGACATATTCCCGTGTTTCGGAAAGAGGGAGAAACATAGGGACATATCCCCGTGTTTCGGAAAGAGGGCGTGCATAACAATGCAAGTGGAATGTGCGTGACAACGCAAGTGAAGAGGTGTGCATGACAATGCAACCTAAATGTGTGCATAACGATGCGATGGAGGGGTGCATGACAATGCAACCTAAGTGTGCGCATAACAATGCAATGGAGGGGTGCATGACAATGCAACCTAAGTGTGTGCATAACAATGCGATGCACTAACAAGTGCAGATAAGGTGCGCAAGAATAGCACGAATGATGCAATGCACTAACAAGTGCGGATGAGGTGCGCAAGATAGCGCGAATGTAAACTGCACAAAACAGTGCGATGCGCAAGATAGCGCAATAAAATGCATGCACAATGCAAGTAAGGTGCACAAAGCAGTGCGATGCGCAAAATAGTGCGATAAAATGCATGCACAATGCAAGTAGGGTGCACAAAACAGTGCGATGCGCAAAATAGCATGATAAAATGCATGCACAATGCAAGTAAGGTGCACAAAACAGTGCGATGCGTAAAATAGCACGATAAAATGCATGCACAATGCAAGTAATAAATGGACATGCAGTAGATACAAAGGGCAACATATTCTAACCATGCTAAAATCATGAGAGGAGGAAGAACAAATCCCAAACACGGCGAGATCGTGTGAGGAAGGGGACACTCAAACCACGCTAAAATCGGGAGAGGAGGTCCGAAAACAAACAAATAATCAGGAGCGTGCATGACACAACCTAAGATAAATTCCAAACACGCTGAAATCGTGTGAGAAATGGGACACTCAAACCACGCTGAAATCGTTAGAGGAGGTCCAAAAACAACCCGCCCAGGTGCGTGCACGACGCAACTTGAGATAAATTCCAAACATGCTGAAATCGTGTGAGGAATGGAACACTCAAACCACGCTAAAATCATGAGAGGAGGTCCGAACAAAAAAAAAAAAAATCAGGAGCGTGCACGACGCAACCTGAGATACATTCCAAACACGCTGAAATCGTGTGAGGAATGGGACATTCAAACCATGCTGAAATCGTGAGAAGAGGTCCAACCCAGATACGTGCACGACGCAACCTAAGATAAATTCCAAACACGCTGAAAGCGTGTGAGGAATGGGACACTCAAACCACGCTGAAATCATGAGAGGAGGTCCGAACAAACAAAAAAAATCAGGAGCGTGCACGATGCAACCTGAGATAAATTCCAAACACGCTGAAATCGTGTGAGGAATGGGACACTCAAACCACGTTGAAATCGTGAGACGAGGTCCAAAAAACAACCCGCCCAGGTGCGTGCACGACGCAACCTGAGATAAATTCCAAACATGCTAAAAGCGTGTGAGGAATGGGACACTCAAACCACGCTGAAATCGTGAGAGGAGGTCCAAAAACAACCCGCCCAGGTGCGTGCATGACACAACTTGAGAAAGCCCTGGAGGACAATGATCCTAAACGCTACACAACATGAACGGATAAACGAATAGAAGATAGCACAAGATGCAAATAAATGCAATAAGTGCGATGATGCAATACATGTTACAAGCATTGTAGTGCATGATGTTTATGGAATGCAATAAACAAACAAAGAGGCGCTTTAGAAAGCACCTCTCAGGGTGGGTGGCGACGAACCGCTCTACTCTGACGGGGATCTCCCCTTGTATTCTTTGAACACTTACCTTCAACTCACAGTACAAAGGTCCTGAAATGCTGACAAAGAGTAACCTCTGCATGTAGAAGTCACGGATGCTACTCTTCTTCCTGATCATATTCACAACTTTCCCTCAGGAACTCATTGCAAACACAGCCAAGATAACTCTGGCGAGGAATGGTACTCAGGGAGAGCACTTCTGATCGCCATTCTGGCTTCGAAACAATCAACACAGTATTCTGTTTACTTTGAACACACATCTCATACAGCACACTGCTCGTTCTGAACACACAATTCAAAACATAGTACTCGGTTTATTTGGCACACAGCTCATACAGCACACTGCTCACTCTGAACACACAGCTCATTCTGAACATACGGGACGTAACGACGGAACTTGCAGAAGTTGAAACAAACTCAAATGTTCCAAATTTTCCTTTTCTTTTGCTTTGCAGTTTGGAACCTAGATAACTTCAGATAGGTACTGGTTTTACTGTTCTCATATGACCTGGGTTGAGCCCTGCAGTTTATGAAAGAACAAATTCTGTTTTGCACAAATGTGGAGAACGGCACGGCACTCTGAGCACAAAACGATTTTTTGAAATTGAAGTTGAGAAATGAGTTCCAAACTGGGTATTGAGCCGACGACTGAACACAGCGCACCACGACTCAACAAAGAGAAACAAAAGGTAAACAACCTAAACACATCGAGTAACACTTGAAATGACTCAAAACAAGAATCGAGACAAACAATACAACAAATACGACACTCAGACGTATTACAAAGGCGAGAGACCTCTCAGTTTGCGAGGAGCCAGTTTCTTCGGGTATTGTTTTCCACCCTTTTCTCATTTGTGATTCTCGCATCACTCGGTCCTCAGGCTCTGTTTTTCTGAAAAAAAAAAAAAAAAAAAAAAAAAAAAAAAAAAAAAAGCCCTTTTCTCACTTTTTCTCTCAACGCACATCTCTCTATTCTTCAATCTCTCTTCTTTTTTTATCTCTCCCCTGGGTGGTCGATGGATAAATAGGAAGTTGCGGGCTCTTGCCCTTAGCATTCCGCTAGATTCTTCTTCTTCTGCTCACAACAGTGAACTTCCCCACAGAGGGGTTGTGCTACATTTGGGTGTGTAGCAAATCTACAGCTGACATCGGTTGACGATGCTCTACCGGCCAGATGAGGGAGTGGAATATCCTGATCCATTCCAGTTCGTGCTTCGCACTTGACTTGATACCCCGCTGCTTGGAGGATGTTGAGAGCTTTCAACCCTTTGCTTGTTAGTTTCGGTTGTGCCCTTTTTGGCAAATACAGTGCCCTTTCTGGCAAGTACGTTAACAATGGGGAAAAGACAGAACACCTGACTCAACTGTGCCCCTAGTTCATCATTTTAACCATTTTTTTTGTTTTTGCTTTCTACTAAAACAATTTTGACCAATATGAGAGTTAGATTAACACACTTGTTCGATTTTCTGATTTAAAATCATGTAAGTCAGGCTATGAGCACTGAAAATTTTTCTTTTTTGGGTCCAAGAAATGGTCCAGTTTTTGGAAAAATAGAATAGTTTTTGAGAAAATTAGTCAACCTCAGTAAAAAGAATCTCAAAAACTGTTTTTACAAATGGTCACTACTCGACCAATATAGAATTTACTCTTGAGATGCACAACCCTAGATCCAAAACAATGGACAATTGCCCCTTGTCTGAAGGACACTGCCCAGCAACAGAAAGTTGCCCCTTGTTTGAAAAGCACCGCAACACACTGAACGGCAACGGAAAATTGCCCCTTATTTGAATAGTAACGCAGCACACTGTAACCAGTTCTCATAATGAAGGTCACAACCGAACTCTAGGATACAGAAATGAGAAAGATGATCAGAACCATTATATGGACACAATCGATTTGGAAGTGTTTATGGCTGGACTTCAGAATGAAGTTGCCTACGTATCCCAAACATGGGAATCAAGCCTTACGTAGTTCCGGGTTAAGGAACACTCGGGTATTTAACCTCTCCTTTTGCGCTCTAACTTTTGCCAAGGCCGTCCTTCCGGGTTTTCAACCTTGCGAGCTTTGTTTTTCTTTTCTTTTTATTTCTTCTTTTATATTTTTCATTTCTTTTCTTCTTTTTTCTTTTTTCATCTTCTTTTTTCATTTTCTTCATTTTTTTATTTTTCATTCTTTGCATTTTTTCCTTCTTTTTTTTTTTTTGTTCTTTTTCTTCTTTTTCTTGCTCTAACTTTTGCCTGGGTTGCCCTTCCAGATTTTCGACCCAGTGAGCCTCTCAAGGGTAAAAGTGTAGCTTTGTCCATGTCAAATGGTTTTAGGGTCTCGAAGCCTTCTGAATCCAGAAGAATGGCTACTGTTTGCTGATGATATAGAAGTCCATCCAACTAGGTCTGAATTGCCCCTAGTGTTGTGGCTAGGAACTCAATTGTCTTTCAGCAATACTTTCTTCTTTCCTCCCTTCCGAGATTTGGCATTCTTGCCGATCTTCGTTAGCTTGGGAAATGACCCAATTTTTCGCTCTTCAAGCACATCGGACATTTTTCTGGCCCCTAGTTCAAGGGCTACTTCTGATCTAGCTTCGCAAGCTTCTTTTGATGACATCTGATCTTTTTGATCTGACTTTCTTGCCCCTAGTTTGTGGGCTACTTCAAATCTGGCCACACTAGCCTCACGTCATGATTGACCTTTGAACATTCTGAATCCAAGTTCAAGGTTTAAAAGCGAGGGGTCGAGTCTCAAGGCTGAGAGTGATCCTAGGCTGCACAATCTCAAGAGCGATTCCACACAGGTCTTCGCAGGACCACGCAAAAATATTTTTTGAAATCTTTTAAGAAAGCGACTAATCGCTCACACGGAAGACAATGTAGAACCAATCTGGATCAAGCTAGGATCCTTCCTAGTACCCACATTAACAAACATGATCTCACTCGTTAAGGGCTTAGCATGCCTCTCTTTCTCTCAACTTGATCAAATTTTGCAAAACTCGAGGAATTCCTTCCCCTTCGTTTTCATCACAATGTTCAAAAAGTTTTGAAAAAAACTTAGGTCAATGCAATGACTTAAAAGGCACAAAAGAGCAGGTGAAATGCACTGTGGTTTCATTCAAATTTCTGGCACAACTGGCTCAAGATAGCAGCAAACACAAAAGCGTGAAAAACCACTGTTGTTTCATTCAGGTCTTCTGGCGTAACTGGCTCCAAGGCAGAAACAGACTCAAAAGCAAGAGTACAAAAGACAAACACAAAACGAAAAAGGGATGTCTGAGGTAACACCCCCGATGTCTGAGGTAACACCCCCGAAATCACCTGACTCCTATACAACAAGACTGACTCGAAATAACAAGACAGACCCAACTGACTCAGTACAAAAAGACTGACTCAAAACAACGAGACAGACTCTAAACAACAAAACAAAACTGACTCAATACCCAAGTCAGAAAGCACAAAAACTAACATTCACAAATGCTCAAAACAGTGCGTGCCAAACGCTACATCTGGAGTAAACTGAGCGCCGCCCGCAAGTGGTTCATCTCCTGATCACATCACATTATCCTCCAGGTTCACCGATCCGGTGATGATAGACTTTGCTAAGCTTGGTGGGATGATGACCTCGTTGTCAATCAAATCCTGTACTTTGTGGCGAAGACGAAAGCAACTGTCGGTGCTATGACCGGTCTGTTGATGGTATGCACAGTAATCAACTAAGTTATGTGAGAGAGGGAGGTTCTTTGGTAATGGGCGCGGCTCCAAGGGCTTCAGATGCCCCTTTTTAGCAAGGATTTGAAAAGCCTTGGACAAAGGCATATAGAGGGCATGGAAGACCCTTCGACCGCGGGGTAGATACTTCGAGGTTTGTGGATTTTTGCTGGACGCACTAGCAAAGGGGTTGGCAGGTGCTGACTTGGATTTCTGATCTCTTCCGAGCGCAGGTTTAGAGCTAACAGGATTGGTTCCGATACGACGGCCCTTCTCCCGATTTTCCCCTTGATTCGAACTGTTCTCATTCTGAGTGATGTAAGTGTCCTCCACAGTTTTTGCAACAACTGTGAGCACTTATTGTTTGTTCAGTCCTTCGGCTTTCAAAGCCTCAACAACCCACAAAAGGTGTTCATAAGGATCAATGTCTGCCCCTACTTTGGTCTTTCCACTCGCCTCAGCTTTGTCAAAGGTTTGGGTTGCTGCATCAGAGTGGAGCCCTGTTGTTGTTGACATGTCATTGCCCATACTTGGGATGGCTTCAGGTTGGCTGAGTTCAATTACAATTCGCTCCAAGAGTGGGGGGTCTTCTGGTATGAAATTTCCGGCATGTGATGTAGTTGATGGTGGAGCCGATAGTCCAAAGGCTAGATCAGCCACAGTTCTCTGAAGATCGCCGATCATTCCCATGAGCTCAAAAGTAGTGGGCTCACGAGTTTGAAATGATTGGAGTTCCAAGACTGGATGTGTGGCAGGGGCCCCAGATGGGCGTTGTATTTCAGCGTTGGTCTCACCCTGCATGGTGATTCCCTGGTTTAATGTCGCTGTCATGACCATAGTTTCTTTTTAATTCTGCGTCATCATGAGTCTGCTGAATTGAACAGAGGTGATATGACTGGTGACTAACGGATCAGATGAACCGGTGAGCCTTGACTGGCCTTTCTCTGCCTTGCCTCAGCGAAGGAAAACACTGGCTGCTCTGAACTAAATCTCTGACCCGACAAAGTCTATCAGCACAAGCCCGGTGTATTCAGGGGATATCGGAGCCTTCTGAAGCTACGGTTCCAAGACCACCCCCTCCTGCAAAAGAGAAAACAGGCAGCATCGCAGCCCAATTTCACTGGAACAGATTTGAGCATAGCTGAAAAACTGTACTCTCTACTGAACTCTGCCCAAAATTATGCCTGTAAACTGATACCCTCAGGTAAAACTGATCCACAAAATACTGATGCCCTCAGGCCTGATACCCAGACTTGCAAACTGATATGCACAACCCTGTAGAGACACACTCTGACAGCAAATATCAAGCAAATGAGAGCCAAAACACCCCTATGTTGGGGTAGGGTTTCCCTGTCCTATTTTGTCAGGAGCTAGGGTTTCACTACGCACACAGCGGTTCCAAAACAACCTACAATCGGGTAAGCAACCTGTCCTAGCTTGGAATGGTCACTATGGATTCCGATATGCACTAGGTCGAATGGTCAAAAAGGTGCTCCGGTGAAAATTGGAGTTTGTGTTCCCGTCGTGGCAGAGCCCGCAACCGGTCAGCCTTATGGCACGCTTCTCAAAGTAAGCCTCCGGAAAACCGTTCAGGAATAGCATACGACAAAAACGGTGTCCTAGGCGCACCAATGCAAATGCAATGCAAAGAGACACATGAGTGTAAACAAAACAAGATATCATGAGTTCGAGTCAAGTTCTCTAAATTCCCCAATGGAGTCGCCAGAAACTATAGACGCGCCCCGAGAACTCCCCGGGCTCCGCGCCTGCGAGGGCGCGAATTCCGTTTTGTCTCTAGCTACTACAGTTCGGACTCAATATCACGGTTAATCTGATCTCACAAAGTGCAATGTAAGATTGATAAATCACCAAAGAGTCCAAATCCGGCAAATCGTTTTGGCAAACTGATTTTAATAAAGAAGTGCCAAACATGGACTGCTTTGCCAGATACAGAGTCGCCACCTAAATATTTTATTTTAGAAAAATTTAGGAAACCATGACTCGTGCCTAAGGCCACATATCCGTCATCACCAAAGTTGCCTCAGCTCGGGAACTTGGGTACGAGAGGGGAAGGTCATGCAATGAGCACCCCCGCTCGCCCGATCAAAGTTTGGCCTGTACTAAGCATGATATCTTGTTTTTGAAAACACATGTGTTCTTATTTCGATTAATTAGCTAATCTTACTATGTGATGCGCACGGTAAACAAGTATAGACTAGATCGCCTAATTTGGAACAAAACATTGCATGTTTGTTTGTGAAAATGAATTTTGAAGTTTGCTACCCGCAAGTAGGCTAAATCGCGGATTTTGATGAATTGTTCTAATTCAAGCAATCCAACCTTCATCCACAGGCATTCAGGCAGTTCTATCAAATAAGCAGTTAGCCTCATGGCAAGCATGCTTTCATGGCAATCAATAACACACATGCAGTATGCTAAAGCGTAAACACTCACAGTGTACTCCGAGCCAAAACAAAGAACTAGTTAGAAATCATGCATAATCCTAGTTTATGTTAAGATGGCTAATGTAACACATGCGAGAATGCAATTTAGAATAGGCTCGGCTATTCTAATCATGTCATGTGAAATGCAACTTGATACATGTATTCAAATAGGTATTCAAGTAAATGTATTGAAATACAATGCAGTTAGTATGATGCGCCGAGCCCGATGCATGCAATACAGATGAATGGATGCACACATGCAAGCATAAGGTATGCTAATTGAAATATGCCCTAAAACTAACCATCGTAAGCGGTTAAGTAAAAGGGAGAAAGAAATGGGAGTTGGAAGACATGCATCACACACACACGCTTATTACAACAATTGGCCCTCTCGCAGGAGGGTCCGAATAAGAAGCCAACTAGCTAATCTAAGCTAATTAAACTAATTATTACATCATAAAACTAATTAACTAGCAAGCTAATTAATTAAGCTATTACAAATCAAATAAGCAGCTAAATGCATTAACTACTTAAGTACATAACCAAAGCATAAACTAGCTAAGCAAATTAGCTAAGTAAAGCAATAAATCAAGAGCCTCAGAGGGAGAAGAATGCATGCATGCTCAGTCACCTCATTCGGAAATCCGTCGCGATGCTCCAACTTGCCGCTGTTTGCAACTATTCTCAGAACCTTGCGCCAAGCTCCAGAAAGCTTAAACTCCACCATGAGAGCCTGTGGGAGGGTGGCCGACCAGTTGTTGAGGAGGGAGACCACCTGCCGACCACTTTTCTTTACTGAAAACTAGAAAAAGTGGTCGGCCAGCCAGGTTTACTGGTCGGCCGACCAGTTATTGTTGCCAGACTCCATTTTGCTACAACAGAGAGCAAGAAAGGGCATGGCAATGTATTTGCAAAGTATGTGTGCACAACCACCCTCCCTATCATTTCATAAGCTCAAGGGAGTGTGGTTCTCGACCCTCGGGCCACCAATCGCGCATTTCCATGCGTGATGGCCGAGAGGCGAAGTTGCACAATTCAATGTAAAATGAATGCACAAATAAACACATAAAGCCTAGAGCTCTATCATGTATGATCAAGAGCGTCGGCGACCGAGAATTGAGGCACGTTTCATCACTTTAAGTATGAAACGTCCCTCGTTTCTCGTGTTTGGACTAACACCTATTTCAAACACAATGCAACACATAACATGGCATACGTAATGCTATGTAACATGGAGCATGCAAAAATGCAATGCAACACAAGCATACAAATATGCAATATGACTTAAGCATGCAAACATGCAATGCAACATGAACAACCTAACAAGGCTAATGGCATGTATACACAATGCAATGTAATATAAGCATACACAATGCAAAGAACATGACATATACAATGCAATGAATCAACATGCAAACAACATGGCATACTCAATATGATATGATTATGGCATACACAATGCGAGCAAGAACATAGCATGCACAATGCAATCAACAACATAACATGCACAATGCGATGTAACATGGCATACACAATGCTCAATGGACTTAAACCAAAAGTGGACAGACCTCAGCCATGCCCAAATCAATGGCCATAACACCAAAACAAAGGCACAAAAGGGCAAGGCAAACATGCACACGCCTTGGCCTATCAAGTAGGCCTAAGAGCACAACCCTCAAGGGTGCTCAAGGAGTGATAAACATGGAAGTGCGAAAACACTAAATGCACTTAAATAAGGTATGAAATGATGCCAAATCATTCAAACATATCAAGTATAGCATGCTAAAGTCCTTAAGGCATGAAGCTAGCAAAGAGCAACACATAGGAGGCATGCAAAACATGGCACAAATGCATGAACCAACCATGGACAGAGCTTAATTATGTCTAAACAAAGACCAAAACATGCTGAGATGGGGGCTCAAATGCCTAGGCAAGATGGCATACATGCTAGGCCACAAACTAGGCAACAATGCATAACACTCAAAGGCACTGAAAGCATGAAAGAAGTAGGAACATGGCAGTCCTATATGCTCTGAAATGTCATGTTAAAGGATGTCAAATCATGTACACAACACAAATGAAGCATGCTATGAAGCTCAAAGCTTGAAACTAGCTAGCACCTACACTATAGCTATGCAAAACATGAAGCATATGGCGAATGCAACCCAAAACAGTCCTAGAACATGTCAAAATGAGCCTAAAACATGTATGGAAGGAACCAAAATATGCTAGCATGAAGGGCATAAGGCATGGAATATGCAAGGCAAATAAGGTAGATTACATTACACCTACCAAGACCAAGCATGAGATGGCTTAACCAACAAAAATTAGAATTATATCATGGTAAAATAACCCCAAAAACACATTGAAATGATAGCTTGCAAGCTTAGGCATGAAGGCATACGCAATGATTCATGTTAAGGGCATAAAACACCAACTCCTTAAAGCATGGAATAAGTGAAAGATGCAAAAGAAAAAGAAGTAAGACCATGAAACATGGACTGAAATCACATTCCAAATGATGCCAAATCATGGAAATAGGCCAAGCAATGCATGCTAGTATACTTGATACACAAAACTAACAAGCTAGAATGCACTATAGCTACACAAAGCATGGCATGCATGACCAAAACAACACAAATTAGAGCTTAAGCAGGCTAAAACATGGACAAAAGCTTCTTAGAGTTAAGCCAAAAGCATGTTAGAATGACATGTTAAAGCATGGCACACATTAGGCTAGTTCATGGAAATGCACTACAAGTGCATGGAGCATGCAAGGACCAACCAAACCAAACCTTAGCAGAGGTATGACATGGAAAAACATCACCAAAAACATGCTGAAATGGAGTCAACATAAGCTAGAAAGACATGCTACTCCATGAAGCATACAAGACTAGTTTATGAAATTTACACTATAAGTGTATAAGGCATGCAAGAGCCAACCATACCAACCCAAAACAGATCTAAGGCATGTTAAAACAATACCAAAAACCTACTGAGATGGCCCCAAAACAAGCTAGAATGACATGCTCAAACATGAGGCACACAAAGCTAGTTTGTAAGATTTACACTACAAGTGTATAAGGCATGCATGGAATGACCAAACCAAGTCAAAATAGATCTAAGGCATGCTGAAATAACCCCAAATACATGCTAAGAACAAGCCAATACAAGCTTAATAAACATGCTCAAACATGAGGCATATGAAGTAAGTATTCAAAATACAAGGAGAGGGGATGACCCTCTCCTATTTGGGACCTCAAAACCTCCTCTCCACTACTAAAAATCCTCTGGATTTCAGTGGTAGAAAGGTCATGCAAAGGTGATCCCAATAGCTTAAAAAGAAGGCACATGAACAAGACCAAACAAGGCCTAAGAGGGGGTATACTACCCCCAACACAAAAGTGACCTTAAACAAACATTTTAAGGACTGAAAAAGAACTTTTTGCAGTAGGAAGTTAAGCTTAAATCAGTATGCAGATAGGTCTAAAAGCTTAAGCAAAACAAGGGGTTTAAGGGGTTAAAGGCTCACCCTTGTAGAACCTCTTCAAAACCACAACTCCAGCAGCTTTTCCAAGCTCAAACCAATCCAACAACACCAAAACCAGCTCCTAAGCACCTCAACAACAAAAGGATGGTGTTTGAGTGTGTGTTTGTGTGTTAAAGTGTGGTAAAATGACACTATTAAAGCACAAAATGAAGAACAAGAGCAAGATAGATACAAGTATGTATGTATAACTCTCAAGCCTCAAATTTCTGAACCTAGAGGAGGGAGGAGGTGGTTCTCTCTTATAGAGAACAAAGAACAAGCTTGTTGGACAAGCTTTGGCCTCAAAGCCATCCCTCCATACACGTGTATGGAGGATGGCTTTAGTGCCTTCCAGCTGTGCCAGCTGGAAGAAAATATCTCCAAAAAGGTGACAAAAAGCAGCCGACCACTTGAAGTGGTCGGCCAGCTACTTGAGGTGGTCGGCCGACCACTACAAGTGGTCTCCCAAGACAACAACTGGTCGGCCATGGTGGGAGATGGTCTAGAGCATGAAAACAATGCAGTGGTGTGGTGGCCGACCAGAAAAGGTGGCCCAAAGACCAAGAAAACCAGTTGTCAGACCAGAAAATTGGCTGGCGGGAGGAAAAGTGGTCTCCAAGGGGAAGAACTGGTCTCCAACCCTTGTACCACCTTCCAAACAAGGAAAATAAGGTTTGTACCAAAAACAAACCAAAATGGATGCAAAACGAAAGTTTGGGAGGCAAAGCGCGCAGCCGAAAGCCTCGAAAACTAGTCTACCGGCACCAAAAGTGGTCTGCAACCACAAAAGTGGTCTCCCCGACCACAATGTCCCTCTAAGCAGAGGCAACAAGGTGTGGTTCAAAAACCGGAGAACGCTAAGCGGTCTTAAGTCAAGGCACGCGGCCGAAGGCTCCGAAAACTGAAAACTGGTCTCCAAACGGGAAAAGTGGTCTACGACCACAAAGAGGTGGTCTACAAGACCACTCCCTCCCTCCAGGGAAGGGAAACAAGGTTTAGTCCCCAAACCGGGCCAAAGCGCAAAGAGTTTAGAGGCCCGGAAGCAAGGCTCTCAGCCAAAACTCCAAAACCTCGAAACAAGCACAACATGCACAATCACCGAGCGCTCAATCGATGATGTCTGAATCTTAAGGTCGGTCAAAAATGGGGTGTCTACAGCGAGGGACGCATGCATGCTCGGTTGATCCATCCAAAAATGCCCTTGCCTTGCTATCGAATGCCTCTGTTTGCACTCGTTTTGATCACTAAAAATTGTACCAACTCCCAGAATGTCTCTGCTCCAACTCAGGAGCACATTTGTGCAAAAATTCATTGGTGGCCAGTCGGCTACAAAAAGTGGCTGTCGGCTATTTCAACTGGCCAGTCGGCCACTCTGAGTGGCCGTTAGCCACTAAAACTGGCTGGTCGGCCACCTCTTCCTAGACTTCTCCTTTTGCTGCAACAGAGAGCAAACAGAGGCAAAGTAATGTATTATCATTACACAAACTCAAAGGAGGGTAACTCTTGGCCTTCGAACCATCAACCAAGCATTTTCAATGCATGATGGCTGGAGAACCAAGCTTGTACAAGCTTAATCAGTGCACAAACAAGACTCAAAAGACCACCACCCGATCATGCATGATCAAGGGTGACGGTGACCAAGAAAAATGGCACATTTCATCACTTTGAGTATGAAACATCCCACTTTTCTCATGTTCGGATTAACGTCTGATCCAAACACATGCAATGCAACACAAAGATGTTTAATCTTGCCTCTTTTACTTTGTCTATTTTGTTTACTCATTTTAGATTACCAATCCATTCTTCAATTGATTAGTCCAAAGGGTGAGTGTCCCTCTAATAGAAAAAGGGCTTAAACCACAAGTACCTTGAGCATGAAAGAGGCCTCATGTTGTTCGTAATGAACTCCCGAAGGAATTAAACCATTAGGCATGAGGGTCTCAATTCCACACTCAAGCCGACAAGGGGTTCAAAGTCACTTTCAAAACAAATGAAAGAGTGAAGAAAAGAGGGAGATTGCAAAGATTTCAATGTTGAAATGGAGTGCAAAAAGACACTAAAACATGCAAGCAACTCATGCAATTCATGCTTAAAAGCCTAAAACATTAAGCTAGTGAAGACCATTACATTATAGGCATGCAACACAAAGCTCAAAAGATACAAACACTTCAAAATAGTCCTAAGATAGCATAAAAGGAGTCCTAAAACATGTTTGAATTAAGCTAAAGATAGGTAGACTAAAAGGCCAAAACATAGCACAAGCTAGACTATCAAGCACAATTGTACTACAAGTACACAAAGTAAGCCTCAAGTGCTTCAACCAGCCCACAATAGTGTTAAAACATGCCAAAACAGAGCCTAAAACATGCTTGAATTAAGCTAAGTTAAGCTAGAAAACCAAGCTAACATGTGAAGCAACCTAGGCATGGAAGCTAGATACAAGGAGGGGAGGCTAACCCCTCCTGTTTTGAACTTCAAAAGATGCTTTCCACCACTAAAATAACTCTGAATTTCAGTGGTTTAAAGGTCCAAAAGTTTGATTTGAAAGCCTTGAAAGATGGCACAAAAGGCTTCACAATTAGGCAACAAGAAGGGTAGACTACCCCTTTACACAAAATGACCTCAAACCATCATATTAAGGCTCAAAAATCAGAGTTTTTTGTAGTTGAAAACCAGGCCAAAAACAGTACAAAAAGGTGGCAAAGCAAGTAATCAAAACAAAGCCTACAAGGTAAGTCTTATACCTCTTGAAGCACTACACAAACACAGGCACAAATTCCAGCTTAAACCTCCCTCAAGAGCTCAAACTAAGCCTCAAAGAACGTCAGCTCCAAGGTGAGAATGTTTGGTTAAGGGTCTTTGTGCAAAAGTGTAGAGAAATCTAACTATAAGGCACAAAATAAGAAGAGAGAGAGAGAGAGAGAGAGAGAGAGAGAGAGAATTCGAGAGAGAGAGAGAGAGGAAATTTTGATCCAAAATGTCCAACCTCCCCAAATAGGGGAGAGCATCCCCTATATATAGAAAAATAAGCTTAGAGCTTGTATTCATCCCTCCATACACGTGTATGGAGATGCACTTCAGTGAACAACAGCTGGTATAGCTGGTAAACAAATATTTAAAAAAGGAGACAAATGGTCATCGGCCACTCTAAGTAGCCGACCGGCCACTTCAAGTGGTCAACAAGAACAAAAAATGGCCGACAAGGCCAAAAAGTGGTTGACAAGGCCCCTCCCCCTTCCAGGTAAGAGGCAACAAGATTTGGCCCAAAAACAAGCACAAAACAAAATGGGTTTAGAGGCTCCAAGACAAGCGTTCCGCCGAGAACTTCGGGGGCTCAAAACAAGCGCAAACAAGCACAATCATCGAGTGCACAAACGATGACATCCAACTCTTGAGGTCGGTCAAAAATAGGGTATCTACAGTTGGGATTGCTCATTCACGCTTGTTTACGTTGAAAAGTTGTTTGGGAACTTAAAAATCTTGTTCTGAGATCGACACCGGTCTTGGTGGTGTCGACACCTTCCTTTTGTTGTTGGCCACAAGGGTCGACACCAGTCTGGAAGGGTCAATCCTTGTTTGTTGCTGAATCTGGAAATTGCTTGTTGAATTTTGATGTCGACACCTATCTGGGAAGGGTCGACACATGTGTTGCTGTCAAACATAAGTGTTCCAGCTTTTCTTCATAAGGGTCGACACCTGTGTTGCAAGGGTCGACACCTGCGAACTTTTTTTCAAATTTCAGTCCGGTTTTGGGCCTACTTTTTTGGGGATTTTGACTTGATCTTTTGGGTTGACTTTGGGACTTCATTTTACTTTGACCTAGCACTACAAATAGGTCCCTCACTTAACCTTTTCTTTACTTTTTCTTCTCTTTTTCCCTCTCCAAGCCGTGAGTCACTCTCTCCCTCTCCAAAATCACTTTTTGCTCAAAGATCTTTAAATCTACTCACTTGAAAGCATCTTCTTGCCTTGCTCCTTTGAGATTAAGTGTAAATCTTGTCAAGAGCTTTGTTTTGATCCAAGTAGAAGTTGGTTTCAAAAATTTTGGAGTTTCAACCTTGTTTTGCTCATCTTCTCTTCTAAGCTTGAGGTAGGGATTTTCTTTGAGTTATATATATGTTTTTGCAATAACTAGATGATTTTTGAAATCATTCTTTGATTAGTTTTGAAAATTGATTGTTGATTCAAAAAGATGAGTGATTTTGAAAGTGGGTTTACTTTCTTGTTTCTTTTAAAATAGAAATTGAGGGTTTTTGAACTATGTTGATGAAAGAAAGATGTTTTTGGTGAGATCTTCTCAAATATTTAAAGATGAATTGTTTTTGGTGAGAAAACCTAGAAATTGGGGATTTTTAAGAAAGATGTTGAAAATCTTTGGAAGATGTTGTTGTATTTATTTTGTGTGCCAAAATAATTGGATGTTTGAAAATTGTTGTTTAAAAGTGTTGATATAGTCTTGAAATAACTAAGTTGTTAGAAATGTTAGAAATGTGGGAATTATGTTATCCCTTGGATGAATTGAAATAAAAGTATTTATTTATCTTGTGAAATTGCATTGAAATGAGAAATGAGAATTTTTATCACAATGGGAATATTGTATAGGAGCATTAAAAGTGGAAGAAATATTGCATTGTATTATTAATCATTGCATTGGCATATCAATTCATTTGATAATGAAAAGTTTTGAAATTTGATTTGAAAACTTTGCATTTAGAAACGAATGTTGAGAAACAAGTTTTCATGAAATGGTTTTGGGGTAAATACAATGGTAAGTCTTGAAAGGTGGTGTAGAGGATAGGTGTCGAGCCTTCCAGTTAATAGTGGTAAAAATGACAGATTACAGGTGTCGAGCCTTCCAGTTAATACTGGTAAAAATGACAAATTGGTAGTACTTATATAATCTACTTGCAGACACAAACTTAGAGATTTACAGAGTTGTATTTACCGCTCCTTGAGTAAAATTTGATAAATGTTGAGCAGTTAAAATTGTATGACATTATTAAGCATGATGGTTTTCAAAAGATGAAGGTGTGTTTTACTTTCAAAAAGGCATGGCATGGCATAAGCATTCCATATCACGAGACTTGTATAAAATGTATATACTTTGTTAAGAATTTCCTACTGGGCTTTATGCTCACCCTACGGGATTTTTGTGCAGGAAAAGATGTGGTGATTCCGCCTAACTAAAGGCGTGGAAGTGTGTGCAGAGAGCATAATGTGCTCATTTGCTGTGACTCTGATTGTAAGCCAAGGGCTTTGTATGTGTGGGTTTGAATAACCATTTTGTGTAACCAGGCTCAAGCCTTGAAAACTTGTAAACCCTTGGGGGTATTTGTTGTTTAATTATTTGTTATTGGATTAACTGTATTATGGCATGAAGACTATTTACATCATGTAATGCAAGTATGAGGATTTATTATCAGTTTTACTTTAAAAGGGCCATGATTATTGTATTATCATTTGAGCATGAAAATTGGGGCATTACAAAATCTGTGGTTGCAATTCCGAAGACAACTGTAGGCAAAAGATAATATCTTAATTTCACCGCAGCAAAATACAATACAATGCAAGGCACAGCTTTTCTACAGCTGAATATTTACATTCACAAAAATTTAAAAACCTACTAAGGTAATAAACTGCTTGCTCCTGGCCTTCTTCATTGTCCTATTTACATTCACAAGAATTTAAAAACCTACTAAGGTAATAAACTGCTTGCTCCTGGCCTTCTTCATTGTCCTAGGCAAAGAAAACTCCAAGTGAATCTTCTGCTGCAACAATGTACAACTTCAAGGGTTTATCACTCTTTGATGGCATCAGCACTAGAGGCTTAGCCAAGTAGGCTTTAATTTCTTCGAAAGCACTTTGATGCTTTACTGTCCACACAAACTCCTCCTCATCTTTCAACTTTAACAAAAAAGAAAATACTTTAGTTTTTCCTGCAATGTTAGAAATAAATCTTCGAAGAAAATTAACCTGACCAAGGAACTTTTGTACTTCTTTCTTACTTGATGGAGGCTTGGCCTCAATGATGGCTTTGGCTTTATTCTGATCAATTTGTATTCCTTTCTTATGTACTACATGGCCCAAGAAGTTTCCAGCTGATACACCAAAAGCACATTTGAGAAGATTAAGTTTCAACTTAAACTTTCTCATTCTTTCGAAAGCTGCTTTCAAATGGACCAAGTGTTCCTCCATGGACTGGGATTTTACTACAATGTCATCAATGTAACACTCTAAATACCCTCCAATGAGATCATGAAAGATACTATTCATTGCCCTTTGATATGTAGCCCTAGCATTCTTTAGGCTAAATGGCATTTTAACCCATTCGAAGGTGCCAATGTTCCCTAGACATTTGAATGTTGTCTTATGGACATCCTCCTCTGCAATGTAGATTTGGTTGTAACCAGAATGCTCATCCATCATAGATAAAATCTTGTGCCCTGTTGAACTATCCACCAATAAGTCTACTATGGGCATGGGGTACTCATCTTTTGGAGTTGCTAAATTCAGATTTCTAAAATCGATGCATACCCTCATTTTACCATTCTTTTTAACCACAGGCACAATATTGGACAGCCATTCAACATATCTGGTTGTTCTAATAAAGACTACCTTAAGGAGCCTAAGAATTTCCTCCTTGACCTTCTGAATCACTTCAGGACTCATCCTTCTTGGCTTCTGCTTATATGGCTTGAAATTAGGCTTCATAGGGAGCCTATGTTCCACTAATGACCTATCCAATCCTGGCAATTCATTATAAAACCATGCAAAACAATATTTATATCTCTTTAAGAACATTAATAACTGGTCCCTATCAAGAGCACTTAACCAAGCACTGATATAAGTGGGTTACTGTACAGAACCTTCCCCTAAATTAACTTCTTCCAAGGGGTCTTGTATTTGAGAATTCACTAATGCTTCTCTTTTGATTTCTTCTGCCCTTGAAGCGATTTCTTTGTTTTGTTCTACTCCCACCTTCTCTGATTCAATATCTTTGCCTTCTTCCTTGTAGACAAAGTCTGTCCATAAGGCTTCTTCTTCTTGTATTTCCTAGACTTTTGTTTCGATGTCCAATGCACAGTATTTATCAAAGGTCAAAGGCCTGACCTATTATTGTTCCTACTTACAACCAACTACCATGGCTTCTTTCTCTTGTTCCTGAACTTTTTGGACTATTGATTTTATGTCCAATGCTGAAAACTTGACTAAAGCCAAGGGTATGGCTTCTTGGGTTTCATCTTCTTGCCTACAACCAGGCATCATTATCATCTTTGATGATAAATTCTTCATCAGCACTCTCTTGTACCAAGTGTTTCAGGTGTGCTACTTCCTCATCAACCGTCACTTTGACTGAACTATTAGGTTTTCTCAATATACTGAGTAGTGTCACTCCTTCAGTATACAACTTGGCTTCCGCAAAGTTAGCACAAGTGACAAAGGGTTGAGGGTTTGCATTGATCTCCTCTGTCTCTCTGTTGCACAAGGCCATCATTATCTTCTGATGCAGAGAGGAAGACACACATTTGTTGGTGTGAATCCAATCCCTGCCAAGTAAAACATTATACTTAGCATTACTGTCAATACCAAAGAATGTCGTCATGCAATCTCTGGTTCCCACACTCAAGTTGATAGGTAAAATACCCTGAGCCATCTACTTATCCCCAGTAAAACCAGTAATGGTTGTGCTAGTTGGGATTAATCTGGGGTTTCTTTTCCCCAGTTTCTTCAAAGAGGATTTCGGAAACAAGTTCACTACTACCCTATTATCCACTAATACCATATTCATCTGTATCCTATCGAAAAAAGCCTTGATATACAAGGGCTTGACATGCTATGTCATGGATGTTGTAGGATACTCAAAAGGATATGAGAGATTAATACTCACTTCTTCCTCACTTTCATCCTCAGTTTCCATCGGTGTGGCCACTTCAGATTCATCTTGAACCATACTAACCTGTGAATCTTCACTAGAAACTAGAATAGGGTCAATCTCCTAACCTTCTTGGTTTTCATCTTCAGTCTGGAACTCTTGTGGTAGTATATGCACCATATTCACTGACACTGGAGGAAATGAGCCAAATTGAACTACTGGCTGTACTTGCTTCTCTTCCAGGCTAACTTGTTCAGTTATTTTAGAAGCATCTTCCATGCTGCATTCTGGCACTTCAGTACTAGTGGCTTCCTTTGAATGGTCTGTCCCTGTTGGTTTTTCGACCAAAATTGTCTGTTCAGTCATGAAGGCTTCGAACATCTCCTCCTCAACCATTTCTTTCCTTTGGCCTAGGTCAACTTCTCCGTCTATCTCACTGTCACTTTCCATCAAGGCCTTTTCAAAACCTGCTAAGCTGGATCTTTCCTTGGCTTTTAGCTGAGAGTAAACTTTAGCCAACTGCTCTTAGCTAAAACTTCTTTTGTTCTGAGGAGTCGATTTTGGACTATGATCCAATTTTGGACTTTCTCTTTCCTCTGTTTGACCTTTTGGTTGGCCCAATGGAGAACTCTTTCCACTTTCCTTTAGATCCTTTTGGTACTGAGTGTACCTTCACTCAATCTTCCTTCTTTGGGACCTAGAAATTACTAGAACCATATTTAGTTCCTTTGTTTTTGGGTGCTTTAGTAACACCCAATTATTTGGAGCCACCAAGGAAGGTTTAATCATTCTATCCTGGACTCCAACAACAATTCTCTGGACAAACATTTCCTTAGGCTTGTTCTGCGTGACAAACTAATCTGGAACCCCAGGTACCCATGAACTCACTAGTTCAGTTGCTGAACTAGCTCTTTCTGCCCTCAAAGCCAGCTTCGAAGCTATCTGTGGAGACCACTGCTTGGCCTTGATCCCCTGTCTTGAGCCTAATTTAGTCCTTCTATCAGGATGGTTACCTTCCATCTTGTTTGAGGCTGATCTAGGAGGCCAATCTCTGACTCTAATTCCATAACCTGAGCCTACTTCAAGCCTCCTCTCAGGGTGATTATCCTCCATCTTGTAGTAGTTAGGTGGTCTGAACTCATATAGAGGTCTCTTGCCCTTGGAATGCACTCTAGTGGCTGATGGTCCAGCCAAGAATGGCTGCTGTCTGGGACCAGTTGGGTATGGCCTCTTGTTGTAGGTACTAGTTGGTTTAGGATGTCTCTGCACATCCTCGTAATACTGTTTCCCATTAATTGGGAGCCCTTTCAACCATTTGTAACTTAACCTGCTGTAGACACCCTATTTTTGACTGTCCTCAAGACTTGGACGTCACCGCTTGAACACCCGGTGATTATCCATGTTTGTGTTTGTTTTGAGTTCCCGGAGGCCCCGGCTACGCGCCGTGCTTCAGGATCTCTCAATCGGCTTGTTTTGTGCTCGGTTGTGCACCAAGTACTTGTGTGTTTGTGCATCTGAGGGTAGGGGGAGGCTTGTTAGCCATCCCTGAAGCCTACCGGCTGCCCCATACCTCCACCGGCACTCCCTAGCGGCCACCGGCACTTATTTCTCAAAACCTTTGGCCGGTCGGCACTGTATTATGCCGACCGGCACTATTTTGTGCCGGTGACTGTTTTGGCTGGTCGGTGTGACCCCTTTGAACCCCCAGGGATGGTGCATGCCAGCTGTGACAGCTGGGGTGCACCATCACCACTCCCCATGCCCGGGTTTGCACCCTTTGCACCCTTGAACCCCTTAAACCTTCTAGAAGGTTGAACCCTTGGCCAAGCTTCTTGGAGAAGCTTGGCCAGCTGTCTTAGCTTCCCTTGGAAGCCAAGACCCTCTTGCACCTCTTGAACCCCCCCTCTCTTTGCTTAGCCACTAAGTTAAGAGCTTTATTTTGCCTATATAAGCTCATCTCTTCCCCTTGAGTTAGGGGTTAGCCATTTTAGGTCAAAAACCAGAGCCTATATCTATATATCTGTGTGATACACTTTCTCTCTCTATATTTTCCCTCTCTCTCCCCTTGTGTGTGTGTTTTAGGCCTAAAAAGTGTGATTTCACCTTACTTTTGCACCTTTACACACACTACTACACCTTAATCCGAGATTGGGAGGCTTGGAGGTTTGTTTTGTGTGATCTTGGACTGGTTTTGATCACTAGAGGAGGGCTGCTCCACCTGTTCTTCATTGGATCTTCAAGGGTAAACTTTTTGCTTTAGTTTCCCCATTCTTGCACTAGCTTTCTACCCCTCTTGCTTTGTGTTTTTGGATTTGTGTTCAACATAAAAAAGACTTGTTTTTCCTTGCTTAAGAACATTCATCAAGGTTGTTTTGTGGTTTGGGTAGAGTCTCACCCTCTTAGGCCTTGTTTTGGCCATTTTGGAGCCTTTTCTTGAGGCCTTGTTTACTTGGTGTTTTTGATCTTCTCACCACTGAAAACCAGTGGGTTTTCAGTGGTGAGGAAGATATTTTCAAGTCTTGTCTAGGGGAGGGACACCCTTCTCCCCTTGGTCCTTTGTTTGCCTTTGTTTTGGCTTAAAGGGTGGCATGTATGAATGCTTGCATTTAGCTTCATTTCATAGCTGTCTTGGGTGTTTTAGATCATATTTAACATTTGTCTAATGTTGGTTTAATGGCCCTTAGCATGCTTCTTACACTTGCTTTGTAATGCTTCATTTGGCCTAGAGATGTACCTTGTGTTTAGCCTCATATATATTCATGTTTTGGCTTAGCATGTTGGAATATTTGGTCATGATTTGCCATATTTTAGGGCTGTGAGCCACTGTTTTTTTCATGTTTGGCATGATTAGTATAGTTGCTTTGCATTTGGCTTGTAAGCCTTGGTTGTGTTGGCCTTTAGCATGCTTACCTTAGGCCGTCCTTATGATTCGGCATCATTTAGGATCCTATTTCAGTCCATAAATCATGTATGTATGCTTGCATATGTGACCTCCCTCATGCTTTGAAAGTGTTCCCTTCTAGGCCTTGAAATAAGCCTAATGCATGCTTGTAGGTTTAATGCATTTTGGGGCTGCCATATGAGGGGATTTGGGTGTCATTTTGCATCCTAAAAATCTGTTTTTGGTTGTTAGATTCATGCCATGAGAGGTCTTGTTAAGTGGTGGTAGAATACCCTCTTTCGTGCCTAAGCTTTAGGTACATTAACTTGCATGTTGGCATGGTACTTTGAATGTGATTTTAGGCATGTTTGGCCACTGTTTTGGGGAGAAATGAGGTCTGCCCCGTTATGGTTAAACCCACCATCGCATGCTCGTCATATGCTTGTTGCATGCTTGCTTCATTAGGTATTGTAGCACGCCAATCCTATTGCATGATTGCCCATGTTCATATTGTATTAGCACCTTGTGTGCTCTAGCATTTTTACATACCTAATATGTTGATTACATAGTACTTGGTGTGTTTGCATCCTAATGCTCATGTTGCATCATTTGAGGCATGTCGCATGCGTTGCATTCCGTGGCTTGGTTTGGGGTTATCAAGCCAAGTTTGAGGGTTAGGATGAGTTCACACTTTAAGTGGTGCAACTTGTCTCAACCCTTGGTCACCAAGGCCTTTGAGCTATGCATGATAAGGTCTCGGTTTCATTTGTTGTGTTGCATGCATTGTTACATTGAAATGCAACCTCGGTATCTTAGGCTATCATGCACCAAGGTGCACAATTGATAGCCCTAGAACCAAAAGCCATGTTTCCTTGAGTCCCATTCATGATAGGAAGCATTGGCCATGCATAAATATGCTCAAAAATCCAATATCATGCACTGCTGCCTGTTGTTGCTGTCAAAATTGTCTTCTGCAGGAATTTTGTGCCGACCGGCAGGACAGAGTGCCGACCGGCACTGTTTTTTTGGCCGATATACTCCATAGCAGCCGGTGGTCTTTATAAACAGCCGGTGGGTACTTCCCCCAGCCGGTGGTGTACAAAAGTATGCAAGGGAGGTGTTCTGAAACTTTGGCAATTTTTGGAGAGACAGGGCAGTAAAAACAGAGGCAGCAGTGCCACGGTGTAGGCTTTTCCGGGCAGGTCGCAACGAACATGCATCATTCGCGCATCCCGAGGCAGGGCTGAGGCCCCCTTCCTTTTATTTGCTTGATTTAATTCTAGTAATTAGAATTTTGTAATAATTTATTCATTTATTCTTTGGACTGTATTATTCTTTTGGTCCCTCCGTGTGAGGGCATATTTGTAATAAGGGTGTGTGAGTGTGTGTATGTCTTCCAACCCCCATTTCTTTCTCCCTTTTATTTACTTGCTTATGATGGTAGATTATGGCATATTTAAAATTAGCATACCTTATGCAATGCATGCGTGCATCCATGCATTCGTTGACATGCATCGGGCTCGGTACATCATACAAACTGCATTGTATTTCAAATTCCAAATTGAATACGTGTTATTTGTAGCATCCCACATGCCATGCTTAGGACAGCCGAGCCTGTTTAGATTACGCCATTGCTTGTGTTGCATTAGCCACTTAACATGAACTAGGATCATGCATATGATTACTAACTGGTTTCTGTTTTGGCTTGGAGTACTAGGTAAGCTTTTATGCTTTAGCATATCGCATGCGTGTGAGTGTTGCCATAATAGCATGACTACCATGAGGCTAAGTGCTTATATGATATAACTGTTTGAATGCCTGGGGATGGAGGTCAAATTACCTAGATTGGAATAATGCATTAAAACTGTGAGTTTTAAAGCCCACCAGATAGTGGCAAAACTGTCTTTTCTAAAAGCCCACTTGAGGGTGGCAAAACCTGCATTTTAGCCTACTTGCGAGTAGCAAACCCCTTTCAAAACAAACGTGTAATGTTTTGTTCCAATTTAGGCGATTTGGTCTATACTTGTTTGCTGTGCGCATAACATAGTAATTCTAGGCTAATAATTGGAATAAGAATGCATAACGTTTTCAAAAACGGATATCACGGTTAGTAGAGGCCGGTCTTCGGACCGGGCGAAAGGGGGTGCTCATAGCTGACCTTCCCCGATCGTACCCAAGCTCCCGAGCCAAGACCACTTTGGTGATGACGGACACGTGGCCTTCGGCACCGAGTCAGGGTTTCCTAAATTCCCCATTTTAAAAATATTTAGGTGGCGACTCTGTAATCTGGCAAAGCAGTCCATGTTTGGCACTTCTTTTCAAAATCAGTTTTTCTTCAAAACGATTTGCCAGAGTTGGACTCTTTGGTTCAAGATTTAGAACCGTGACGTTTTGAGTCCTTCGAACTGTAGTGACCCAATATCGAACCAGAACGGGGGGGGGACTCGCACTCCCTTTTCCCCGGGATGCGTTCGGGGACGTCTACAGTTTCTGGCGACTCTGCTGGGGATTTTAGAGAGCTTGACTCGAACTCGTGATATCCTGTTTTGACTACATTTATGTGTTTCTTTGCATTGCATGTGCATTGGTGCGCCTAGGACACCGTGTTGGCCATCTGCTATTCCTGAGCGGTTTGCCGGAGGCTTGTCTTGTCAAGGCATGTCCATAAGGCTGACCGGTTGCGGGCTCTGCCAGTATGGGAACACAAACCCCGGTTTTACCGGGGCACCCTTCTCGACCATTCGACCTAGTGCATATCGAAATCCGTAGTGACCATTCCAAACTAGGACAGGTTGCTCACCCGATATTAGGTTGTTTGAAACCGCTGCGTGCGTAGTGAAACCCTAGCTCCTGACAGAATAGGACAGGGAAACCCTACCCCAACATAGGGGTGTATTGGCTCTCCTTTACATGCTATGTGCTTTTAGAGTGTATCTCTACAGGGAATGCGCATATCAGTTCGCAAGTCTTGGTATCCGGCCTGAGGGCACCAGTCGCAGTATTTTGGGGAATCAGTTATCTGTGGATACCAGATTCAGACTTGGGGGTAATAATTCAGAAACAGTGATCAGTATTTGAGAAGCAGTGTATTCAGTTCACTGGCAGTGTGTTGTGATATCCGACCGTGTGTTGTATGTTTATTTTACGTCGTTATGCTGTCCAATTTTCTGTTATTTATACGCTTTATTTGTCTTTTTATTAGGGTAGTTGGGCACGATTGCTTCTGACCCGATAGATATCCCCCAAGCACCCTGGATTAGAGGACGTCGACTCCTTCGATCTGAGGATCTGATAGACGGACAACCAGTGTACTACTCACTACCCCCGGTTACTAGACGGAGGACAGTAAGGCAGAGGACATCAGTACAGCAGTCAGTTCAGAGGGCTTTATCTACCCCGCCTGTGTTCAGTAGGGATCGGGATCCCGTGTCGCCGACAGAGAGAGAATATATACCGGTAATCCAACCAGAGCAGGATAGTATGGCTAGTTTGGAAGAGATGGTGCGCCACCTCCAAGAGAGTATGAAAACAATGCAGCAGGACGCCGTCCGTCAGGCAGAATTCTCCAGGCAACAGGCTACAGTTGTGAGGGAACAGGCAGAGACAATTGCCAGATTAGAACAGCAAACCGGGGCATCTGCTTCGCATCAAGTTCCCCCCCCACCAGAAGTTCCAAACCTTGGGGAGACAGCCAATGTTCAGAATGACACAGAACTGCCCACGGGACCACCCCCACCTCTAGCCCCACCTCAAATCCAACCCCAGCTATCAAAGACGCCCACCAACCCACTGGACTCTCCTTTTGAGTTCGAGACTGATTCTACCGCACTGAAACTGAGCAAGCTTGAAAAGCTGTTCAAGAGATCCCAAGGGGTCAAGACTATCCCCGATATTGAAGATGGTTATACCGACGCAGCTGTGACGCTGCCCGACAGATTCAAAATGCCTCATATTGATCGGTTCGACGGGACCGGGGACCCCATGGTGCACTTAAGATTGTTTTCAGATGTCCTAAGGCCAATGGGCCTCAGTAGGCTTCAGAAGCTGTCTTTGTTTGGCCGGACCCTGTCGGGTGTGGCGGCTATATGGTATGCCAAGTTGGAGGATGACGTCAAGAGGAATTGGGATGAAATGGCTGAGGCCTTCATCGCACAGTATTCATACAACACGCAGATTGAGATTACGACCCGTGATCTCGAGACGACTAGGCAAGAGCCTAAGGAAAGTTTCTCAGAGTTTGTAACCAGATGGAGGGCCAAGGCTTCGATGATGACTTTGAGGCCCACAGACAAAGACCAAATTCGGATGATTGTGCGCAATCTTCAGCCGAAGTTGATGCAAAAGATGATAGTACTCCCCTTTCCTACTTTTTCTGACCTACATGAGATGGGGGTGCAGATTGAAGATGCCTTGAAGCAAGGCTTGATCGATAACGACCGAGAGCAACCTCGACGAACTTTCAATCGTGGTAGCAATGCAGGCCCGAGTGGCGTTACGACTGCAAGAGCTCAGGAAGTGAGCATGGTCACCGCTAACCCCCCTCCAAGAAATACAGCAGCTTCACCATTCTCCGGTGCGTCCGGAAGCAACCCGCAAACAACCAAATACCCACCCAGGAACACCAGAACCTTCGCCCCACTTTATATGCCCCTATCCAAAGCTCTGGGGGTTTTGATCAAAAAAGGGCATCTGAAGCCCCTGGAGCCGCGGCCCCTACCAGAAAAACTCCCTCCTACCCATAATCCAGCCAAGTACTGTGCATTTCACCAACAGCACGGCCATGATACCGACCTGTGCTTCTGGTTACGTCATGAGATTCAAGATCTCATCGATAACGGGGTGATTCTGCCTCCAGAGAAGCCCAATGTTATTACAAACCCCCTCCCCACACATAACCAAGCTCCACCGGCCAAAAGACTCAATTTCATCCATGCCGGGGGCGTGTCCTACGACCCTAGTATCTATATCACACCCACCCACCTGCCTAAACCAGAAGTGTTTCTCCCCGATTGCACCGACTTGTGCACGATAGACATCTCCAAAAGCCAGCCCAAGTCAGTAGTAGTGACCATCGAGAACGGGAAAGAGGAGATCCCGAAGGAAAAACAGGTTGTTGAGCCAGAGTCTGCGGAATCTGGGGGTCGTACTAAGAAAGCATATAGTCCGTGTGACTCTATTTCGTCAATAGGCCAAGATGGGCCCGGAGTGGAATTGCCGACAGAGGCAGAGTTATGTGTGATTCAAGGAGAAAGTCTGGGACCGGGAACAGAGGGTGTAACAGCTATGAGGGAGGACCTTGCCGATCTCCAGTTTTACAGTGACCAATACCCAGAAGACGCAGCAGTTGCATGGTTCGATTACGAAGATTCAGCGGAAGTCACCGGGTGGTTGGACGATCAGCTCGATGTGATAGGAGAATTTCAGGCAGAGCAGAGTTCAGCAGGAATGAGAGTATCAGCGACGGCCGGAAGGGTCGAAAAGCAGAACACATCGCTGGGGGGCGCCGGTGTCGAGAATTTCGCCCGGAATTGGAACATTTTGAGTACAGAGATAATCGAGCAGTCAGCCATGTCAGAACAAGTAAGTTTTGAAGATTCCGAGAGAATCAGGAAGGCAAAGGCCCATGTGGGAGTTGAAACTGCTGTGTGCACAGGAACCGAGAATACTGCAGGTATGTGGACGGAAGGTGCTGTGAGCACAAGAACAGTCATACCAGGGCCGGACAGGTGTCTGTCGGCTGCTGATGGAATGTGGTGGGAGGATGAAGATTTATGCCTCGCCCACACAGACGAGGATTGGGGTAACAACCAACCCGATGACACTTGGTACCTTGGAGAGGTAGATCACATGACACGGAGTGGGCGGTATTTCAAACCTCCACACTTAGATCAGCCAGAGGCTTCTGGGAAGGATAGAGAGGCTGAAAAGCAAAGAGAAAAGCAACTTGAAGAGGAGGCTGTGCTCAAACAGCTTAAAAAGATACAAGCAGACATCTCTATATGGGGACTGCTCATGGCATCACGAGTGCATAGGGAGGCTGTCTTATCAGCCATGGACAAAGCAAAGCTTTCAATAGAAACCACGCCAGAGCAGCTGGTAGGATTGGTCTTTCCGGGGGGAGTCACCCCGACGCTGACATTTTCCGACAAGGAATTGCCACCAGAGGGGACAGAGCATAACAAGCCCCTCTACATTTCTGTGGAATGTAGGGATAAATGGATACCGGTGGTACTTGTTGATACCGGGTCCGCCATCAACGTTTGCCCGGCAAGAACGGCATACGCAATTGGTTTGAAAACCGCAGATTTTGTACCAACAGCCCAGGTTATCCGGGCATACGACAACACAAGTAGAGAAGTGATGGGAACCGTAAAAGTTCGGACAAAGGTCGGGCCCGGGCAGCATGAGATAGATTTCCACGTCTTAGAAGTGCCTACGACTTTCAACTTGCTTTTGGGGCGGCCGTGGCTGCATCAGGTGAAGGCAGTATCATCTACTTTGCATCAAATGGTGAAATACCCCTATGGAAAGGGAGTAGCCATTGTCTTTGGAAACTCATCAATCCACCCACCACCAGAAGTATCCACGCCTGTTCTAGAAATCGAGCATGGCATGGAAGACATGTTCATATCAGGGTTTACCCTAGCTGAGGCTCAGGTTGTACAAAACATCATGGCTGCTAACGAAGGGATCTATGTCAGTGCCCAAGCAGTGTATCTCATGAACAAGCTCCAACATATCCCCGGGATGGGATTAGGAAAGAGCGGCCGCAAAGGCGTTGCAGCATTGGCCAGAGTGCCGCACAACCCCCACACCTTCGGCTTGGGTTATCTGCCCACTAAGGAAGATTGGGTGAGAAAGGGAAAAGAAATGGCCAGAAAAGCCAAAGCAAAACAAATGGGAAGACCTTTTGAGCTGATGCATCGGCCCATCCGGGGTACCCTAAACGGACGCTTCGTCCGGGAAGGGGAGGACTTTCCATTCTGTGGTTTTCCGGAGCCGTGGTTGAACGCAGAGAAGAAGCGCGTGCCGGGCTTCGAAATCTTCTTTGACTTACAAATATCTGGGGATGATGTTGCTGAAGAGCAGACAGACCCAACAGTTGAGGTGGAGCGTAGCAAAGAAACGGAGTCTATGGGTACAGAGTTTGAAATGGGGGTAGCACTGGCATGTCTACTTTCAGATCCCTCGATCGACCAGTTGTGCTTGGGGGATGACTCCTCGGTGTCCATGATCGGAGATGAGACGGCTGCGAGCCAACCAGCAACTATTTTGGATGCATCCATTGCACCCTCCCTCACCTGGCAGTACGAGGAAGGGTTTTTGTCGAGCAGCACCGGGTCAGGTAGTGAGCCGGAATCTGATTCCACCGAGTCTTGTGAGTCAGAATCAGGTTCCAGCTCGTCTGAGTCTGAGTCCGGTATTCCTGGGGGTGATAACCCGGATGCCACAGTCCTGTCCAGGTCGTCTTTTTCTTTCTCTTTTGAGTCTGTTGTAACAGAAGAATTGGACGGTTTGGAAGAACATAATGAGAATGAGGTGACTGTGGTTTCCGAGTACTTTTCTGTGCCTTTGGTTTATTGCTTAAATCAGGACTTTCAAAATTTTGATGAAAACGACGAGGACGAAATTCCTCCGGTTTTGCAACGACTAATTGAACAAGAGCAAGAAAGGTTTGTTAAACCCTTAATGGATGAAATCATTACCGTGAACATTGGTACTGAGAAAGACCCGCGGCTGGTCCAGATCGGGTCCACGTTGTCTTCGGAGGAACGCGAGCGCTTAGTCGCTTTGTTAAAAGATTTCAAAGATGTTTTCGCGTGGTCCTACGAAGACATGCCTGGAATTGATCCTGAGATCGTACAGCACCGGATCCCTCTTGACCCCGAGGCCCGACCTGTCAAGCAGAAACTCAGGAGGATCCGCCCTGACTGGGCCATTAAGATCAAGGAAGAGGTCACCAAGCAGATTGACGCAGGCTTCCTGCTGGTATCCAAATACCCGACTTGGTTGGCTAACATTGTTCCAGTACCGAAGAAGGATGGTAGAATCCGGGTATGTGTGGATTTCAGGGATTTGAACAGAGCCAGTCCGAAGGATGACTTTCCCTTACCGCATATCAACGAGTTGGTAGATTTCACAGCGGGGCATGCTTTGCTCTCGTTCATGGATGGCTTCTCAGGTTATAATCAGATAGTAATGGCACCCGAAGACCGGGAGAAGACTGCTTTTACCACCCCGTGGGGTACGTATTGCTACAGAGTAATGTCGTTTGGGTTGAAGAACGCTGGGGCTACATACCAACGAGCTGTAACCACAATATTACATGACATGATCCATAAAGAGGTCGAGGTGTATGTGGACGACATGATTGTCAAATCCAAAGAAAGAGAGGGCCACTACACCGCCTTGCGAAAGTTTTTCCAAAGGATCAGGGAATTTAGGCTGCGGCTGAATCCTCAAAAATGTACGTTTGGTGTTACAGCGGGAAAAATGCTGGGATTTCTGATTACACAAAGAGGCATCGAAGTCGACCCTTCCAAAATCAAGGCCATCTTAGAAATGCCACCACCAATGACTGAAAAGGAGGTGCGAGGCTTTCTGGGAAATGTGCAATTCATAAGGCGGTTTATCTCAAAACTAACCTTAACTTGTGAACCACTGTTTGGTCTTCTGAAGAAAGGAAAGAAGTTCCATTGGGACGGCCGATGCCAAGCTGCATTTGAACAGATTAAAGAGTATCTACAGAATCCACCCGTGTTGTCACCACCAAAGCCGGGGAAGCCGTTGACATTGTATCTGTCAGTAACCGAGACTACAATGGGTTGCATGCTCGCACAAGAGTCGGAAGATAAAGTGGAAAGGGCCATCTACTATCTGAGCAAGAAGATGCTAGATTACGAGACCCGCTACAGTCCGCTGGAGAAGGCTTGTTTGGCCTTAGTATGGGCTACCAGGAAGCTGCGGCACTACCTGTTAGCTCACTCTGTAATGCTGGTTTCACGACTTGATCCCATCAAATATCTTTTCGAGAAACCAGCACTTACGGGTAGGCTAGCTCGTTGGCTGTTGTTGCTCTCCGAATTTGATCTCAAGTATGTGACACGCAAGTCTGTAAAAGGGAGAGCGGTAGCAGAGTTCCTTGCCGACCACCCGGTTGAAGGGGACGAAGCGGTTGAGTACCTATTCCCAGATGAAGATATTTTGCACATCGAAGACGAAACTTGGACGATGTACTTTGACGGAGCGTCAAATCAGTATGGGTATGGGATAGGGGTGTTGCTGATAGCGCCCGACGATTCCCGTATTCCTTTAGCATTCAAGCTCCGGTTCAAAGTCTCGAATAATGAGGCAGAATATGAGGCATGTATCGCCGGTTTAGAAGCTGCCCTAGAACTAGGGGCAAGGCGATTGGACGTCATTGGGGATTCGAACCTAGTTGTGTCTCAAGCTAAAGGAGATTGGAAAGTAAAAGAGGAAAAGATGATAATTTACCACCAGACCTTGGATTTGTTAATTCCTTGGTTTGAAAAGCTAAATTTCACTCACCTAGTAAGAGAGAACAACAGGTTTGCAGATTCACTAGCAACTCTATCTTCCATGATAGACATCCCATCTGGGATCCGGATGCGTCCAGTCATTATTGATCAGAAATTTGTACCTGCCTATGAGTCAATCTCTGTCATAGATGAAGTACAGGATAACAACCCTTGGTATCACGATATATGGAACTTCTTGGAAAGAGAGGCATATCCACCAGGGGCAAATGCCAAGGACAAGAGGGCAATCAGAAGAATGGCTGTTCAGTTTATCATCTGCGGGGGTAAGTTGTACAAAAGAGGTCATCTGGGAATGCACAAGCTGTGTGTGGAAGCCGAAGAGTCGAAGCGCCTGATGGAGGCCATCCATGGAGGAGAATGTGGGGCACATATGAATGGGGTAATGCTGGCACGGAAGATCCTCAGACAAGGCTACTACTGGTCTACCATGGAGGAAGATTGTATTGGTTTTGTTCGGCGATGCCACAAATGCCAGATCCATGCGAACCGTATGAACATCCCACCGTCAAAGCTGTACAACATGACGTCACCATGGCCATTTTCAGTTTGGGGGATTGATGTTATTGGAGCTGTTACCCCGAAGGGGTCGAATGGGCATGAGTTTATCTTGGTAGCAGTAGATTACTTTACGAAGTGGGTCGAGGCCCAATCTTATGCCGTGTTGAAGGCTTCGCATGTCGCAAAGTTTATCAGAAACAACATTATCTGCCGTTATGGAGTCCCGAATGAGATCATTTCAGACAATGGTTCTCACTTCAAGAAGGAGGTGATTGATTTGTTGAAGAAATATAATGTGGCTTTTCATAAGTCATCCACGTATCGGTCGCAGACCAACGGAGCAGTTGAGGCCGCCAACAAAAACATCAAACACATACTGCAGAAGGTGGTGGAAACCTATCGGGACTGGCCAGATAAGTTGCCGTTTGCTCTGTGGGGCTATCGCACTTCAATTAGAACTTCTACCGGGGCAACTCCATATTCCTTGGTATATGGGATGGAGGCCGTTCTACCCATAGAGATTGAGGTTCCGTCTTTACGAGTACTGGCTGAGTGTCAGATAGCTGAGGCAGATTGGCAGCAGAGCAGATTCGAGGAACTCATGCTCTTTGATGAAAGGAGATTAAAAGCACTGTACCATGTCCAAGGATATCAACGCAGAATCGCCCGGGCTTCTAACAAGAAGGTTAAGTCCAGAAATTTGAAGGAAGGAGATTTGGTGCTCAAGGACAACCGAGCTCCCATCCATGACCCAAGGGGCAAGTTCAGACCCAATTGGACTGGTCCCTATATCATCAAGTCAATCTGGTCAGGTGGAGCTGTGGTTCTGATGGACCTAGATGGCCTAGAGTTCTCCCAACCGATCAACATGGACAAGTTGAAGAAATATTACCCCTGAGAGGCTCGCTAGGCCGAAAACCCGGAAGGGCGACCTAGGCAAAATTCAAAGCACAAAAAAATTAGAAAATATAAAAACTGAACTCGCAAGGTTGAAAACCCGCAAAGGGCGACCTTGGCAAAAGTTAGAGCGCAAAAGGAGAGTAAAAATACTCGAGTGAGCCCAAGCCTGAACTACGTAAGGCTTGATTCCCATCTTTGGGATACGTAGGCAGCTTCATTCTGAAGTTCAGCCATAAACATTTTCCCCGATCAACTTTGTCCATTTGATCATCTCGGTCATCTTTGTCCATCAGCATTTGCCGCAATCTCCGGTACATTGTTTTTCAGACTAGGGGCAACCTTCCATTGCCGTACAAGTGCCGCGGTACCATTCAGACAAGGGGCAACTTTCCAGTTGCTAGGATCCGGGTTTGTGCATCTCAGTGACAGATCTCAGGCGTGTCCAGTTCTGATCCATATCGAAAATAGTTTTGAAAAGTTTTAATGAAGATGACTTTGTTCAAATAAATCTTTTTACAACTAAGACCATTTCTGGACCAAAACGGAAAATTTTCAGTACCACAACCTTCAATTTCATTGATTTCAAATAGAGTTCTCTTGCTCTTGCATACAATTGAAGTTGCTTTTTATTACATTCATAAAGAAAACTTGAAAGTACTAATAAAGCAATAAATCCGGGGCATGGTCAAGTCAAACGTCCCTGCGCCCCCTCCCAGAACTGGTCGAAGCCTCTGATGCCAAAGTAGGCCCCTCATGTGCCTCTTCGTTAAGCCAATCTAAGCACTCATCAGACAAAGTACAGCTGAAAGTGGGAGCGGGGGCCAGGAGTTCTCTCGTCCTCCATGCTGTGGCATATCGGGCCAGTTGTGCGCCTCGAATCGGGAATGTGGCCGGGTACTCTATCCCTTCCGGCGGGCAAGTCTGATTATGACCAAACTGACGCAGAATACGGAATGGAAAGTAGAAGACACAGTGAGTCAAGCCAATCAATTGGATCCCGGGTTGACGGGTCATACTGTAACTCATTATTGGGAGATTGAGCCAAGGGCATCGCCACGCAATGCGGTCTGCGGACAAACTGCACATCCATTCAAACCACCAACCCTCGTCAAGGGCATCAACCAGGCGTTGCCTGAAGAAGTAACCACGAGCTGAATATGCTGGGCAGGAGTCCACAACTCGCAGTTTATCCATCAACCACACCTGGGGAGGGATAGAAAATGAGAGAATAAAGAATAGAGAGATGTACAATGAGAGAAAAAGTGAGGAAAGGATTTTTGTGAGAAAAAAATCGAGCCTGAGGGCCGAGTGATGTGAACAAACATAAACGTGAGATTGGGTGGGAAACATTACCTGCAGTAATAATGGACTCCCTGCTAATCTGGTCGTCTCTCGACGATAAAAGGCGTCTAAGCCCAGCAATGTCTCAGCCAGAATCATGGCGATGCAGCTTTTGCCCTCCTTCAAGCCTCGGGCAACCTCAATCAACCGGACACTAGGCCCTCCGGAACCGGAGACGAACAGAAAATGAGATAGCATGCATAAACAGAGGGCGTGTCGCCGGAAGCCCTGCCAGTGATGGTCACCGCGGTCACCGATCTCAGAAAAATGGCAAACCAAGCTCGGAACATCTAATGTCCCGTCACAAATTAGAGAACGAGCATTGGGCATTGAGAGCCCACACATTTTTCCTAAGGCTTGGGTATGGCCAAAACGAAGTTGGGGCAAAATCTCTTCATTACGCTCAGATTCCATTAGAGCTTGGAAATCTTCAAAGGTAGGACACACCTCTTGCCCGCTAAAGCTGAAGACGTGTGTTACCGGGTTCCAAAACCTTGCCGCGGCACGAAGGAATGGAAAATGCAGCGGGGTACGGCGCAAAGTGAATAGTGCGTTTATGCCGAAAGCCCAGAAATTCAGCTTTTCCGAGCCATCCAAGTTGATAATCCAAGTTGCGAGATTTTGGGCAAGAAATTCTTCCATTTGGAGTAAATCAGCGTGGAAATGAAGGAAACCACAAAATTGAGACCCTTTTGAAGGAGATAAGGTTGAGTGAAGGACAGATGTCAACATTCTGCTGGTACTGACATTTTAAGTGCCGACCGGCTAACTATAGTGCCGACCGGCCATCTGTTTTGGCCGGTGGATCATCTTTTTGGCTGATGGTCATTCCTCAAGGCCGGTAGCCTTTCTGATCGGCCGGTGGTCCTCTTCCTTGCCCTCTGAGCTGTATACGCTAAGAAGTTAGGGAACCCCACCATTTCCAATACCTTCCAGTGATCAATTCCTACGAGGGCGCGCCCATTTGCTTATCGAGTTGTTGTATATTTGCTTATCGAGTTGTATTTCACTCTCCTTGAGTCTTTGTAATGTTTATCAAGGTGTACTCGCATTTGGCTAGTTTGCTGAGTCCCCCTGTTTTGCTTATCGAGTTGTAATTGGTTCACTACCTGATTATTACGATGCGATGCTTCATTTTCAAAACATAGTGTTCTTTTCAGTCACATTGATTGCGTGATGCCTTGCGATGCGATGCATAGAATGTACAATTGAAACACCTTTTGAACGAATAGCTGTTTCATCTCCATCATATGTTTTGCAAAAACACATGCTTTTGAGAAATAAAACCTGCCTGAGGCAGTGCAATGTGCCTAAGCTCCTAGTAAAAAGGAAAGTAAAGCAGAAGAGTAGCAGGGTAGCAGAGTGCTGGGTTTGACACCGGTAACCTCCCCCTTTCGATCATCGTACCTTTTGCACCCTTGTTCGAGCCAACCGTGTGGTTTGGCACCTTCACTACTCAAGGCAGTACAAGAAACTGCACTTTCAGAATGCAAGTGGACCTTCGAGTTGACCTCAGGCCATGACCTTTGTGAGCGATGCTCGGTACATATGAAGGACGCTCCTTCCCGTATCCTTTTATGTCTTGTGAATTCCATGAATCATTTCAAACATACTGTGTTGCAGTACGTCGCATTTCAGTGTCATGTTTTACCATGTTCAATTTCAATTACCTTCTATACACATTGCGTGCATGCGTGCTCTGCTTTACTTACATGTGTTCAATTACCTTTCTATACACATTGCATTGCATGCGTGCTCTGCTTTACTTACATGTGTTCAATTACCTTCTATACACATTGCATTGCATGCGTGCTCTGTTTTACTTACATGTGTTCAAGTTCCTTTCTATACACATTGCATTGCATGCGTGCTCTGCTTTACTTACATGTGTTCAATTACCTTCTATACACATTGCATTGCATGCGTGCTCTGTTTTACTTACATGTGTTCAATTACCTTTCTATACACATTGCATTGCATGCGTGCTCTGCTTTACTTACATGTGTTCAATTACCTTCTATACACATTGCATTGCATGCGTGCTCTGTTTTACTTACATGTGTTCAATTACCTTCTATACACATTGCATTGCATGCGTGCTCTGTTTTACTTACATGTGTTCAATTACCTTCTATACACATTGCATTGCATGTGTGCTCTGTTTTACTTACATGTGTTCAATTACCTTTCCATACACATTGCATTGCATGCGTGCTCTGCTTTACTTACATGTGTTCAATTACCTTCTATACACATTGCGTGCATGCGTGCTCTGCTTTACTTACATGTGTTTAATTACCTTTTTATACACATTGCGTGCACGTGTGCATTGCTTTACTTATATGTGTTCAAATTCCCCTATATACACATTGCATGCACGTGTGCATTGCTTTACTGATATGTGTTCAAGTTCCTTTTTATACACATTGCGTGCATACGTGCATTGCTTTACTCACATGGGTTCAAACCTACTACCTTGCTATACACATTGCTTGCATGCGTGCATCCCTTTACTCACATGTGTTCAATCCTACCATTGCTCTATACACAACTTGCGTTGTCACGCACTTTCAATTGCATTGTCATGCATGTTGCTAACGACACTATACCTGTTAAGTTTGCTTTCTTTGCAGGCACGATATTGTATGTACGGCTCATTTGAGGCCGGTGCAACCGGACGAGCCGCACAGGTATTATATCCTCCGAGTGAGACGTATTGAGAATTGCATAATTCTCTTACATCCTTTCTGCATTGTAGTGTAGTTTGGTGCATGCTAGCTTAAAACTGTCACACGCGTGCTTCGTTACAGCTTTCTTTGCATGATCATAAGTTATACCGGGCTTCTTGCATTTTCAGTTGCATTTTGCCCCTGCCCGTAGGCGCATATCTTGCTTGTCTTGTATGCTTGTCCAAGTCTTCGGCCTTGTCAAAAACGGGTCGTCTTCGGGCTTTGACATTCACTCTCGTCATTGTTATGACTGCCGAGTTCTGTCAAAGAGGGGCAACTGTAGACACCCTATTTTTGACCGTCCTCAAGACTTGGACGTCACCGCTTGAACACCCGGTGATTATCCATGTTTGTGTTTGTTTTGAGTTCCCAGAGGCCCCGGCTGCGCGCCGTGCTTCAGGATCTCTCAATCGGCTTGTTTTGTGCTCGGTTGTGCACCAAGTACTTGTGTGTTTGTGCATCTGAGGGTAGGGGGAGGCTTGTTAGCCATCTCTGAAGCCTACCGGCTGCCCTATACCTCCACCGGCACTCCCTAGCGGCCACCGGCACTTATTTCTCAAAACCTTTGGCCGGTCGGCATTGTATTATGCCGACCGGCACTATTTTGTGCCGGTGACTGTTTTGGCTGGTCGGTGTGACCCCTTTGAACCCCCAGGGATGGTGCATGCCAGCTGTGACAGCTGGGGTGCACCATCACCACTCCCCATGCCCGGGTTTGCACCCTTTGCACCCTTGAACCCCTTAAACCTTCTAGAAGGTTGAACCCTTGGCCAAGCTTCTTGGAGAAGCTTGGCCAGCTGTCTTAGCTTCCCTTGGAAGCCAAAACCCTCTTGCACCTCTTGAACCCCCCCTCTCTTTGCTTAGCCACTAAGTTAAGAGCTTTATTTTGCCTATATAAGCTCATCTCTTCCCCTTGAGTTAGGGGTTAGCCATTTTAGGTCAAAAACCAGAGCCTATATCTATATATCTGTGTGATACACTTTCTCTCTCTATATTTTCCCTCTCTCTCCCCTTGTGTGTGTGTTTTAGGCCTAAAAAGTGTGATTTCACCTTACTTTTGCACCTTTACACACACTACTACACCTTAATCCGAGATTGGGAGGCTTGGAGGTTTGTTTTGTGTGATCTTGGACTGGTTTTGATCACTAGAGGAGGGCTGCTCCACCTGTTCTTCATTGGATCTTCAAGGGTAAACTTTTTGCTTTAGTTTCCCCATTCTTGCACTAGCTTTCTACCCCTCTTGCTTTGTGTTTTTGGATTTGTGTTCAACATAAAAAAGACTTGTTTTTCCTTGCTTAAGAACATTCATCAAGGTTGTTTTGTGGTTTGGGTAGAGTCTCACCCTCTTAGGCCTTGTTTTGGCCATTTTGGAGCCTTTTCTTGAGGCCTTGTTTACTTGGTGTTTTTGATCTTCTCACCACTGAAAACCAGTGGGTTTTCAGTGGTGAGGAAGATATTTTCAAGTCTTGTCTAGGGGAGGGACACCCTTCTCCCCTTGGTCCTTTGTTTGCCTTTGTTTTGGCTTAAAGGGTGGCATGTATGAATGCTTGCATTTAGCTTCATTTCATAGCTGTCTTGGGTGTTTTAGATCATATTTAACATTTGTCTAATGTTGGTTTAATGGCCCTTAGCATGCTTCTTACACTTGCTTTGTAATGCTTCATTTGGCCTAGAGATGTACCTTGTGTTTAGCCTCATATATATTCATGTTTTGGCTTAGCATGTTGGAATATTTGGTCATGATTTGCCATATTTTAGGGCTGTGAGCCACTGTTTTTTTCATGTTTGGCATGATTAGTATAGTTGCTTTGCATTTGGCTTGTAAGCCTTGGTTGTGTTGGCCTTTAGCATGCTTACCTTAGGCCGTCCTTATGATTCGGCATCATTTAGGATCCTATTTCAGTCCATAAATCATGTATGTATGCTTGCATATGTGACCTCCCTCATGCTTTGAAAGTGTTCCCTTCTAGGCCTTGAAATAAGCCTAATGCATGCTTGTAGGTTTAATGCATTTTGGGGCTGCCATATGAGGGGATTTGGGTGTCATTTTGCATCCTAAAAATCTGTTTTTGGTTGTTAGATTCATGCCATGAGAGGTCTTGTTAAGTGGTGGTAGAATACCCTCTTTCGTGCCTAAGCTTTAGGTACATTAACTTGCATGTTGGCATGGTACTTTGAATGTGATTTTAGGCATGTTTGGCCACTGTTTTGGGGAGAAATGAGGTCTGCCCCGTTATGGTTAAACCCACCATCGCATGCTCGTCATATGCTTGTTGCATGCTTGCTTCATTAGGTATTGTAGCACGCCAATCCTATTGCATGATTGCCCATGTTCATATTGTATTAGCACCTTGTGTGCTCTAGCATTTTTACATACCTAATATGTTGATTACATAGTACTTGGTGTGTTTGCATCCTAATGCTCATGTTGCATCATTTGAGGCATGTCGCATGCGTTGCATTCCGTGGCTTGGTTTGGGGTTATCAAGCCAAGTTTGAGGGTTAGGATGAGTTCACACTTTAAGTGGTGCAACTTGTCTCAACCCTTGGTCACCAAGGCCTTTGAGCTATGCATGATAAGGTCTCGGTTTCATTTGTTGTGTTGCATGCATTGTTACATTGAAATGCAACCTCGGTATCTTAGGCTATCATGCACCAAGGTGCACAATTGATAGCCCTAGAACCAAAAGCCATGTTTCCTTGAGTCCCATTCATGATAGGAAGCATTGGCCATGCATAAATATGCTCAAAAATCCAATATCATGCACTGCTGCCTGCTGTTGCTGTCAAAATTGTCTTCTGCAGGAATTTTGTGCCGACCGGCAGGACAGAGTGCCGACCGGCACTGTTTTTTTGGCCGATATACTCCATAGCAGCCGGTGGTCTTTATAAACAGCCGGTGGGTACTTCCCCCAGCCGGTGGTGTACAAAAGTATGCAAGGGAGGTGTTCTGAAACTTTGGCAATTTTTGGAGAGACAGGGCAGTAAAAACAGAGGCAGCAGTGCCACGGTGTAGGCTTTTCCGGGCAGGTCGCAACGAACATGCATCATTCGCGCATCCCGAGGCAGGGCTGAGGCCCCCTTCCTTTTATTTGCTTGATTTAATTCTAGTAATTAGAATTTTGTAATAATTTATTCATTTATTCTTTGGACTGTATTATTCTTTTGGTCCCTCCGTGTGAGGGCATATTTGTAATAAGGGTGTGTGAGTGTGTGTATGTCTTCCAACCCCCATTTCTTTCTCCCTTTTATTTACTTGCTTATGATGGTAGATTATGGCATATTTAAAATTAGCATACCTTATGCAATGCATGCGTGCATCCATGCATTCGTTGACATGCATCGGGCTCGGTACATCATACAAACTGCATTGTATTTCAAATTCCAAATTGAATACGTGTTATTTGTAGCATCCCACATGCCATGCTTAGGACAGCCGAGCCTGTTTAGATTACGCCATTGCTTGTGTTGCATTAGCCACTTAACATGAACTAGGATCATGCATATGATTACTAACTGGTTTCTGTTTTGGCTTGGAGTACTAGGTAAGTTTTATGCTTTAGCATATCGCATGCGTGTGAGTGTTGCCATAATAGCATGACTACCATGAGGCTAAGTGCTTATATGATATAACTGTTTGAATGCCTGGGGATGGAGGTCAAATTACCTAGATTGGAATAATGCATTAAAACTGTGAGTTTTAAAGCCCACCAGATAGTGGCAAAACTGTCTTTTCTAAAAGCCCACTTGAGGGTGGCAAAACCTGCATTTTAGCCTACTTGCGAGTAGCAAACCCCTTTCAAAACAAACGTGTAATGTTTTGTTCCAATTTAGGCGATTTGGTCTATACTTGTTTGCTGTGCGCATAACATAGTAATTCTAGGCTAATAATTGGAATAAGAACGCATAACGTTTTCAAAAACGGATATCACGGTTAGTAGAGGCCGGTCTTCGGACCGGGCGAAAGGGGGTGCTCATAGCTGACCTTCCCCGATCGTACCCAAGCTCCCGAGCCAAGACCACTTTGGTGATGACGGACACGTGGCCTTCGGCACCGAGTCAGGGTTTCCTAAATTCCCCATTTTAAAAATATTTAGGTGGCGACTCTGTAATCTGGCAAAGCAGTCCATGTTTGGCACTTCTTTTCAAAATCAGTTTTTCTTCAAAACGATTTGCCAGAGTTGGACTCTTTGGTTCAAGATTTAGAACCGTGACGTTTTGAGTCCTTCGAACTGTAGTGACCCAATATCGAACCAGAACGGGGGGGGGACTCGCACTCCCTTTTCCCCGGGATGCGTTCGGGGACGTCTACACCTGCATCTGGGACACATCCTTTGCCTGACAGCTGCCTCTAGGAAGTCATTATCCAATGCTTCCTCACTAGAGTCCTCCCTTTGGTTTGCAAAGTTCTGCCCATTCGCTGGTGTACTTCCGGTATCTTTCTTAACAGTAGTCTGGCTAGCAACATGCATCTGCATATTAACCTCCTCCAATTCCTTCAAGGATAAGTTCTGGAAGTCTGGCACAACAACATTGGCTGTAACTTCTCCAATCTCTGGAAATGAATTAGTGTCAATCCCTATAGCTTTCTCTGCTTTAGCTAGGAATTTTAAACTCCCCTTTCGAATTTGTTCTTGGATCCTGTCCCGAAAAACAATACAGTTTCTAGTTGAGTGAGACCAAGAATTGTGTCATTTACAATACATTTTCCCTTTAAGTTCTTCTAGAGAAGGAATTTTAACTCCCTTTGGTAACTTTAGGAAATTCGCTGCAAGCAAATGATCAAAAATGTTATCTGCCTTTGTTAAATCGAAAAAGTATTGCCTATGAAGATCTTTCTTTTTAAAACGCTGGTCTATTGTAGTGTCTTTGTGAATTAATACCTCACAGATCACAGACTCTTTCCCTACGATCTCTGCTGCATCAATCTCATAATTAGGATCTCCATAAGAAGTCTTGTATGATGCATTACTTCGATCTTGTTCTTCCTCAAGTAATGATTCATATCTAGACACCTTATAGGTTAATTCCACTAAGTCTCGAAACTCAATTTAGTCAAACTTCTTTCGAAGCCTAAAACTCTAAACCATTTTGAGCCAATCTCACAAATTTAGGCTCTGGTAGAATGACCCTACACTTGTTTCGTGCTCTTTTGAATCTGGCAATAAATTGAATAGTCTTCTCATCAGGCCTTTGACTCAACCTTGCCAAGTCTGTCATGGAAACTTTTGGCTCTATTTGGAAGAATTGGGCATGAAATGCCTTCTCCATTTGCTGCCAAGTCTGGATAGAGCTAGGTGTAAGGTTAATATACCATACAAAAGCTGCCCCAGTTAGAGAATTTGGAAAAAGTCTTAACTTCATGTAATCATTATTAGTAAATTCACCACATTGGGCAGTAAACCTAGCAATGTGTTCTACTGTTGACTGGTTTTTATTCCCATAAAAAAGAGCAAAGTCTAGTATTCTAAACCCCCTTGGGTATTCATGCACCCTATCCACCCATTCTGGGTATGGCTTCCTATACACAGAAGTTTGAACCCCCAGAGCCATAGGTCCACACATTTCTCTAACAATATTAGCAATTTGGTCCCTAGGAACCATATTTTGTGCTTGTTGGACTACCACTGGAGGAACAAACACAAGATTTGGTGGAAAACTTTGTGCCTGAGGTCCTCTTGGTCCATAGGGAGGTATATTTGGGACTGGCTGTCCCTGTGGTACTGGCTGCTATTAAGGGTATGGTTGACCTCTCTGAGCCTATCCTGCGAAAGGTCCTACGAAAGGTGCTGTAATAGAAGAAACAGGTGTTGTTTCTTTTCCAGCCACAGGAAACCCTTCCAACCCCCCGAGTGTGAATTCGAACAAGGGATTAGTGAAACCCCTTGTGCTAGGTATGGCTTCGAACATGGAATTTGAAAACATTCTCATGCCATTTTCTTGTGTTGGCCTAGATCCACCAATTTGTATGGTTTTGTTGTTAGGTAATGAGGCATTTTGATTTACCATAGGCCTCGAAAGAGGCTCATACCAAGACTGAGGTATAGGTGATGGTCTTTCATAATTTTGATTACTAGTTTGACCATTAGTATATCCATTACTTTGCATAGACTGTTTATCTCTAACTAATCTTTGCTGAGGAACATTTGAATTTTCCTCCATATGCCTTGTGTTAGTTGGTTGATAGGAATTCATCCGATCCATAAAAGATATTGCCCATATTTCCATTGTGTTCATTAACTACTGTCCGATGGCATCTACTAGGCCTCCCCATAGATTCATTCGCTGAGTAGATGGAACAATAGATGGTCCAATTCCATGGCCTCGTCCAATATTTTGAACATGTGGTGCATGTTCTGAATTACTGGTCTGTTCGACCATAGGTGCTTCCATAGGATGTGTTATCACATTATCCTCTGGATTAGGTACCTCTACCTCTCCTTCCACACCTTCTTCCAAGCGTTCATTTTCTCCTTGTCTCCTACGTCTAGCCATTTCAATTAGTCTCACTAGGCGTGCCAAAAATATATGTTGGCTTTTTTGACTTTTGAAGGTTAATATTGTAATTTTAAGCATGCTAGTAAGGATCAATCAGCCCTTACAGAAGATTAATTGCCAACCAATTATCAGATGATTGTGTTTTAGTTCTTTCAGTCTTAATGAAAAGGACTTTTACTGGTGGCTTGTTTAGGAGAATTTATTAAATAACAACTAAGTGAAGAATAATTTCAAAATTTCATTAAGTAAAATGAAAAACTTACAACGATTTGACCCAACCTCGTAGAGGTTTACAGCAACAAGCTATTTGAAACTACTCCTATGAATGAAGTGCAGTACAGGAATTGAAGTACAGAAATGTAAAGAACTGTAAAAACTGGAAGGGAAAACAAAGTAAATAAACTGGTTTTTTGATCTGCGTCTAGATCTTTCATTCTAGGGTCTTCTCTACTATTTATACTTCTCAATAATAACCATTGAAGTGGGCTTCCAACCATCGAAATGTCCTCCCATGATTGCTGAACATGCTCTTTCACAGTCAGTCCTACTACGCCACATTATAGTTAGGTTTCCCTCCTGACTTTGAATTTGAACTTCATGAGTAACCGTCAGGCTACATCACCTTATATCCCTTGATTGTTCCAGTGTCACGCAGATCTATTATTATCAATACGGGCTAACACGTGTCTAACTTTGATTAGTAACTTGTATTAACTTCCTAAATTGTCCCCTTCATGCCACGTGTTGAATTGTGATTGACTTTTACAATTTATACAGCCAACAAAAACATTATTAAAAAAAAACAAAAACTAAAAACTAAAGATATGTCAAATAAATTAATTTTTAATCAATAAAACCTCAAATTAAAGTCATGCTAATGCAACTTATTGAACCATCACAAAGACACATAAAATGATTTAAAAAAATTACAGTAAATTACAAATACATCCCTTGAGATTTACTTAAAATAGAGATTACACCTTATGATTTAAAAAATTACAAATACTCCTTTGTTAAAAATTTTTATATGACAGAATTAATTGAAAAATAAAATTTATAATTGCCCCCTATACAATAATAAAATTACAAAAATTATTAATTGAAATATATTTCTGACATCATTAAAAATTGGTAATTGAGTTAATGATTTTATTAATAAAATGAGGCATTTGTTATGAAATTAGAAATTTCAAGGGGTGAAATGTAATTTCTAGAACTACATGGGTGATTCATATTTTAAGAAAATCTTGGGAGGTATATTTGTAATTTACCCAAAAATTTAACCTTAATATGCTTATATATATTAGGAGAAAAAGAAAAAGAAAAAAAAAAGATTTGATTTTTATAATAAAACTAAACTCTGAGCTTTTTATTTATTAATTTAAATTTAAAACTTTTGATTTTTTTTTTCCCTAAATTATTTGTCTATTTTTGTTAACTAAAACTGACCAAATTTTATGTCAACTTACATTTTGTTTAATTACTAAAATACAATAGTTTGACCCTTAAAAATTTAAATTTATTTTGTTACAAGGAGGGTCAAATTATAGATTTTTTTTTTTTGTGTGTAATTTTTCCTGCAATTTATATGGTAAATTACAAATGCACCTCCTAAAATTTGCTTAAAATACGATTTGCTCCTATAATTTTAAAAATTATATCTCATCGCTTGAAGTTTCTAATTTCATAACAAATGACCCTTCTCTTTTTTATTATTATAAATTATCAAGTTAATTAATAATTTTTAATGATCTCAAGAGTTTGTTTTAATTCATAATTTAGTTAATTTTATTATTATATAGGAGAGTAGTTAGAAATTTTACATTTTCAATTAATTCTATTAAAAAAAAAATTTGATAAGGAATATTTATAATTTTTTAAATTATAGGAGACAATCTGTAAACAAATTTTAATTATTTATAAGTTATCCTTATTTATATATATATAAATTTTCATTTACGATTTACACATTTTTATCCATAATAATGCCACAACCCTTCTCATTAAAATAAAATTTCAAACACATCCTAAAATAAACATTCAAATTTGTGATTTTTGGTGTGATGCTTATATCGTATGGATGTGGGGCAAGCAAGAAAGATATCGGGAGAAGATAAAAAGGAAAGTAATTTTCTATGAAAACGTGGCTCAGATTTGTTGAAAATAATGATTTTTTTTTTGGTGACTATAATTCGAAATTAAAGTGAGACATAACCGGCTTATTGAGGTGGGTCTGAGTGGTATTATAATACAAAAATAATTAGCCAAAATTATTGAGTTGTGAATGAGAATTGTCGGGGCATTCTATTTAAATCCAAAAAATATCTCAGTACGCCCAATTTAAATCTATAAATTTTAATTTTTATTATATCCTAGTGTAAATTTACTAATAAGGACAATCCATATTAAACCCTAAATTATTTTTTTTTTCTCATGATACACCCTAATCCATTATTCCTATTCAAATCTCTACATCTTCTTCCCCAAGAGATCAAAGTTAGTTTGTCTTCTTCTTCTTCTTTTTTCTCACTCCAAAACTCCAATCCATCTTACCAAAACTCACCATTATCATTAACATCATTGTTTTTTTATTATTTTGAAACCCTAAACCCTAGAAGAAAGTCTGAACAATCAAACAATGGAGGAAAACAAGTTTCGAAACCCTAATCTACCATTGCTTGATTGTTCAAAATCCTCCAAGTTTTGAAACCCTAATCTACCATTGTTTGATTGTTCAAAATCCTCCATTATTGTTCAAACTTTCTTCTAGAGTTTAGGGTTTCAAAATAATAAAAAAAGCAATGATGTTAATGTTAATGGTGAGTTTTGACAAGGTGGATTGGAGTTAGAGTGAGAAAGAAGAAGAAGACAAACTAACTTTGATCTCTTGGAGGAGAAGATGTAGAGATTTGAATAGGAATAATTGATTAGGGTGTACCATGAGAAGAAAAAAAAAATTTATTTTAGGGTTTAATATAGATTGCCCTTATTAGTAAATTCACATTAAGATATAATAGGAATTAAAATTTATAAATTTAAATTGGGCATACTAAGATATTTTTTGGGTTCAAATAGAATGCCCCAGAATTGTCTCATAAAATAGGTATCAATAAAGTTGGGTTTAGATTTGGATTTAGTCATAGTTTGGATTGGGCCTAAACTTGTACTTGTGCATGTGTTAGATTTGGTCTTAGATTTGGACTTGGACCTAGTCTTGAGTTTTTGGCTGACCTAGTCTTGAGTTTTGGGTTATGACTCAACACCCGTATCTATTTTGCAAACCCACCTGGTTTAATTCTCAAAGTTTATATATTATATACACATTATGATTTATATAATGGTTTTGGAGTTTTGAACATTTGTAACTCTAGCCCTAATGGCTAAAGTTGATAACATTTGATAACCCCATTGATGTTAGCCTTCATGGCTAATGCTCTCTCCTACTAGTATAAATAGAAACCTTTCTCCTCTAACTTAATAGGTTTTTTTAAAGAGGTTTTATGATTGAAAATGAAATGGTGTTTTGAGATAAAAAGTTGGAGATGATTTTTTATACTAAAGAAATTTTTTTCTATTTTCTTTTACTAGCCCCTTATTTGGTTCTTGTTAGAGAGAGTGCAGTTATTGTCAAGTTCGTCGAAACTATTCAGAAGGTGCTTCTACATTAGCTGATTTCTCTATATTAGCTAGTTTCGACCGTCGTATTCTGAAAAATAGACGTTAGTGGACCTCCAACACCCACCAGAAGGCGGTGATTCTATTTTAAGAAATTAACCAAAAAATTCCTTCACCAAAAAGTCGCTTGCGGGTGAGTTTGATGGGTAATGTTAGAATGCCAATTTTTCTATTAAATTTGATAAAAAAAATTTGGGATTATAGTATTTTCCAAAAAAAAATATTTGATTGCATTGCAAATTCTAGGGCTAGAATGGATTTTCCATGGAAAGTACATGGTTGTTTCGGATTGCATTGATCAGAGAGAGAGAGAGAGAGAGAGAGGGGGGGGGGGGGGGGGGTGTTGAATAGAGACAAGTCATGATACTGACCATGCGTGATTTCATGCATGAAATTATCATAAAGATTTTAAAAGTCATCTTCTAATTTTTAATTTATTTTATTTATATTATTTTTTACATTTTTTATATATTTTTTAAAAAAAATTTAAAAGCTAATTATAACAATCTTGTCAAAATAACCTATATAATGCTGCTTTTCTGCAATCCAATCAGTTGGTTTGTCTCAATAATTCAAATCCTACATATAAAAAATTTTAAGTAACCACCCTTACATATTCTGAATTTATCCGATTATTTTGAATTTATTTTGAATGAGGTTGTATAGTTGTACTTCGGCAATTATAGAGAGATGTTTGTATTTCGACAATTATTTTTGATTTAGATCTAGTTAAATCTAACGTAGATTTATTCAAATCTAATAGTAAATCTACATCAGATTTGAGTAGATTTACTCATCTTCTTCGTCGTTGGTGAATACAAAGTAAGGAGTCGGTACTCGGTGGTTGCTAATGAACTCCAATCAATGGTGGTCGCCAGTCGCCGGTGATTAAAGATTAGAAAGAGGAAAAAAAAAAAAAAAAAGAAGGCGTGATCATGGTCATCGCCGAATGTCATAGAAAAAGAGATGCAGAGAAAGAAGAGAAGATAAATGAGCACAGGATTGTTGAGTCTATCTAAAAGGTTTTAGAATTAAATAAAATACATACTTTTAAAAATGATTTATAGATAATTTGCCCCAAATACAAATACATTAAACAAAATAAAAATCAAAATGAACTTTCGGCAAAATCAAGCCCACAATTAGATTAATATGATTAGGCTTGTTTACGTTTGCTGCAGTGTATAGAGTATGTGTGTTTTGCAAATTCTAAGACTGTTAAATAAAATAATTTCAGTTGTTTTAGGTTATATTTAGCATGGGTTACTTTGGTTATTTTCACAAAAAGACAAAATAGACTAAATAAAAAGTGAATAAGACAAAATATTATATTCAAACCATAATTATTTTATTTTTTTTCACAAAAGCCAAAAAAATATCCCAAACAAGACTTTTTAACCTCAGATTAAAATAGTCAAAAAACCAACCCACATCTCAAACGAATGCTTAATTTTATTTGGTTCGAAAAATAGTTAAATCAAAACCAAATCAAAAAATAATTTTCTTTTGGATTTTCCAAAACCAAATTGACCTTTAGTTTCTTAAATCGTATAATTATAAATGATGAGACAATAGAATATACTCATTTTGGAAGATGCCGACTTGATTAAAAATGGAGTTTCCCTGATTTTGGCTTTGATGTAATTGGTAAAGGGACGTCAATTATTATCATTATTATTATTATTTTTTTTTTTTTTTGAGAGGGGGTAGATTCATGAAAAACATTTGTTTTAAATTACTAATGTTGGTAAAGTTTATCATTGATTTAAAAATTTTCTTTTAAACTTATACTGAATTATAATTTTCTTCCTTTTTTTTTTTCTTTTTTTTTTTCCACATTCAATAATTATTGTCTCCGATAATTTTTAAAAACTTACCATTAAAACTTTCAATTATTAATGGAACAACCTAACCATTGAATCAAGATCTACTATTTAATACTTAAAACAGTAAGTTTTGCCACAAAAAAACAAAAACAAAACAAAACTTTAAACAGTTGATTTCATGAGGTTGTGCAGGCACCAAGCAAGAGCCAATTTGAACTACAGTGTACATAAACTTTTTTTTACACCCACATAAAATCCAATAACAACCAGCAGCCAACTGTTAGTAAATCTAAAACTACATGATTTCTGGGTTCTGTTATGGTGTGCAACTTATGCCTTATACTTACGCCTTTTCTGTTTGCAGTCCTGCTTTTGTTTTCACTTTCCACTTACACTTTTTGTGTAATTGGCACATGGTGTGCAACCTTGAGGGTTGCACACCTAAGAAAAGTTCTTTCTTTAAACATTATTGACCTCATGATTATTGTTTTCCTCCAAAATCACCTGAAAAGGAGACATGAGGTTTCAGAAGAAGATGGAGAAGCTTCACAAAACACCTGAAATCATTGCGCCGTAAATCATTATTCCCTTTCACAACCCAATAGAGAGAGGAGCTTATGTCATTTGGTATTGGAAAACCTGAAAAAAATTGTGTACTGTTATCAACAAGGATGTGTTAAAAATTTAACCAACCCATTGCAAGCAGCTTACCTGAACAATAAAATAAAACAAACAAATAAATCGAATTGAATCAAGCCATAATGAAGTTTATGAAGAAGTTGTGATTCTTATTAAATATTTTGTACCTTACAACATATGACCTTTTGTAATTCAAGCCGGGGGTGAAGTGAAGTCGATAACGAAGGTGCGAATTTCCATCGGGGCAAGTTCCACCACCTGCTTTATAGGATTGACAGGACCTCCTCTCAAAACTTTGAATTCTTCATCCCGAGCACCTTCTACTTTCCAAACCAATCTTTTCTTTAACATTTCTTCTCTTTCTTGATTAGCTGATAAACTCATTTCTGTAATTTTGTTTATCTACAGAGAGAGCATTTTGAAGCATTATGTAGTAGTTTTCATGAAGGAGACCGATACATTGCCATGCATATTACGTTTACCTTTTTATCCGGAAACATTTTTTTCAATTCTACACTTGAGGTAACTGAGAGATCCTTGTCCTCTCCGACCTAGAATTAGATAAGCAACAATAATTAGGTTTAGAATACAAGCTCTGCATTGGAAAACGGAGGCTATCAGTTTTCTACAATTTTTCACGATGAACTTGGTCAATCTGTTCATTTAATGACTATCATGCAGTGAATTTGGCGTACAAACACAACCCAGATTCCATCTAGATTATACATTGTATCAACCACCACCTAAATGTTTCACCTAGCATTGTTGGCTTCTATATCAGAACTTTAGAAACGATTTTGGCCAATGTTTTTTATTACCAAACTCCCCTCTTAAAAGCAAATCTAAGAAAAAAAAGTTACCAATTTACGAAACCAAGTAAAATCTCTCTAATTACATTAAAGAATCATTTAATTAACCATGGTTATAAATGCAAGGGATTGACATTCAACTAGGAGCACTGTGGCAGAATAATAAATAAATAAATAAAAAGTATCTATAGACCTGTACAAAAAACAACAAAAACAAAGAGACCTATTGTTATTGTGAAAGAAAACAGAAGATATTAACAAAGGTGATCACTGGCCTAAAACCTATAGCAAATGGGATTGTAAGATTCATATATGCTGGTAGTTAAGATTAAGTTAAAGAGGAATGATGTGAAAAATTAGATTATGTATTACAACATTATACCAAAAGATGATAATTCAACCGACCAATTGTTGTGCAATTAAGAATGTTTCAAGGAAGGGTAACGTAATTAAAGAAATTAGATAGGCAAACGTTAAACGAAGGAAGTGTTAAAGAAATTACATCCATTTCCTAAGCAAACCTTAAGTGAAAGAAGTGTTGGACCAAAACTCATAAGCTTGAAAACTCAAGGATACTAAGCTGTTTTTTCTTTTCCTTTTTTAATAATATGAAAGGAATTAAAATACCTCATATAAGTGTGCCAACCGAAGGAGAACTTGTCTGTCTTCAAGCTCCTGCAGTATTCAGGAAAGAGAAATAACGTGGAAGGTATCCCCAAGAACTTTACAGGTTAGCATTCGGTGCTCAAGCAATGTGGAACAATCTATGGAGGTAATTGTAGTGTTTGATTCACTGGAATGCAATAGAATGGAATGATCATTCCTTAGCCTCCTTGTGGAGTGACTATTCACTTACAATGGTAAATGATGACTCCATTTGTAATACATTTTTCATAATTCTTTTAGTGAACCCAATGTGAGCATTGACATTATGATGGATTGTTAATTCCATTCCACTTCATCGAGCTCTAGAAAATACCTGGAGGGTTATCATTGCAATATTTTCAGGCAGACTGTATGAGGGGTCCATCCCTGAAAAGGTTGGTCCTTGAAAGTTTGTCCACTTATCTCCATCCTGAAAAATATGAATAATTATGTGTTACTGTTAAGAAATTTAGCTCATCGGCTACAAAACCACTTCTAGGTCTTCCTGTCACCTGCTCGGTGAAGGCCAACAGAAAGGGAGAATATATCTCCTGACCAAATGATCGACGCCACTTGGCTCCTTCTCCCAGAGGATCAATTCTGAGATAATACTTTCCTTGGACCTGTGAGAGACATATTTTTAAGCAAATCACTCATGGCTGTTGTGTTAGACTTAAATCCATAAGAAAATTGGTGAAGCAAAAGTACATCATGTTAACAAACACTTAAGGATGAGATTATGAAAGCCAGTATCTTAAAAATAAAATAAGAATAAAAGCATGAAAATACATTCCATTGGAAACAAGCAATTGACATATTAACCCAAAAAACCAGATCAACTAAAGAAACTCCAAGCTACAAGCACATGAGAAAGCACAAGGGGAAGAAAACACAAGTCCTCAAGCATAATTAAACAAGATAATTGATTTCAAAATCATTGTCAAAGAACATTCTAGTTGTAAGTTGGCAGACTTTTGAAGTGGGAATCAAGAAAACACAAAGGGTATACTCAGGGAAACAACTCCCTACACATACGTTAACATCACCAGCACATGAAGTAATGATCTCATGCAGAATTCTGTTTGAAAAAGAGAAATGAAAAAAAGAAGGAAGAAATGGATTAAAAATTCATGGTAGAATGTGCTTACTGTTAATCCAGTGCATTTGTCATGAATACAAACTGTTTCATTTAAAGCCTCTGCAACTCCTTTAAAATCATCATTAAGCAATCTCCTACACAACGGAAAACCAGATTATCAATCTTAGAACTGTTGTAATTAGGAGATATTAATTATCATGACCTGTTTTAATGAAGATTTAATAATTAACAGAATTTTGGAAGTAACATGCAACAGAATCTGAACAAACCTATGGAGCATCAACTCCAGTTGCCCATCCACAATGCTGGACCCACCCACAGATCTATCTACCAAGATTGAGAACTCTTTGCTGTCATCTTTCATGTAAATTCCAAGATTAATCTGAAAGTTAAACAAACTAGACTTTTAACATGTCTAGTCAAAATAGCCTAATTGAATTGCATATTGAACTTTCATAAAATCCTTTAACAGCTATAATGGTCCAATAAAAAAAAACCTTTTCAAATATGGGAAGTGTATGATGCACAGCAACAAGAATATTGTATGATTGTCTTAAAAAAGTGAAATTATTTCATCTTCAACAGCTACCTAGACTTGGAGAAGTCATCTTTTAGTAAAAGAAATAACTACGAAACATAAGAATTAATGACCATACTATGTAAACTTTGACAAAGCTTTGTATATGTTAATTTACACAATTAATTCAATATTGAGGACATAGTCATGAACAGAAATGAAGCATACACCAGGCTTACAATCTAGGATTCATCATCAAGGGCATGGTTTGAAACACTAATCAGATTAAAAAATATGAAACTCAATTTTTTATAGATGAAATTATACAAAAAGGCAGTAAAATGGGGGCCAAAAAACCCCCTAGCTTATTATAAAGAAGTTTAGAGGCAGAACCAAGAAAGGAGCAACCACTATCTAAATAGTTAGGTCATTCCTTCATTATTAAAAAATTTCAAGGAACTCCCCTACAATCCAGATGAATAGACAGAGTACAATGAGGCAATTGACTTTCTTTGAGAGCTAGAGTGCAATTACTACAAAGGCTGTGGCATAAATGACAATTAATTTCAGGCATGGTCTGCAGAATGTACCACACAGAATACGACCCATAGGCTACTACCACCTATTCAATTGAGAAAGTCAATAGTAATTACCCTGTCTAAGAGGACAGACTGTTTATGTGGAGAGAGAATTCTCAAGGACAAAGGAGGCCAAATAAGTAGGCTTTCAGTTTCATTAATTGTATGACTAGAATGTCCCTCTCATAGTAAGATTCAATCAGATTCAACAAATGTTCATATGGATAAAGCCAAAAGGGTTTCCATAAACACTTGTATATTACATGTGATGGATAATGTTAGTATAATCAGATAAGAGCAGGCCAACATGCTACTTCCATCAACTTCTGAATTCTATATAAATATAAATCACTTTCTTCTCACATAAGTTCTCAACTTTACATGGTCAAAAGAGTCTCATGCCAACTTAAATTTGAATTTTCCCAACACCATTTTCACCATGAAAGATAGGTTCAAAATTATAAGCAATTTACCGAGAAAATAAATATCTAAATAGTTCCGCTTATAATGTAAACATACAGGGTAGTAGTTTCCTGCAACAGGTTGGTTCACTTCAAGGTTCCAGTCAGCTCTATAATCTCGAATCTGCAAAATAAAATCATTTCCTTCTGTCAACACAAGTTTGTTAGCGCTGACTTAATTCTAGCAACACACAAATTGTAAAGGTATTGAAAAAAATGTCCCTGCCAAGTGTCAACTGATGAATATGGTACAAGCCACATAGGTAAAAACTAGTAGATGGCAGCAAATGCAAGTGCCCAACATACCCTTTCAAGGAAATCACGTCCACTAGAATCTGTATAAAATGTCTTATTGCTTTTCATGGCTGTCGTAACCTGGGTAACAATCTCTTTTCCAATTCCATCATCAATAGGTATAGGGCCAACCTGAAATTCAGTATATTTTTTATTGGAAGAGCTTTAACAAGAACAAACTCTCTTTAATATACAACTTTACCGTTCTAACCATCACGAAGAACTCGTGCAAACACAGATGATGGCAAACAAAAATTTACTTACAGTGAATTCAACTTCAGCATGTTCCTTTTCCTTGTACACTCTAGTGATCTGCTCACACAATCAACATCACATTACCAAAGGAACACGAAGAATTTTCAGATGAACACACAGCGCTGACATATTTTTAATTTTACACTTCTATCATTTTGTGAGACTAAAAATCTGTACTAATCCTGCTTATTCTTCCAGATCTTATCCACACATTTCGAAGTACCATCACAATTAGTTCTAGCCAACACACAACACACAGATCATAAGTCACTTAAAACAAGTTTCTTTTGCAGACTATAGTTCTTAAGCCACTAGCAAAAGTTGAACAAGATGTCACTCCTTATCTTATTTTTTTTAACGGTAAAGTTCTATGACATAGCATCATCAGAATTGAATTACTATCTCTACAACTTAATATTTTACTACATGAACTTTTTCCTCCAATTAGCAGCACATTACAATCTAAATGCTATTTAAGAAAATAGTTTCCCACCTTGTGAATGAAGGTTGGTGAGGTGTAGTAGGACCTTCTAGGAATAATGAGGACACTAAGTGGCTTAGGGTCAGAAACAAGTGGCAACCCCCTTGGTTTGGCAATATGAAGTTTCTCAACCACCTTCTGTATCATGATCAGACCTTGGGGGTTGTGTCACGGAGTGTCAGAGGGTAGGTATGCTAAGCCTCGAAGGCTGTATCAGGAGAGCCACAATGTTAGGTATTAGATAACTTCCTAAGTATGTCAATGGATCAATCTTGAGTGAGGAGTACTCAATCAAACTGAGGACCCATGTGAACAGTTTGAGATGCATAAGACCATAGCTTGGCCACCACTTGCAACAGCCAAGACTGATGGCTCAACAACAGAGGGGAGCGCATGGAGTTGCTTTGCTGGTTTGTGTGCCACCTCATGAGGTTGGTATGCTGTAACAATTTTCATGGGTGATGCTGTCATCATGGCGGTGTCTCGTGGTCTTATCATAGCAATGCCACATAGCAGTCTCAAACTCATGTACTTACAAATTTCATTAAAAGCTTGTCTGTCAACATACGCAACCTACTCTTGATTTTGTTAACCATGCTTTTCAAAAATATCATAATCTAGATGAAAAACCAAAACAGAAAAACAAAAGGACCTAGCAAGGTAATTACCTGATGTATCCATGAACCAAAGCTCTGATGAACTTCATCAAATATTGGACCTCGCAACACTGTAAAAGTAATCTGCAGTTTCAAGTACAGCTCCTTAGTTTGATTATTGCCATCATTATAGATCACGTGCATGCAGTAAATGATTTGAAAGGTGTTGTATACCTGCCCTTTAGATGCAATGGGGAACGAACCGTTTGGACGAAAGACGTAAGCTCCAGAGGCCTTCAACAAGAACCAGAAAAGAAAAATGAAAAAATTATTGGTGAAGTTTTCATAAACTAACTTGAAATGATAATATATTATTGTAATCCAATAGAATGAAAAGAGAAACAGTAAATAAAGAGATGCACAGACAATGATACAAAAGCAACTGGGACACACAGAAAAAAAGTTAAGTTTTAATCACCTGAAAATACTCAAGATCCTGACTTCCATCATATGCAGAATAATAGCTGTACGATTGCTCCATAGATGATTTGACCTTCAATTTAAATTAATACCAGAGTAAATGCATATCAAAAAGTTCAAAGAAAGAAAGAGTAAAGAAGAGGTGGCATGTTTTCCAGACATTTGAAAGCAATAACACAATTATATCCATTCATCTAATTATAGATATAAGATTTAAAAAAAAGGGCAGATTGAACAGAGCATAGCCACGGCATATAGCTCAGAAGGCCCAGTTGGCATGTAACAGAAAACTGTTACTTCTGCATGACCACCTTAAATTTTCAAGGAATGGCCTAAAGTTCAATGTACAGAAAAATATTTATGGGGACCAAGGCCCACCTTAGCTTCTATGTAGCTCTGCCCCTGATACAAGAATAGAAGATCTATGAAATGTAAATAAAGTAAGGGCTGATAAAATACACACCGAGCTTCTTGTATTAACATATTGAGTAAGTTTTCCTTCATTTGCATAATAAATAAGCTTCAAATTTCCTGGCCCTACTTCTATAGTGTCATTCTGACTTCCCGTGACCTTGTATGATGTTTGTGTCACTGAAGTAGAGGCTGCATTTGTAAAATGGTACAAAAAGAAATACAACCATCTATCAATATACGAAGAAATGAATTAAATGATTTTTCTACATTTCATGAGTACTCTTAAAATATAGTAATTCAGTGTTTAACCTGTCCGTTTAGCAGTTGAGATGACGTAAGTGCTAAAACCAAGAGGTGGAACAGATGCTGTAAATGCAAGCCAATATGTGGGGTTCACACTTGGAGATTTACCAACATATGCAGTAACAAGGTAGTTTCTCATGGCTAGAGAAACATTAGCAATTGGTACAAGCTGTGATTCAACTTCTTTTCCACTGGAATCCTGAACAATGACATTCTTGTTGATCACCTGTAGCAAGTTTACAAATTAGGATAGATAATGTGTGGAAGTTCACAAACAAATTGACCTTCCACAAACGGGATTTTTTTTTTTTTTTTGATAAAGCAGTGTGTTTTTTACCATTAAAATATTAACTATTTTTTTAAAGGTAATAAACAGAAGAATATTTTCATGGTACTACATTTATACACAAGCATACACATACCATTACATACACACTTAAATTATGGCAAGTGTAGGATACATACATGCAGGTATTGAGTGAGCAAAAATTCTATGTTGCTTCAAAGTCATAGCTAGAAGGCTCTTTTCTAAGAAAACAGAAATATAAAGAAGTCTTTTTTCAGAATCAAACTGGATATAACAGCTGTATTTTCAATCATATAGCTTTCTTCAGGCTAAATAAATAAATAACAATAATGAAGCTTTAATATGACAAAGATAACAACATGCTGCAATGCTAATGCATACAAAATTCTTCCGGCATGCCCCCTTCTCTTCATGTTGTTTTGAAGGCAGATGAAAAGCACAATTTATTGAAGTTATCTTAAAAAAGAAGTTTACTGTTCTAGCACTTGCATTAAATCAAATATATAACAGGATTGATACATACACATGAAGCAGTAAAGACAACGAAGGCTAAAGAAAAGGCATGAAGTAAACACAAAATACTTACAGGAATTCGAACAACATCATCTCTTTTCCACCCCAGGGAATTGTAGACAACGACAACCTACAGAAGAGGAGGCATTCTAAGTGCTCTATTTCAAGTAAATTAATCTCTTTTCCTACCTAATGTAGAAAGAAAAGGAAAAAATTGTTGAGACATAATCCTTACCATTTTTTTCCCAAGAGATAGATCAAATTCTGTTGCAGGACAATAAGTTATGTTCAGAAGTGGACACTGGAATAAGACAAGAACTAAATAAATAATTTACATCTGCCAAAACTGAGTCAAAGAAAACAAACTCAGGGAAAAGAAAAGAAAACTCTTGCAAACAAGAAAAATGTGGTTGATTTGATCCTTTTGAAAACCCTGTCGAGTATTTCCCCATCGTGTGTCTATGAATACCCCTTTCCTTAAACCGAGAAAAAAAAAAAAAAAAAAAGAAGAAGAAGAAAACTCAAACTAATAAAGGACATAGGGTCATTATTTTTTGCCTGCTGAAACTTTGTCACTGGACTCTTGCATCCAGATTTTGTCGGTGATTCTACCATACAAGCAAGTGAAGCTGCAACTAACTCCTCAGCCTGCAAACTATATTTGATTAGTGACGGTCATAGCATAAGAATAACAAAATCGATTAAGAGTTAAATCCTGGGGCTCTCAGGGAAATCTTCACCTCCTTGTAGCCTATTGACAGCCGTTTTGCATAATCATCAGCCACATGCTGCTGTTCAGTTCCGGTAACTGCGTCATGATGTTGAACAGTTGCCAAAGCATTAGCCAAACTGTTGGTAGTGGGCCCTGTTTCACTCCTCCCTCTAAAAAACTCCAATTGCCTTGCAGCCTATCATGTATTGGAATCTAATGCATCTCAGAAGTTTGAAATTCTTCCAACAGTGAAAAAGCATGAAGCAATTTGCTTGTCAAAGAAATCTAAATATTTGCATAACCTACCAAATAGTAGCCACTCATCATTCTCACATAGCCTTTCAGAGCAGGCCTACTTGTAAAAAATCCCGTCCAGTAAGCATTTATATGGTCTGCATATCTGATAAATGCATACACCAAAGCTCTAGTCAAGTGGGTTATAATAGGAGCAGTTATTTCAAATTTCAAATTGTCAAATCTTGAACTCACGGAAAGAAGTCATCCGTCTTAAGTGGCCAGGATTTGCTTTCTGCATATTTTGCATCAGTGTAAATTGATGGGGTTGAATATAGTGCATTGACACGCCCATCCTACAAGCATACATGAAGGAATGCCAAGATGAATCAGAAAAAGCTCACCTTTCATAATATAAAGCTAAAGAAGGATGGAATTAAATCACGAGCAGATGTGGTTCAGAGAAAAAGCATTATGAATTAGAGTATGTAATATAGTAAGGCATATGATGTCAGCCACAAAGCTGACGTTTGTTGCATTATAACCCTATATATTTACCACTGCATGTGGTCATGTACAAAGAACAAATTTTAACAGCAGCACATGGCATGAGTCTGTGTCATCCATCTCAGCAATGTTGCATAGTGATTATATCAGGTAAAGCATGGTTAATCAACTTAAAGAATTTTGGGACAGCCAATTGCTTGGAAAAAGATAGCACAATGCATGAAGGAGCACATTCCAACCCAAATATGGAAAAGCATGAAAATGATTTTGAAGAAAACTAACCTGATTGACATAATGAATTAGCTTGTCCATATTCCGGAACCATGTGTGAGCATATTGGTACTTGAAATCTGAGCCCATGGTAAACATTATGTGATTTGTACGAGTTATGTTAGCCTGAGAGAGAAAGCATAAACAAATTTGCTGGTAAGCCTCACATAGTTAGATTTGTTATTACAAACAAATTTTCAAGCCAGCCCAAGCTTTAATATTGAAATACCAGAAAAGGGAAAAAACTTGCTACATTTTGTACAAGTCCTTCTTCAAACACATTACTCAAAGTATCACTTGTCAAGTTCTTAAATTTTGTGGTTTAGCTAGGTTTGTCGCAGGGTAAAGGACAATTGATAACTGAAATATTGCCTTTCAATTTCATGTAGAACTAGTAGAGAAGCAATCAGACTTCCATTTATAATGGAAGAAGTATATTTACGAGAATATATTTTTCATTGACATATCTAACAACTATCATTGTTTTGTTTCCAGATTGGATAAGTAAAACTGCTTGAAAGCAAGTACACCAACTGTGAGAGGAAGGTCAACAGGTTTTTATATGTACCCAGTAAAACAACTTCATCCAGCTTACCTGTGCCAAAGCAGCAGCTACAAAATCGTTGATGCGCTCTGGGACATTGTAATCAAACAAATTGATATCATCCTTCAATGCATAAAAGAGACACAAAAAAGTTATCATATGCACAAATAATGTTCAATGATCTATTAACATTATTTTTCCATGTAATTTACCTGGACAACAAGGTAATCATCATTAACTTCGAAATCGAAACCTTTTGGCGGTTCATAATTCTCAGGGAATGCACCAGCAAAAATCTACAGTGCTAGCACGGAGAGAATTTTCATTGTCAAGCAACAACGAATTGAGCAACCAAAAAAAAAACATTTGTAAATGAACAAGAATAATTATTGCATCCAAAATGGATATCTTTATCGGATCTATAACAATTAACAGTGGAAACAAATAAAAAATCACTTTAATTTACTCACCTGTGCAGATGAACCAAAACTCTTAGAGCCCTGCCAGACAACCTCAAGGCTCTTCTCATTTTTTCGCTTATCTCTGTCTTGGTAGTCAATTCGCGCGAAGAAAAATGAGTCAAATCCAACCTAAATGAACAAAAGGGCCAAATTCAATTAACCTGCAGTGTGTGTAGTATGGGGAACTTGTGTGGGTCAAATTAATTTCTTTTTTCCATTTTTTTGACATTGTACAATTTTTTTTATTTCCTTCAAGATAATAATATTCTTCAACGGCTTTATGGTTGATGACAAAACCATACATAAACAACAATTACCTATGCTAAGGACTACCAACACTGAGACAGTCATACCTCTGCCCCCAAAAGGTAAGCCTGCACTGCAGAATGACCAAAGGGATCAATCTGCCAACCAACTCTTGGAGTCACATTGAACTCCTCTTTGATAAACCGGTGCCCAAGTGTTGTCTGATCTATCATGTCAATATAATGTGAGGTCGCCTCATCATGCATGCACCAACCGCCATTTCTGCGCCCACCCAAATTTTTTTTTTTTTTGAATTAGTCCACTATCTTAAAATAGCCACTCTTGTGAGCAACGTGCTCAATCAAAACCATATTGGTCTCATTTTCCATCTTCGCAAACTTAACTATACAAGAGTGGAATTTCAAAATCAAACAAATAAAGAGACCACAGTTTTAGGTATAAAATTAAATGGGCATATGCAATTGTATACATCAACTCTAGTTGGCCCGAGCTGACAAACTGCTTGGTTATACTCTGGACTGCCTCGCTCTGGTCCCTCCACCATCGCTGGAAAAATGCCTGTAATCAAACATATAACTCTCAAACAATTCCATTTTCAATCTGTGTATGTTCGTGTGATTGTGACAGTAACAAATCCATATATATAATACATATATAAATCGAAAGGAAATGGGTTGTGACCTGTTCAGCGAAAACGAACTTCCGATTTTTATCAGCCAACAATGCCGGAATTAATGAATCTAATACATTTTGAACACATGCCCCCTGAAACAAGCAAAAACCCATCAATATAAACTCGAATAGCAATCAAAATTAATGAATCAAATACATTTTGAACATGGGACACCTAAAACAAGCAAAAACCCATCAATATAAACTCGAATACTAATCAAAATTAATGAATCTAATACATTTTGAACACAAGAAGCCCGAAACAAGCACAAACCCATCAATATAAAGTCGAAAACTAATCAAAATTAATTAATCTAATACATTTTTAAGACAAGCAGCCCGAAACAAGCACAAACCCATCAAGATAAACTCGAATACTAATCAAAATTAATGAATCTAATACATTTTGAACCTGAAACAAGCAAACGCCCATCAATCAAAATGCAGAAATTGGGAGGCAGAGAGATATAGACCTGAATGGTGTTGTTGGAACCGACATAGTACTGATCAATAGTCTTCAACCAACCAACATCGTCGTGCGAATGAGGAACCATATGAACATTCAGCTTCCCCGGAACTACACCTTGTGAAGTATTATACACCATATACGATTCCACAACCACACAAACAGAGCTCGCAACTAAAATCAACAACAAACACACTCGAATCGCCATTGGAATTACAATTGAGAAGCTCAAGCTACTCACTGAGACTTTTAAACAAACACTTGGTTGGGAATGTGACGAATACTAGTTACAATTCCTTGACTAAGACCAATTCCTTGACTAAGAAGTCGCTTTCGAGCGTGTTTGGTGGGTAATGTTAGTATACCGATTTTTTTATTAAATTTGATAGAAAATTTGGGATTATAGTATTTTCCAAAAAACATTTGATTGCATTGCAAATGCTAGGGCTAGAATGGATTTCCATGGGAAGTAAATGGTTGTTTTGGAATGCATTGACGAGAGAGAGAGAGAGAGAGAGAGAGATGATTGAGGTGAATAGAGACAAGTTTTGATACTGACCATGCGTGATTTCATGCATGAACTTATCTATATGTACATGGCTTATTTTGGAAAGATATTAACGCCTATTTTGAAAGTGGGTTAAAAGTGGCTTTCAACTCTCTACATTCTTTCATTAAAAAAAGTTATAAAAAAAATTAAAAAATAATTTTTAACTCTCTTTCTAAAAGCACTCCTAAAACTCATCTTCTAAGTGTCAACTTGTTTTCAATTATATTAGTCCTCACATTTTTACATATTTTTTTATAAAAAATTAAAAAATTAACTTTTAACTATCTTCTCAAAATAACTCACAGAATGCTGTTTCTCTCCAGTCCAATCAACTGGTTTGTCTCAATAATTCAAATCCTATATATAAATAATTGGGTAAATTATAAATACACTCCTAAAATTTGCTTAAAATACAAATTGCTCCCTATAATTTAAAAAATTACAAATATCCCTTTATTAGAATTTTTTATTTAACATAATTAATTAAAAAAATAAAATTCATAATTACTTTCCTATACAATAATAAAATTACCTAAATTATTAATTGAAACATATTTTTAACATCATTAAAAACTGTTAATTGACTTGATAATTTATTAATAAAATAGAAGATTTGTTATGAAATTAGAAACCTCAGGGGTGAAAATGTAATTTTCAAAACCACAGGGGGCGATTCGTATTTTAATAAAATCTCAGGGGGTGTATTTATAATTTATCCTAAATAATTTTAGGTAACCACCCTTATATTTTGAATTTATTTGATTATTCTGAATTTATTTTGAATGAGGTTGTATGGTTGCGATTAAATGTGGGGTGAATTACACTAACAGTCTCTATAGTTTGGGCTTGTGTCACTTTGGTCCTTAACTTTTCAATGGTGACACATTTGATCCTGAATTTTAAATCTTGTTCCAAATAAGAACAATTAAAGATACCGTAGCTTAATTTCAAGGCAAAATCATCAATTTAATAAAATATAAACTAATTTAACAAAAATAAATGTCAAAAAATTATTTCTACCCACTAAAGATAAAATTATGTAAAATTTGATAAATCTTTAGACATTTATTTATTTATTTATCAAATTAATTTTTATTATGTGTTTGAATGATGATCATATACTGGGTAATTGTTGCGATTTTAATGTGCAATCGATATATTTAATATATAAAATATTTTTAGTTTTGGATTTTTTAATTTAATGGATTGATTTAATAATGATATCAAAGTTGTCGCCATATTTGACTTTTGAAAAAATAGCAACTAATTTAATGAAAATAAAAGCAATCACCTATTACATGATCATTATCCACTCACATAATAAAAATTAATTTAGTAAAATAAATAAATGTCTACAAAATTTATCAATTTTACATAATTTTATTTTTAGTGGGTAGAAATAATTTTTAAAAATTCAAAAATATTTTTTTGACATTTATTTTTGTCGAATTAGTTTATATTTTATCAAATTAACGATTTTGCCCTTGAAATTAAGCAAGGGTATCTTCAATTGTCTTTATTTGGAACAAAATTCAAAATTCTAGGTCAAATATATCATAATTGAAAAGTCAGGAATCAAAGTGACACAAAACCCAAACTATGGGGACCTTAGTGTAATTCGCCCTTAAATGTGTGGCATGAAGTTTATGTGTAATTTGAATTATAAGATGATAATTTTAATAAATTTAAAGTAGATAAAGGTGGATTTATAATAGGGGATTTTTTTTTAGGATCTCTGGTATTAAGATTTTATAGTATAAAGGATATCTAATATTTTTATAATGTCTAAGGTCCCTCTAATTGATTCAGAGAAAATTCGATTCAACTAGAGAAATTCTCTCCAAACCAGAGAAATTTGTCTTATTACGTGCAGAGAATTACTCTAAGTTCAAATCAGAGAAAATTAAAATTTCTCTGGCTTTGTTCACAGAGAATTTCTCTGGCTCAGATATTTAGTATAATATAGTTATTCCACCCTTTCAATCTCTATCTTATCCCCAAGAGTTTGTTCATGAGAAGCTGACGAAATTGAATAACACACAACCTAGAGCTTTCATCGTTCTTCAATCATCATTACAACTAACATGTCTCTTGTTTAGTGAAGCAAGGAAACTAGGATTCATAGGAAAAGACTTGACTTAGGTAATTACAAACACCATTGCAAGCTTCTTGGATTATGTTAACTCTTCTTTTATATTTGTATGGGGTGCAAATATCCGTCGATGTCCGTACTCCTTGTGTCCAAGCTGCGCTTCGCTCCGATCGACCTGAGAACACAATGATGGTGAGCTACCCGGCGGTGTATTGCCGGAAAACCCTCCGACGGTCATGTTAGCACATTGAGAGAGAGAGAAAAGAGAGGAGACCAAGTGGTAAGTGAGTTGTGATCATAAGATCTTCCAGACCTGAGTATGGGGGCGTAGCACTGTTTATATACCTTCTGCGCGTGCCTCTGCGTCGATTCACCTTTGGACGCGTGGACCTACTCTTCTCTCCCATTTTCCTACGTATCAATGCAAATACAACTAAACACCACCTAAAAAAACCGCCAAACGGTTCTAGCGCGAACGGATAGCACGGTTCCTTGCTATCACACCGTGACCACATCACGACTGTGATATTCATCCGGTTTTAACTGGAGGATCCCGCTGTGGCTTAGCCGACCTTCTCGGTTCTGACTTAAATACTGCCCGGTCGGACTAATTTGTGGAAGACTACACTGGTCTAACTCGGCGGAGCGAATATGATTAACCGAGCTAATGATCTAAGGCTGCTTCGACTGGATTGGACCGAGGCCCTGACCGAGCTCGCCCAGTAGCCATATAAATCTAGCTCGGTCTAACTACGCTTGGCCTAGCTTTGCTCGGTCCAGACTAGCTCGGCCTAGTGTCAATTCATGAAATCTCCCTCTCAATTTTGGGAATCAAGATAGACTATTAGGAAAATACTACATCATTTCTAAACTTCAAACAACAGTTTCGACAGAGTTTCCGATTGGAATATCCAGAAGAAGATAACCCCAACCCTGGGATTTATGCTCTGAGAGCATACGATAGCATCGCAATTGTTATGGGGGCCTTGGAGAGATTGACTTGTAGCACTAGTGGTAGTACTTCAACAAGGTTGTTGGAAACTATTTTATCAAGCAATTTTAGTGGTTCAAGCGGTGAAATTTGTTTTGAAAATGAGAGGCTATCATACAAATCTATATATTGGGTAATCAATGTGTTCATTTTGACATACAGGAAGTTGGAATATTGGTCTCCTGATTTTGGGTCCTTGAAGAGCCTAGATATTGCAAAAAGTAGAAAATGAGGCTACATACTTGCTCGACGTTGCTAACGAAGAAGACAACGTCGTTGTTGATGGCGGGAGGGAAAGATGAGGCTATGCCGCCGCCGTCGGCACTGGTGGTGGTTGGGAAATCTAGGGTTTCGGAGAGTCGGTTTTTGAGCTTTTGGCCTCGTTTGCGCTTGTTGTCTCCATCTGAGAATGGAGAAGTTGAGAGAGAAAGAGAGAGAGAAGAGAGAGAAATGAGGTTTGATTTAAGAGAATCAAATTTCTCTGTGATATATGGGTATAGGGTTGAGGGACCTTAGATATCACAAAATAATATTATAGACCTCTTCCATTACTAAAAATAAAAGAAGAATTTTAGACTAATTTTCTCTTTATAATTTTACTCTGTATTTATTGTACAAAATAACATAAGATTTTATTTTAGGAAAAAAAAATAAGTCAATCAAAATTACACATATTTTTGTTTATTATTATTTTTTTGAAACGAATATAAATGGAGCATGTCTAATAACAGTCATTGAAAATTGAAATGACTTTATCATAGAAAGACAGTTATAAATTGCTTATTTTTTATTTTTATATTACGGGGTATATGTTGTAAAAATATTACTATTATTTTTGTAATAATTATCCTTTTATTTAAGAAACCAATTATGAGTATCTAGTGATAAAAGAAAAGATAATTTTTTTAATGTTCTTGATATTAAAATTTTATAAGAGAAAAGATATATAATATTTTTATAGTAGTTGGAGTCTCTCAACATTTTCACAGAGAAAATTTGACATAGAGAAATTTCACTCTAATACAGAAAATTTTAAAATTTTTCTAATATGATCATAAAAAAATTTCATCGAAGGACCTTAACTAATAGAAAAAATATTAAACCTCTCCTATTACCCAAAGTTAGAGAGGGATATTTTACTAATTTTTCCTTGTCTTCTTTCTTTGTTGTTTTTTTTCTTTTTCTTTTTCTTTTTTTAATAGAATAAATGCTAAAAAGAAAGTTATGGTAAATTATAAATACACCTCTTAATATTTGCTTAAAATATTATTTGCCTTTTGTGATTTTGGAAATTACATCACGTCCCTTAAATCTTTTTTAATTTCATAACAAATTGTCCATTTTTAAAATAAAATATCAAGTCAATCAATAGTTTTAATGATGTCAAAAATTTATTTCAATTAATAATTTAGATAATTTTATTATTATATAGGATGGTAGCTAAAAATTTTATTTTTTCAGTTAATTTTGTTAAATAACTAAGTCTGATAATGGGGTATTTATTGTAACGCCCCCAAAATAATACTATAAATCTAACTCATAAGCGGAAGAATAATAGAAATAGGGTGCATTTATTCATTGGAGTTCATTTACAAAAGTTAACACATATGATATACATTCACAAATATTCATCCTGAATCTATAGAATGTATTAAAATGTTGAGAGGATTGAAACTAAACATATAGTTATATGCTCTATTGGCTTACATCTTTCCAAATCGTGGCTTGGTTACACAAATATAAGCCTAGCTCAATACAATTTAAGCCCGTGGCTATACAAAAGAATAAAACAAAATAAAGAAGCTCTTACTCCTCAAAAGTCTCTCTACGTTATTGCCTTGGTGGAGGCATGTCCCTAACGCCTGAAAATGGTTCCCACATAGGATGAGCAAAAACCCAATAGAAACATACTGATACAATATATGAGAATTAACAAAATATAAGTATGATGCACATGTTCATTGTCCTACGATAAAATATTTATAACTCTTTCCAAAGCTATGTTATACCAAACTCGCATCTCAATTCATTCATTTTGGCTTAATAGGTACATCCACTGCATTTAACCCATCAACAGAGGTTACACCTTACAAGTTTCCAACAGATAAAATCATTATACGAATACATTCATTTCTATTTGCCATTTTACGAAAATTTGATCTGCGAGAATCGGCACCCATGTATACAAATGGTTTTCGGGACGTTTACCATGAACATATAAGCCAACTTAGTTCAATGGAGTCCATCCCTTTTCTTCTTCTCAAAACATGGAGTACATCCCCATTCTCCTCCTAAATATCATACATATACAATGTATATCATTCATAATCATATTCAATGATAATAGTTAAAGGATTAGTTTCAATTTGCCTAATCCACATGCAATATCTACAACAATCATGACTATCCTCCACCGATAACCCAAAGCAGATATTTCTAAATAGATATACAATCTCTATAATAGATAAATCATCAAATTTCCATAGGTGAGTGATTAAACAAATCCAACAACACCATTTATGTATACATCTTCCCAATTTCACATTTTCCATACCAATTTCATTATTTATATAGTATAGGTATTCAAGACATTTTAGGGCAAAGCTTCCCATTTTTCAAATATTAACCCAAAAGCCAAAATCAACTATTTTAACATGAGATGACCTCATATCCAAACCCCATAATCATTTATATAACACCCACATAGAAACCTCTCTTTTCAAACTTGAACCCAAATCCTAGGTTTGCTCAAAACATTCCCAAATCTCACCATTTCCACAAAACAACCTATAACCAAGTTAAAACCCATATTAAGGTATAGAGAGTCCCTACCTCGAAGTTAGGAGACCAAAGGAGAAGTGCAGAAACTCCAAAGATGCCGAAACCAAAGATGATTCGGATCAAAATGTAGCTATTGACGTGCTCTATCCTTTTCTCAAAGGCACTTGGGTGAAGACCTCAACGAATCTAGGTGAACTAGTAAAGAGAAGATGATTTTTAGAGAGACAAACTCAAGATCTAGGTGTTTGGAAAGTTTTAAACAGAGAGAGGAATGAAAAAGTGATGAAAAAGGTCATCTTCACAGACTGTTATATACGCAGTCCGCTAGAGCGTGGAAAGTGACACTTGAATGTCAGACACAATGTTCTGCTCGAGCGTAAGAAGCGACGCTCGAGTGTCGAATACACTCTTCCAGCATTTGCAGGTCTACAAAAAATACTGAAAGTTTGCAAATCTCGCTCGAGCACAAGAATGGCCGCTCGAGCGGAGGAGTAAAAATCTGGGTAACATAGGTTTGAAAAATCAAGCAATCAACCTGTTTCAAACACACAACTACAATCCAAATGATTAATCTAAGGAACAACAAGGGTAATAAGAGATGGACAACAACATTGAACTATAAAACCCGAGTCCGAATTACCACAAGTGTCAGTTTAAAACCAGGATCGCTATATTTATAATTTTCCAAACCATAGGATAATCGATATTTTAAGATAAAAATAAATATAAAAAATATAATTTTAAATTTTAAATTTTTAAAAATTATTTATGACCTTCTATAAGATAAAATTATAAAAAAGTGATAAGTGTTTTTTTTTTTTAATCTTTTTGTTTCTTTCATTAAATTAAAATTTATTGTTTTTAAAAAAAAATTTGAAACAAAATTTGAAAATCAAATCAAACATGGCCAAAATTTTCTTTTTGGTTATGGATAAAATTTAGTGAGCCTTTTAAACTTTTACTTTTTTTGGAAAGAAATAACTATATTTCACTTACCAAATTTGGAGCTCTTACCAAAGATGGAGAATCATGGTGAGGGTAAATCAAATGTTTACTATTTTAGCCAAACTAAAAATAAGAACTAGGGGTTGACTTATCTAATTAACAAAAAGAACTCATAACTTTTTTGGAAATTGCATGAGGCTCCCAGTGGGGGTGCTGGGGTCCCTTTTGATTGGTCCAAAAAAAATTTTTTTTTTTTTTTTCATCCATTGGCAGCCCCCACGTGGAGGTGGGGGTGCTGGGGGTCCTCTCCTGCTGGGGGTCCTCTCCTGCTGGGGGTCTCCAGCAGGACTCAACTTTTTTAGAGGTATTCAAATAGAGCGAATTCTTTGAATAAAAAATTATAAATAGAAAGTTTACACAAAAAATACATTTGCAATGATCTATCAATGAAATTTTTTTAAATTATTAAAATAATAATGAGTGTTTTGATTAGAAACAAATGAACTACGAGAGGTCACATTATTATGCATAAAAATTTCAATAAAGAGAATTGACATATTTGAAAAAAAAATTTGAAGATATTTATCCTCACATTTATTACTGTATTTATTTTATTTCACTGTTTATGTAATAAATTTCAAATCCATAAGTATGGTTCATATATTTAAAACATATATATATATATTCATAGATGTGACACTTATTGAGATTGGTCATATTTTAAATTTTAAAAATTCATTATTGCATGTTACATTAGTTAGTTATTTTTATTTTTATTTTTTTGTAAGAGTTGCTAATTTGTATAATATTTCTTTTAAATAATAATGAATTTGCCATGTTATATCAAAAAGGGAATTTTTTTAAGATCCCTGATATTAAAATTTTATAAGATAAAGAATATACAATAGTTTCATAATAGTTAAAGTCCCTCAACATTTTCATAGAGAAAATTCGACTTAGAGAAATTTTGCCCAGCTTAGAGAAATTTCAATTTTCACAGAGAAATTTTGAAATTTTTTTGAGTCAAGGCTGAAATTTCTCTGAATCGGGTGAAATTTCTCTGAGTTGGGCAAAATTTCTTTAAGTCGAATTTTGTCTGTGAAAATGTTGAGGGATATTAGCTAATAAAAAACAACATTTTAAACCTCTTCTACTACACAAAGTTGGAGATGGATGTTTCACTAATTTTTCTTATCAAAAATCACATTGAAGATATAATAATAAATAGTGACATATAACAACTCTTGAATCTAAAAATTATTTACCTTGTTTGGTTGAGTTTTAATTTTTTTTTTTTAAATTCAATAAAACTAAAATCCAAGTTGATTAGAGAATCAAAAAAATTAAAATAGGATGATTAGGTTATCTTGGAACAATGCTCAATACTAATTACTAATTCACATATTTTATATTATCCTCTAAAATAACAACATACAACTGATGGGTCATATTAGGAAAACCAACAACTATTAAAAGGGTAAACTACCAATAGGTCCTACTTTTGAGATTTATTACCCATTAAGTCCTATTGATAAATTTATTAAATAATAAAGATAAATTTATCAGTCTTTTATTTTTATGAATAAATTTATAGTGATAAATTTATTAGTTTCTTTGTTTTATGAATAAATTTATAGTGATAAATTTATCGGTCTCTTATTTTTATAGTGTTAAATTTATTGGTTAGGACCTGTAGGTAAATAAGTCTAGTTAATAGGACTGATTGGTAAGTACCCCTTAAAATAAAGTACCATATGTATCATCGATATTTTGTTATCTCAATAATAACATTTTATAAAAAATTATAAATATATACGTAAATGGTAGTACAAAATGATAATAAAACATTGGGGATATGTAGCACTTCTCAAAAATATATATTTTTCGTTTGTTTAATTTAATATTGTGTTTAAATTTAAATATAGGATTTTTAAAAAAGTTTGTTAAATCAAAATAAATGAAAAGAGAGGTTGAGAGAAAAAAAAATTTTACTTCATTCAATTTTTGTTTCACTTTTATTTTATTTTTGTAAATTTCATATTTAAATATAATTTTAAAAAATATTAGATATATAGAAAATAGAGAAACTAAATAGAAATTAATGCATTGCAGGTAAAAAGTTATGTGTAGTTTTCACTTGCATCGGAGATATCTCTCACTTTGACTCATTAATCAATAATTTAATTCAATATATTTTTTTATTTAATTCATAATAAAATAATAATTCATTTAGTTGTAACTTAAAGTCAGATTATTGGCCATTTTACTAAAAAAAACAAAATTGTAATTCATTTAGTAAACTCAATTTTAGCAAAAAATATGTTTATTTTAGCCACTTTAAAACGTTATTAAAAAAAAAACTAAAAATATGTCAAATAAATTAATTTTTTAAAATTAATTTTTAATCAATAAAACCCTCAAATTAAAGTCATGTTAATGCAACTTATTGGATCATCATTAAGACACATACAATGATAAAAAAAAATTACGATAAATTACTGTGTGTGCTATTTTCTGACCACACTATCAAACAGGTACTCAGCTGGAGAACACCGGCAGAATAGATTGCGCCCGAGCGACCTGTCACAGAAAGAAAAGACTCCAGCGGTGGTTTGTCCACCCGGGGGTACTTCGACGATCAAGTCAATACTCAGTTATCTCTCAAAGATTACAAATAGTGCTTAACTCACTAACTAGAATACAAAAAACGTACCTTAAACCCACGATGGTGCCTTACTTTTATAGCCAGTACTGACTTGATCCCTGTAGAAGCCTAGCTTCAATGGACTCTAGCTCAATGTTTATCCCGGACTCTCCAATAAATAAAGATAAACTCTCTAAGAGCTTTATCCTTATCCAAGCTGAGGTCCTCCCTTATTCTAGGACTCTTGTCTCTTATCTGTTCATCTCGGATTCCGGTATCTCTGCAGATAACCTCGGCCTAGCCGAGATCATCTCGGCATCATGACCAAGACACGTGGCACCTCGGCTGGCACTTCGGTACCACCTTGGCCATGTGCTATCATTCAAGAAATATGTCCCCACAATTACAAATATATCTTTTAAGATTTACTTGAAATACAGATTGACAAAATTTAAAAAATTATGATTTGAAAAATTATAAACACTCCTTTGTCAAAAAATTTTATTTGACAAAATTAACTGAAAAAATAAAATTTATAAATATCTCTTATACAATAACAAAATTACATAAATTATTAATTGAAATATATTTCTGACATCATTAAAAATTGTTAATTGAGTTGATGATTTTATTAATAAAATGGGCCATTTGTTATGAAACTAGAAATCTCAAGGGGTAGAATGTAATTTCTAAAATTATAGGGGTGATTCGTATTTTAAGCAAATCTCGGGAGGTATATTTATAATTTATCCAAAAATTTAATCTTAATACGCTTATATATATTAGGAGAAATTACAACAAAAAAAAAAACATTAGGATTTGATTTTTATAATAAAACTAAACTCTCAATTTTTTATTTATCAATTTAAATTCAAAACTTTTAATTTGTTTTTAATCTGAATTATTTGCCTATTTTTGTTAAGTAAAATCGATCAAATTTTTTGTAAACTTACATTTTGTTTAATTACTAAAATACAACAGTTTAACCCTTAAAAATTCGGATTTATTTTTTTACAAGGAAGGTCAAATTATAGTTTTTTTTTTGGGCGAATTTTTCCTATATATTATTTAAATGGTAAATTACAAATGCACCTTCGAAAATTTACTTAAAATACGATACGCCCCCTAAAATTTTGAAAATTACATCTTGAAGTTTCTAATTTCATAACAAATATCACATATCTTTTCTTTTATTATATAAATTATCAAGTCAATTAACAATTTTTTAATGATCTTAGAAATTTAATTTAATTAATTTTATTATTATATAAGAGAGTAGTTAAGAATTTTTTTTTTGGTTAATTCTGTTAAATAATTTTTTTTAATAATGGAATATTTGTAATCTTCTAAATTATAAGAGACGATTTATATTTTAAACAAATCTTAATTATTTATAAATTATCTTTATATGTATATATATATAATTTCATTTACTATTTACGCATTTTTATCCATAATAATGCCACAACCCTTCTCATTAAAATAAGAATTCAAACACATCCTAAAGTAGACATTCAAATTTGTGATTTTTGGTGCGATGCTTATCTTGTACGGATGTGGGGCCAAGCAAGACAGATATCGGGAGAGGGAATTGGGATACTCTCCTTGCACTCCCTCCTTGCATTCCTTCTTACAGGGTCTTCGGGCCCACTTTTAGGCCCAATTTTGATAATTTAAACCGTTCATATTTTAAAATTTATTTAGTATATCACACCTGTAAAAAATTAAATTGATCGGATATCAGAAAGTATATGTTCGAAAAACTGTTTATTAAATTCTTTAAAAAAATAGTTTTTAGTTCTATTTTTTCGAACACATGCTTTCTGAAATCTGATCAACTTGATTTTTTACAGGTATGATATAATGAATAAATTTTAAAATATGAACGGTTCAAATTATCAAAATTAAACTTAAAAGTGGGTCCGAAGACTCTGCAAAGAGAGAGTGCAAGGAAGGAGGGCAAAGGAAGGATCTTGACTCCGGGAGAAGATCAGAAGGAAAGTAATTTTCTATGAAAACGTAGGTCAGATTTTCTTCCCAACCAAACAAATACAGTTTTCTATCAAATCGCACGAATTACGATGCAATTATTTTCAAGTGGCTAGTGATTACATGAATCACTGTAACCCACGTGCTCAATTATCAGCGAGTTAAAAAAACACAAAACAAAAATAGCACATCAATCATGTGACCGACATCCTCATTCCACATTCTTGTGAATGCGATGCGATGATTGTTGTAATGTCCGGAAAGTTTTTCCGAGGTTTCAAAAACATAGGAGTTCATGCAAACTTATGAGCTATTTTATTTTGGGTAAATTATAAATATATTTTTGAAATTTATTTAAAATATAAATTATTTTTTATGATTTTAAAATTTATAAATATTTCTTTATCAAAATTTTTATTTAACCAAATTAATTGAAAAAGTAAAATTTCTAACTGTTCATCTATATAATAATAAAATTATCTGAATTATTAATTGAAATTAAATTTTAACATTATTAAAATCTGTTAATTAACTTGATGATTTATTAATAAAATGGCCTATTTGTTATGAAATTAGAAACCTTAGGAGGCATAATGTAATTTCTAGAACTACGGGAGGTAATTTGTAATTTAAGTAAACCTCAAGAGGTGTGTTTGTAATTTACCCTTTTATTTTAAATATAATTTTTTTAATTAGATTAAAATGATTAAAAAAATTAAGTTAAATTAATTTATCCCGAATGAGAACTAAATTGTTGATAAATAACTCAATTTGTTTGCAATTTAGTAATTTCAACAGAAAATATTTTTGACAAATTTTTTTCTAAAAATATTTTTTGTGTGGAATATTTTTTTTGTGTTTGGTTACTACCGTAAAAATAATGTACTAATTGTTATACTAATGAGGTGTGAGGGATAGCAATGATAGTTGTTCGGGGTATTTTGATATTAAATCAAATATCTGTTATTATGATTGTTAATTGTAAAAATAGTAGCATATATTTTCTTAGAGTTTGTTTGATTAGACAGATTATAATATAGGATTGTAATTATTAATTTATGAGATTCATATTTTATTATTTAGTTGTAAATTTATTATTCAGATTAGATTTCAATTATTATTCTATCCAACAAAATTGATGAATTTTTTAATCCTACAATTAATAACTCAAAAAAAAAAAAAACATATAATTGAGATTCTGTATTTTCATATTTATTACAAAATAAACGTGGACAAGAAGAAATTATGTATCTTATTAATCCAGTTAGATAACCAATCATACACTAATCTCATAAATTGTTAATCTCTTTACTATTAATTCTGTTAATCAAATATATATAATAATATTTGAAAAATTTAACCAAAACCCCTCCATTGGACCCTTATTTGGTGAAAAAGACAGCTCAATTTATTTTGCTTCATAAAGTCTTTAAGGAGAAAACATATAATTGAGTAAGGATAAAGTAAAATATATACACATATATATATTTTTTTGGACAATATTTTCAGAGTAATATGTTATTGTAAACCAGAATAACATATTACTATCAAACAGAGTAATATGTTACTGTGAGACAGAGTAACACGTTACTGTTACTGTTACTGTTTACATCAATTTCAGCGGTAATAAATTTTTTTTTTTTTTAAGAATTTCATAATCAATATAGATCTTAATTAATAGATCTTGATGAAAGAATTCTAAAAATACTAATTTTTATTAAAAACCGACATCTACATTAAAATTATATTATTTTAAAGTTTAATATTTTGATAATCTATCTATCTATATATCTATACCTATTATATAAGGAAAATGAGGTTTCTAATCTACAAGCTTTGTGGGAGCTCCAATATCTTAATCCTAATTTTCTAATTTTTTGATTTAACAAAAAAAAAAAAATAATCTCAGCATTTATTGACTTCTTCTAACACACAATCCCTTTTGACTTCTCTTATAATTACTGCAGCACCCTTTTCAATTTCTCCTATACACTATGGTTACACACAAAAATAAAGATTATAAGAATTTAGATATAAATCTAAAAAAGATATAACATCTAAATTTGAATTATGATTTAGTAACATAATTATGTATTTTTTTATGTATATCTATCAAAATTTAAATTACTTAATGGGATAAATTAATAAATTTTCTAAAATTATTGATTTTTTAATTTACAAAATAGATTAAAAAAAACTATTGATTGATTTATTTATTTAAAAAAAAACTATTGATTGATTTATTTATTTATTTAATAACAAAAATATTTTATAATATCTCCCTCTTAATAAAAGATCTATACTATATATTAAGTAAAAGGGGGTTTTTAACCCCAAACATTGTGGGAGCTCTAATCTCTCAATCTAAATTTTCTGATTTTTTTATTTAAAAAAAGAAAAATCTTAGTATTTATCAACTTATTCCAACTCCCAAGTCTTACAATCATAATAACACTTTAATGCATTAAGAACAAGCATAAAAAAAATTCTTTGAAATCCAACACATATAAAATCCTTGAAAAGTCTCAACACATATGATTATTATCCCTCATAATAATACTTTAATGCATTAAGAACAAGCATACAAAAAATTTCTTGAAAAATCCAACACATATGATTATTATCAAAATATTAAACTTTAATATAATATAATATAATAAAAAAAAGACATTTAATTCTTTGAAAGTCCAACACATATGATTATTATCAAACTATTAAACTTTAATATAATATAAAAAAAGAAAACATTTAAAAAAAATATTTAAAAATCAAAATTCACATATATAGATAATTGTAAACACAATCCGTGCATAGCACGGGTGATATGCTAGTCTATACTATATATTAAGCAAAAGGGGGTTTTTAACCCAAAGTCTTGTGGGAGCTCCAATCTCTCAATCTAAATTTTCTGATTTTTTGATTTTAAAAAAAAAACCTTAACATTTATGAACCTCTGCCAACCCTCAAGGCTTACCCTCATAATAACACTTTAATGCATTAAGAACAAGCATAAAAAAAATTCTTTGAAATTCAACACATGAATTTCTTGAAAAGTCTAACATATATGATTATTATCAAAATATTAAACTTTAATATAAATAATAAATAAATAAAAGACATTTAATTTCTTAAAAAGTCTAACACATATGATTATTATCAAAATATTAAACGTTAATATAATATAACAAAGGAAAAAAAGAAGACATTTAAAAAAAAAAAAAAAGACATTTAAAAATCGTAATTCACATATATAGATAATTGCAAATACAATCTGTGCATAATTTCCTTATTTTTTTATTTAAATTTTCTTTTTTAGCATTTATTAACTTCTCCCAACTCCTAAGTCTTACCATCATAATAACACTTTAATGCATTAAGAACAAGCATAAAAAAAATTCTTTAAAATCCAACACATGAATTCTTTGAAAAGTCCTAAAACATATGATTATTATCCCTCGTAAGAGCATCTCCAATGGACTCTTTAAATGAAGCATGTTAGTTATTTTAGCTAGTATTATCATATTTTAGTCACTCCAACGAGCTAGCTATTACAATAGTTGTTTTAATAAAATTCTTCAATGTTAGCTATATTTGAAGAGTCTTGGGAGACTCTTTAAACAGTTTGTGTGTATAAATAAGTAAATAAAGAATAGCATTAGAGTACATAGATAAAAAATGAATTAGATAAAATAGATAACATACCACTTTTATATTTTAGCTAGTAAAAAATAAAGAGTGTGGTTGAAGTTGCTCTAATAACACTTTAATGCATTAAGAACAAGCATAAAAAAAAATTCTTGAAAAGTCCAACACATATGATTATTTTCAAAATATTAAACTTTAATATAATATAATAATAAAAAAAGACATTTAATTTCTTAAAAAGTCAAACACATATGATTATTATCAAAATATTAAACTTTAATATAATATAAAAAAGGAAAAAAGAAGACATTTAAAAAAAAAAGACATTTAAAAATCACAATTCATATATATAAATAATTATAATCACAATCCGTGCATAGCATGAGTGATATTCTAGTACTATATATTAAGCAAAATGAGGTTTTTAACCCCAAGACCCGTGGGAGCTTCAATATCCCAATCTGAATTTTCTAAATTTTTTATTTAAAAAAAAAAACTCAGTATTTATTAATTTGATCAAAATCCCCTTATCAGCATTTATTAACTTTTTCAATCCACATGTCTTTCCATATGCCTACATTTATTGATTTGGTCAAAATCACCTAATCAGCATTAAAATCCCCTCAAACAAATAATTATAGATACAATCCATGTATAGTTACTGCAATACCTTTTCAACTTCTCCCATATACTATGGTTAGTGATAAGATTGCTAAATTATTTTTATAAAAAATCTTAAAAAACATAATTTATATATTAAAAAAAAATCTAAAAAAAATATAAATATCTATAATTATCCCGTATAGCGCACGGGTGATAGGCTAGTCTATACTATATATTAAGCAAAAGGGGGTTTTTAACCCCAAACCTTGTGGGAGCTCCAATCTCCCAATCTAAATTTTCTAATTTTTTGATTTAAAAAAAAAATCTTAGCATTTATTAACTTCTCCCAACTCCCAAGTCTTACCCTCATAATAACACTTTAATGTATTAAGAACAATCACAAAAAAAATTCTTTGAAATCCAATACATAAATTCCTTGAAAAGTCTCAACACATATGATTATTATCCCTCATAATAACACTTTAATCCATTAAGAACAAGTATAAAAAAAATTTCTTGAAAAGTCCAACACATATGATTATTATCAAAATATTAAACTTTAATATAATACAAAAAAAGAAAAAAAAACATTTAAAAAAAAAACATTTAAAAATCACAATTCACATATATAGATAATTATAAATACAATCCGTGCATAGCACGGGTGATATGCTAGTTTATTTATTAAGCAAAAGGTGGTTTTTAACCCCAAGCTTGTGGGAGCTCCAATCTCCCAAACTAAATTTCCTGATTTTTTAATTTAAAAAAAAAAACCTTAGCATTTATTAACTTCTTCTAACCTCCAAGTCTTATCCTCATAATAACACTTTAATGCATTAAAAATAAGCATAAAAAAATTCTTTGAAATCCAACACATATAAATTATTTGAAAAGTCCCAACACATGATTATTATCAAAATATTAATGCATTAAGAACAAGTATAAAAAAAATTTCTTGAAAAGTCCAACACATATGATTATTATCAAAATATTAAATTTTAATATAATATAATAAAAAAAAGAAGACATTTAATAACTTGAAAAGTTCAACACATATGATTATTATCAAAATATTAAACTTGAATATAATATAAAAAAGGAAAAAAAAGAAGACATTTAAAAAAAAAAAAAACATTTAAAAATCGCAATTCACATATATAGTTAATTGTAAATATATTAAGGAAAATGGGGTTTCTAAATCCCAAGCCTTGTGGGAGTTCCAATCTCTCAATCTTAATTTTAAAAATTTTTGATTTAAAAAAAAAAAAAACCTCAGCATTTATTGATTTGATCAAAATTTCCTGATTATCATTTATTAACTTTTTCCAATCCATTTGCCTACATTTATTGCTTTGGTCAAAATCCTTGATTAGCATTTAAAATCCCCTCATACAAATAATTATAGATACAGCCCTTGCATAGTTATTGCAGTAGCCTTTTTAATTTCTCCTGTACATTATGGTTAGTGATAAGATTGTTAAATTATTTTTATAAAAAATCTTAAAAAACATAATTTATATATTAAAAAAAATTAAAACAAATATAAATATCTATAATTATCCCGTACATAGCACAGGTGATAGGCTATCTATACTATATATTAAGCAAAAGGGGGTTTTTAACCCTAAGGCCTGTGAGAGTTTCAATATCCCAATCTGAATTTTCTAATTTTTTTATTTTTTATTTTAAAAAAAAACACTCAGCATTTATTGATTTGGTCAAAATTCCCTGATCAGTATTTATTAACTTTTTTCAATCCACATGTCTTTCCACATGCCTGCATTTATTGATTTGATCAAGATTTTTTGATCAGCATTTAAAATCCCCTTATGCAAATAATTATAGATACAATCCGTGTATAGTTACTGCAGTACCCTTTTCAACTTCTTACATACACTATGGCTAGTGATAAAATTGTTAAAGTATTTTTATAAAAAATCTTAAAAAACATAATTTATATATTAAAAAAAATCTAAAATAAATATAAATATCTATAATTATCCCGTGCATAGCACGGGTGATAGGCTAGTATCTATCTATCTATATTATATATTAAGCAAAAGGGGGTTTTTAACCCTAAGGCCTGTGAGAGCTCCAATCTCCTAATCCTAATTTTCTAATTTTTTGATTTAAAAAAAAAAAAAAACCTTAGCATTTATTGACTTCTTCCAACCCAATCTCAACATTTATTGACTTTTCCCAACCCACAATCCCTTTTGACTTCTCTCATAATTATTGCAACACACTTTTCAATTTCTCCCATAAACTATGGTTACACACAAAAATAAAAAATAAAAAAAGATAAGAATTTAGCTATAGATCTCAAAAAGATGTAACATCTAAATTTGAATTATGATTTAATAATATAATTATGTATTTTTTTTATGTATATCTATCAAAATTTTAAATCACTTAATGGGACAAATTAATTAATTTTCCAAAATTATTGATTTTTAATTTACAAAATAGATTAAAAAAAACTATTGACTGATTTTAAAAATCGCAATTCACATATATAGATAATATATACTATATATTAAGCAAAAGGGGATTTTTAACCCCAAGCCTTGTGGGAACTCCAATCTCCCAATCTACATTTCCTGATTTAAAAAAAAAAAAAAAAAACCTTAGCATTTATTAACTTCTCCCAACCCCCAAGTCATACCCTCATAATAACACTTTAATGCATTAAGAACAAGCATAAAAAAAATTCTTTGAAATCCAACACATATGAATTCCTTGAAAAGTCACAACACATATGATTATTATCCCTCATAATAACACTTTAATTCATTAAGAACAAGTATAAAAAATATTTCTTGAAAAGTCCAACACATATGCTTATTATCAAAATATTAAACTTTAATGTAATATAATAAAAAAAAGAGGACATTTAATTCCCTGAAAAGTCCAACATATATGATTATTATCAAAATATTCTCACAAATTTTCAAAAAAAAATATTAAAATTTGCATTCATTTTCTCTTCCCCAAAAAATCAGATAGGAGCTCCAATCTCCTAATCCTAATTTTCTAATTTTTTGATTTAAAAAAAAAAACCTCAGCATTTATTGACTTCTCCCAATCCAACCTCAGCATTTATTGACTTTTCCCAACCCACAATCCCTTTTGACTTCTCTCATAATTATTGCAACACTCTTTTCAATTTCTCCCATACACTATGGTTACACACAAAAATTAAAAAAAAGCGATAAGAATTTAGCTATAGATCTCAAAAAGATATAACATCTAAATTTGAATTGTGATTTAATAATATAATTATGTATTTTTTTATGCATATCTATCAAAATTTTAAATCACTTAATGGGACAAATTAATCAATTTTTCAAAATTATTGATTTTTAATTTACAAAATAGATTAAAAAAACTATTGACTGATTTATTTATTTAATAATAAAAATATTTCATAATCTCTCCCTCCTAATCTCTCTCACAAATTTTCAAAAAAAAAATATTAAAACTTGCATTCATTTTCTCTTCCCCAAAAAATCAGATAATATTTTCTATTAAAGTTGTAGATATCTGCCTATATTTTATATATTATATTATAACATAACAAAAAAAACTAAAAAACTAAAAAAAAAAATCTTTAAGGTTTATCTAAATAAACTTTAAATAAATAAAACTCACATGTCTATCACATATCTAACTCAGATCATAACTTACCTAAATAATAATAAGTAAAAACAAATGGAAACCACAGATAAATTAAATTTAAAAAAAAAAAATACCCACAACTCCATCTTAGATAAATTGAAAAAAAAAATACCCGAATAGAAACCACACAAAAATACAAATAAAAATAAAAATATATCTATCTATCTATCTATCTATCTATCTATATTATATATTAAGCAAAAGGGAGTTTTTAACCCCCAAGGCCTATGGAAGCTTCAATTCCCCATTCTGAATTTTTTAAATTTTTTATTTAAAAAAAAAACTCAGCGTTTATTGATTTGGTCAAAAACCCCTGATCAGCATTTTTTAACTTTTTTCAATCCACATATCTTTCTACATGCCTACAATTATTGATTTGGTCAAAATTTCCTGACCAGCATTTAAAATCCCCTTATACAAATAATTATAAATATAATTCGTGTATAGTTACTGCAGTACCATTTTCAACTTTCCCCATACACTATGGTTAGTGATAAGAAAAAAAATCTTAAAAAACATAATTTATATATTAAAAAAAATCTAAAACAAATATAAATATCTATAATTATCCCGTGCATAGCACGGGTGATAGGCTAGTACTATATATTAAGCAAAAGGGGGTTTTTAACCCCCAAGGTCTGTGGGAACTTCAATATTCCAATCTGAATTTTCTAAATTTTTTATTTAAAAAAAAAAAACTCAGCATTTATTAATTTGGTCAAAATTTCATAATCAGTATTTATTAACTTTTTCCAATCTACATGTCTTCCCATATTTATTGATTTGGTCAAAATCTCTTGATCAGCATTTAAAATCCCCCCATATAAATAATTATAGATACAATCTGTGTTTAGTTACTGCAGTACCCTTTTCAACTTCTCCCATACACTATGATTAGTGATAAAATTGTTAAATTATTTTTATAAAAAATCTTAAAAAAACATAATTTATATATTAAAAAAATCTAAAACAAATATAAATATCTACAATTATCTCGTGTATAGCACGAGTGATGAGCTAGTCTATACTACATATTAAGCAAAAGGGGGTTTTTAACCCCAAACCTTGTGGGAGCTCCAATCTCCCAATCTAAATTTCCTGATTTTTTGATTTAAAAAAAAAAATCTTAGCATTTATTAATTTCTCCCAACCCCCAAGTCTTACACTCATAATAACATTTTAATACATTAAGAACACGCATAAAAAAAATTCTTTGAAATCCAACACATATGAATTCCTTGAAAAGTCCCAACATATATGATAATTATCCCTCATAATAACACTTTAATGCATTAAGAACAAGCATATAAATTTTTTTTAAAAAAGTCCAACACATATGATTATTATCAAAATATTAAACTTTAATATAATATAATAATAATAAAAAAAGACATTTAATTCTTTGAAAAGTCTAACACATATGATTATTATCAAAATATTAAATTTTAATATAATATAAAAAAGGAAAAAAAAGAAGACATTTAAGAAAAAAGAAAAGAAAAGAAGACATTTAAAAATCACAATTCACATATATAGATAATTGTAAACATAATCCGTGCATAGCACGGGTGTTATGCTAGTATTATATAAGGAAAATGGGTTTTCTAATCTACAAGCTTTGTGGGAGCTCTAATATCTTAATCCTAATTTTCTAATTTTTTGATTTAGCAAAAAAAAAAATAATCTCAGCATTTATTGACTTCTTCTAACCCAACCTCAGTATTTATTGACTTCTTCCAAGCCAACCTCAGTATTTATTGACTTCTCTCAACCCACAATCCCTGACTGATGCTGCACATTGCCCTCCTCCTCTCTACGGGCAAACTGGAGACTTGTGGCCCAACTGACCACATTGAAACAGGTGATGTCTCCCTGACTGCCTCTTCCAAAACCTGAACTTGGTACTGGAAAGGTAGACCTCGAATGTGCTCCCTAGGACTGCTGAGGGTTAGAACCCCTCTGCCCCTTACCGTCCCCCTGGCCATCTTGACTCCTCCTGGAGCCCCTCATCCTCTCCTCCTCCGCATGCATAATGGTCTCAAGATGGGCAACAGCCTCCATAAGGCGCCCATAGTCCCTAATCATGGACCCGACAACTTAAAACATGAGCCCGGTTCTCAATTTCTTCTCGAACTCCAGACAACGGCGTTCCTCAGTCGCTACTAACTTAGGTGCAAACCTAGACAAGCTAGTAAAAGTGGTCTCAAACTCCGCCACTGGTGTATTCAGCTGCTTGAGCTGAGAAAACTGATCCCTCAACTTCTCCCTCACCGTAGCAAGCAAGTACTTGTCTTGGAAAGTTTCAACAAAGGCCTCCCAAGTCCCTCCAATGCGCCTCTGCACATACTTCCACCACTGATCCGCATCTCCCTTCAGCTGGAAGGACACCAAGGTCAGTCGCAAACCCCCGTCTTCGATGCTAAGCATCTCAAATGTCTTCGTCATCTACTCAAGCCACTCGTCCGCCTTCAGTGGCTCCTTAGGGTCACCCAAAAACTCATCTGGATTAGACTGGAAGAACTCCCTCTTCTGAAAAGACGGCCCTACTTTAGCAACTTGAGCCTGGACTTGATTCTCAGCCCTGAGAATGTCCATGGATTCCTTCAATGCTCTGGCCATTTCACGGGCTATGGTGCCCATGGCCTGCTGACCAACCGACTCGGCCACGTTGGCCTGACCAATTCCCTCCTCCTGCGCTGGAATCTCATCTGGTATAGGCATCTCCTGCCTCCTAGGCCTACCATGCCTACCATGCCTACCACCACGACTTCGTCCTGACATCCTAATAAAGGTAACAAAGGGATTAGCACATTCACAAATGTGCCGAAACTATTTCACTCGCGTCCTAATACAATAGACAACAGTAATTCACTCCACATAAGTACATAATCAAATAAACACTTACAAATTTCATTTCCAGATAATGACCGTCTCGTGGCGTTGCTAAAGTTCTAGTTAGAAACAGCAGTGATCAAGTGCCTTTCCAACAGGACTCCCAAAACCCATAGACCCGATCAACATCTTAGAAACTAAATTCCATATCCATATAATCACATAAGCATGTTATCATATAAGCACGTAATATCATACATAAGTCTCTAACAAGCGAGACAAACCCATTGTGGTACTAACCACTTCCCACGTACCCAAAGTATTCAAACCCGGTACGTTCTGATACCAAGTTGTAACACCCTTAAAATATAACATGAAACAATCTTTCATAAGATCATTAATCATAATGGAAAAGTTATGTTTTCATTCATCAGAGTCTTCCTTACAAAAGATATTACATGTTAGCAACAAAAGGAATGCCTTACGGGCTTACAGTTTTTCAAGTTATCACTTGGTTACAACAAAAGAAGAGTTCTAACTCCTTTACATATAAATCCCTTGGCTTGGATTTACATTTAACACCGAATAAAAACAACAAAATGGAGTTTTCAACTCCTAAACCTCCTATACTAAGACCTTGGAGGCGGCATATTACCTGTACCTGAAAAATGGTGTCCCAAGTAGGGTGAGTCAATGCCCAGTAGAGATATGCTAAACAGTATATGAGAATTAACTAAAACATTAGCATTCGATAAATGTTTAACACTTGTAAACCAACTTACACCATTTCCATAACCAATTAGCATTTACATCATAATAAATCCACTTCCCTTTAAGTATCCAAATCAATTCATTGACATAGCTTAATATTATTTAAACAATTCAAAATGGGACTACAACTCATATTATCAACACTTCACATATAAATGTCAATCATACACTTCCATTATCTTACCATTTTACGGAACTACGTCTGAGGGAACCAACACCCAAAATAAATAAGATTTTGGGACTTTCACCTTGGACACTTTGGCCAACTTAATTATCCATGGAGTCCATCCCCTATCTCCTCCCAAACAATGGAGTACATCCCCTATCTCCTCCCAAACAAAGATCCATATACAATGTATTTAAACACGTTGTCATATACAATGACAAATTCAATCACATATACAATGTTTACATCCAACTGTCATATTCAATGACATATTCCAATTGATTAGTTTCAATTTACCTAATCGTCATGTAGTTTTTACAATAATCATGGCTATCCTCCACCGATAGCCCAAAACAGTTATTTCTAAACAGATAAATAAATTTATCAACAGATAATTTATCAACTTTTCCATACGTGAGTGACTTATTAATCCAACTACACCATTTAATCACACGTTCCTCAAATTCCATAATTTCCAAGCCAATTTCATTAATTACACAACGAATTCACTATTTATACAAAATAGTTATTTAATTCCAAACTAGGGCATTTTCCCCCAAATTCCAAAAACGTTGACCCAAGGTCCAAATCCCACCATTTCAACAACTATACACTATTAACCCCATTTTTAAGATCCCTCTTACACGTGAGGAGTTTAAATTTGAAAACCCCTCTTTCTCAAATCAACACCCAAACCCTAACTTCACCCAAACCAACCATTTATACAAGATGACCAATATTTATGTTAAAGCTCATAGAAATGAGTAGATTATCCTTACCTGTAGACGCGCCCTTGGGCCTCACTACAGTTCAGGACTCAAAATTGTCACGGTTCTTAATCTTGAACCAAAGAGTCCAAACCCGGCAAATCGTTTTGAGAAAACAGATTTTTAGAAAGAAGTGCCAAACATGGACTGCTTTGCCAGATACAGAGTCGCCACCTAAATATTTTATTTTGGGAAATTTAGGAAACCCTGACTTGTGTCTAAGGCCACGTATCCGTCATCACCAAAGTTGCCTCAGCTCGGGAACTTGGATACGATTGGGGAAGGTCACTTCGTGAGCACCCCCGCTCGCCCGATCAAAGATCGGCCTCTACTAACCATGATATCTAGTTTTGAAAACGTTATGTGTTCTTATTCCGGTTATTAGCCTAGATTTACTATGTGATGCGCACAACATACAAGTATAGACTGGATCGCCTGAATTGGAACAAAACATTTCATGTTTGTTTTTGAAAACGGTTTGCTACTCGCAAGTAGGCTTAAAATGCAGATTTTTGCCACCCTCAGGTGGGCTTAAAAAAGATGGTTTTGCCACTATCTAGTGGGCTTAAAACTCACAGTAAATGATTTGTTCCAATCCAAATAACCCAACCTTCACCCAGAGGCATTTAGGCAGTTATATCATACAAGCACATAGCCTCATGGTAAGCATGCTATCATGGCAGTCACTCACACACATGCAAGGATACTAAAGCATAAAACTTACCGAGTACTCCAAGCCAAAACAGAAGCTGATTAGAAATCATGCATGATCCTAACTAGACAGAAATGCCTAATGCAACACATGCAAAAATGCAATTATAGTAGGCTCGGCTATTCTAAACATGGCATATGAGATGCAACAGCTAACAAGTATTCAACTTGGAATTGAAATACAAATGCAGTTAGTATGATGCGCCGAGCCCGGTGCATGCAAGACAGATGAATGAATGCAAACATGCTATCATACTGTATGCTAATTGAAACATGCCCTAATCTAACCATCATAAGCTGGTAAACAAAAGGGAGAAAGACGTGGGGTTGGAAGACATACATCACACGCACGCACACTTATTACAACATTGCCCTCGCTCGGAGGGTTCGAATAAATAATATACAGTCCTAAATAAATAGTTACAGTCCAAATAATTACAAAATCTTAATTAATTAACAAATTAAACCAGGAAAGTAATGAATTAGCATGCAAGCTAGGGACTGCCTCGACTCTGCTCGGGATGATGAATGATGCATGTCCGGGTTGCTTGGCACGGAAATCCATCGCGATGCCCCAATTAGCCTCTGTTTGCAATTGATGCCAGAATGCTGTGCAAGGCTTTTGAAAGCTGCTGACTTCGGGTTTGCTGTAACAGAGAGCAGGAAAGGGGCATAGCAATGTATTTTTACATATGTATGCATGCCTCGATCCTCGTGCCACCAATCACGCATCTCGATGCATGATGGCCGATGAGTCAAATTGCAAAACTTAATATGAAATGAATGCATATGAAAACACAACAAGGCCTAAACTCCATCATGGATAATCTGGAGTGTCGGTGACCGGGAATTGAGACACGTTCCGTCACTCGAAGTACGAAACGTCCCTCGTTTCCCGTGCTCGACCTAACTCCTATCCCAAACACAATGCAATATGCATGACATGCATGAATGCGACTAATATACGTCCTAGCATACACAATGCTATGAAATGGCATACACAATGCACGATGCAACATGGCATACACAATGCTCTAACATGCAACCTAGCATACGCAATGCAAAGGATTAAGATGGCATACACAATGCAATATGGGCTTACACCAACATGAGTGGACCTCAGCCACACTCACATCAGAGGCCATAAGATGAAAATGAGACACTCGAGATGCGTGCACGCATGCACGCAAACCGAGGACCGATCCTAAGGCACGAATGCCACTCTAACAAAGCATGGCAAGGCATGAAATATGGCATACAAACATGCAAGTTCCAGCACTGAAATGTGATGCGAAATGATCCCGAAACATGGAAACATGGCACCCGATGCATGGAATGGTCCCGAAACACAAAACTAGGTACATGCATTGACCTATAGCTATACAAAGCATGCATTATTTGATCATGAAGCATGAAGAGAGAGTCAAGGGAGTCCCAAAACATGAACTTTCTTAGTTCAAAGCAAGGCCAAAAGGTGCTAGCAAGATGGGCTAAAGTAGCATGCAATTTTGGTTATCAAACATGGATTACATGGCAAGTACATGAAGCAAGTGAGCACTCACCAAACCAGAAAAAATTAGTGAACTAAACATGCCAAAATATGCCCAAATAAACATGGAAAGACAGCCAACACGTGCACAAATGAGGGGCTCCTTTAGAGGGCATACAAGGGGATTATTAAGCACATGCAAGATAGACAAGCAGCATGACCAAAACAACTCTGGAAATCAAATATGGTAGTCCCAAAACTCACCAAATTGACCCTGAAATGTGACTAAGGAGCATGCAAAGAGGGATCCCTTTGGAAGGCCAAAATGACCACCAAACAAGTCAAGGTAAGAGGGGGTCACCCCCCTTTGATTTGGAGGCTCAAAACAGCATCAAAGCCACTAGAAATCCACTGGATTCCAGTGGCTAGAAGACCAAACAAAGCATGCAATTGGAGCTTAGGTGTAAGGCTCAAAACAAGGGACAATCAAGCATTCAAGGAAGCATGTGACCTCAAATAAGAAAATGCCCTTAATAAATCATGAAGATGATGTCAAAAAAAGCCTCTTTCCAGTTTATAACAAGTCTAAAAAATGAATATAAATAGGGCTAATCTATCATGCAAAAATGGCCCTAAAAGAGAGAATAGAGACAAGGGACAACAGCTGGCCCCAAATGGCAAAGATCCCTTCAACAAAGTTGAAGAGGGGCTCAAAAAAAGGCACTTTACAGTTTACATCAAGCCTCGAAAATGAACACAAGTGAGGCTAAATCAACATGCAAGAAAAAGGCCTAAAAGAGGGATAAAGAGACAAGTGGTAGCAACTGACCTCAAAAAGAGGAGATCCCTTCAACAAAGTTGAAGAGGGGCTCAAAAAAAGACACTTCATAGTTTATGACCAAGTCCAAAACAGCTCACAAATAAGCCTAAAATACCATGCAAAAATAGGCCTAAAAGAGGGTTTAAACACAAAGGGTGAGGAGGAGACCTCAAACAGAGAAAGACCCTTAATCAAACATGGAGATGAGCACAAAATATGACTATTTATAGTTTGGGTCAGAGCCCAAAAATGTCAGCAACAAAGGCTAAAATAGCATGCAAAATAAGGCAAGAAAGAGGGAAAATGGGACTCACCCTTGTAGAACCAAGCTTCAACAGCTCTTGGACCAGGTTTGGGAGCTCTTAACCTCTGGAAAACAGCCTCAAGTTGCTAGAATGGATGTTGGAGATGTGGTGCTATGGGTTGTAGTGTAAAATGGTGTAGGACTTAAGGGGTTTTGATGCTTGGAGTAGAGAGAGAGGGAGGTTGAATGCAAGAGCTCAAAACCAAATTTTGTAACCCTCTTAAATGGAGCTGGAGGGTCTGGTTTTATAGAGGGAGGAGTGGAGGAAAGGGGGGGAAAATCAAATTCAAATTTCCCCCCCAAAAGACCCCTCTCGGATATAGGATTTGGGGGGAAACAGAGGGCACAGCTGGAATGAATTTAGGGAGAGGAACATGGCCGGCCGAGTTCTGAGGTTTCAGGTGGCCGGCCGGCCACCTCCCCTGGCCGGCCGGCCAGGGTCAAAAGGGTCAATGAAAATTATTGGTCGGCCACCCCATATTGGTGGCCTCCCATGTGTGCACAACACAGCTATGTGGAGAAAAACTGGAAAAAGTGAACCAGGAGAGAGAAAAGCTAGCTTTTTAGAGGGGTTCAAAAGGGTCAGGAATGATTGATGGCCGGCCATGACATATTGGTGGCCTCCCAGGTGTGTACAACACAAATATGTGGTTGAGGGTCAAAGAAAGTGGCCCGGGAATGGTCAACATCAGCTTTCTAGCGAGAAAAACGGGCGACGGAGAGCGATGAAGGAATAAAGCTGGCCTTCAGAACAATTGCTGGCCTCCCACCCTTCTGCAACCTTCCTAACAATGAAAATGAGGTCCCTGCCAAAAATGGACCAAAACCGATGCAAAACGAAGGTTCGGGGGCCGAAACACGCAGCTTGGGCCCCCGAAAACTAGCTGTTAAGCACCGGAGGTGGCGTTTGACCACGAAGTTGGTCTCTAGAGCCACAGTGTCCCTCAAAAGGGAGTAAATAAGATGTATGCCAAAAACCGGAGCAAACAGAGGTGGTTAAGCGGTCCCGAACCGAGGCACACCGCCGACGGCTCCGAAAATCGAGAACCGGGCTCCAAATGGGAAAAATGGCCTACGACCATGAAACGTAGCCTACGGCCACTGAGAGATGGTCTACGAGACCTCTCCCTCCCTTCAGGAAGAGAAAATGGAGAAAACGGGATCCGGTTCGCAAACCGAGGCAAAGCACAAAAGAGTCCGGAAGTCCGGAGGCAAGGCTCGCAGCCGTGACTCCGCAACCTCAGAACGAGCACAATATGCAATATCACCAAGCGCTCAATCGGTGACGTCTGAGTCTTAAGGTCGGTCAAAAATGGGGTATCTACACTACCTCAAGAAGATAAGGTTAGCCAAGCAAGAGATGAACTCCAAAGATGACGAAACCAACTTCCACTCGGATGAAAATGGAGATCTTGAAGAGCTCAATCTTTTTATCAAAGAAAGGAGAGTGAGGAGATCACTAGATCTAGGTCAAAATGTAGAGATAGAGGGTATTTTAGAGAGAGAGGCTCTTAACTTAGGGTTTTGGAAAGTTTTTGAGAGAGAAAGGACAGAAAAAGTGATTTAAAAAGTCACTTTCGCGATTTGATATACGTACAGTCTGCTCGAGCGAATAGTTTGACGCTCGAACGTCAGACACATAAATTCGATCCGCTCGAGTGCAATAAAGGCCGCTCTAGCGCAATAAAGGCCGCTCCAGTGCAATAAAGGCCGCTTGAGTGCCAAGACACAACAGCAAGACACTACTCGCTCGAGCGCAAAGAGACCCGCTCGAGCGTAGAATACACTTGTCTAGTGTTTTACAGACTTCAGACAGCCGCTTGAGCGCTAGAAGGGCCGTTCGAGCTCAAACCGCTCGAGCGTAATAAACTCCGCTCGAGCGTGAAAAACACTTTCGCAGTATTTTTGCAGACACACAAGGTACTGAATGATTGCAAACCCTGCTCACGCGCAAAAAGACCTGCTCGAGCGGAAGACCAAAATTCTGGGCAACAAGGTTTTAGACCAATTAGCAACCAACCTGTTCTAAACACGCCTAAGATATTCCAAAACTCAAATTCAAAGAGTAAAGGATGGAAATAAGGTATAGACAACGACATACAATCACGGAACCCGAGTCCGGAATACAATAAATGACGGGAAAAAACTGGGATCGCTATATTCTCTCTTCTCCAAAAAAACAAATAATATTTTTCATGAAAGTTGTAGAAATCTATCTATGTCTTATATATTATATTATAACATAACAAAAAAAAAAAAAAAAAACTAAAAATCAGATATACAAACAAATAAAATTAATAAATTCAATTTTTATTTATTCAGTTAAAATCTTTCTTTTGCATCTCAATATCCAATTTTAAATTTTAAATTTTAAAAATCTTTAAAGTTTATCTAAACAAATCTAATTTGAAAATATCTCCTACCATTATACTTTAAATTAATAAAACTCACATGTCTATCATATATCTAACTTATATTATAATTTACCTAAATAATAATAATAATTAAAAACAAATAGAAACCACAGATAAATTAAATTTAAAAAAAAATAAAACCCTACAACTCCATCTTAAATAAATTGGAAAACAAAAAACCCCGAATAGAAACCACACAAAAATAAAAATGATAAGAATTTAGATATGGATCTAAAACAAATATGACAATATTTAAATTTGAATTATGATTTAGTAATATAATTATATGTTTTTCTGATGTATAGATATCAAAATTTTGAATCACTTAATGAGACAAATTAATTAATTTTCAAGTCATATTTAAAGAATAATCTGATTAGTCATCCCAACTCCTAAACTTTGTGGACACTGACAGAAGAGCTAGCAGATTGGGTTAGATGAGGTTTAAGTTGTTGGAAGTAACATTCTCCCACTTTATAAATTTATTTATTTTTTCCCTGTGTGATTCTCTTTCTCTACTGTTGATTTGGTTTTTGTTTTGGTTTTGGTTTTAGTGAGGTTTATGTGTTTGTTTACAGTTTGCATGGTAGAGAAGAATTATTGGTGATTATGGTTGCAATCAAAATATCTATGTCCATTCCATACCAAGGATTTTGATCGGATTTTATTTTCTTTAGTGAAGACTATGAAATTGAAGTAAAAAAAATAGGTATCAATTTTTATTTTTTATTTTTTTTTATAAAAAATGTGAAAATTTATTGAGAATTCGAGATTTTACAATAACATTAGATTTTTGTATAATTAGGTAAATTTAAATTTTTTAAATATCATTGTATTCTTTATTTTTATCCTCTTTCTATCCCATTAAACCATTACTGTTATTTGTTAGTTTGTTAATTATAATTCAATTAATTGAAAATGAAAACTTAATATAACTTTTCATATAAATTATAGTTAATTTGTTACAATTATAGTTGTCTATATAGGCATAATATATAAGGATAATCTCAAAATATAATTTCTATTTTTTTATGTGATTAATAGTCCATCTTAATAGTATGTAGAAGAGTTAGCTGGTTTCTTTTATCTCTAAAAAATCGAATTTTTTTTTTACTTTTTAATTTTTTAAATTGAAATATCCATTGTATGTCTATAAAACAAAACTGATAAACACATATCAAAAAGCTACACATTTTTTTCTTTTTCTTTTTATTTATTTTTTATTTTTTAATATGTAGGATATTTACAAATGGAAAATGTTTGACACCTCAAATTTTTGTTCATAATCCAACTTATAATGATGTAGTCATAAGTGTCAATTTTTATACAAATATGAGAAGAGAATTAATTAAATTATACATTTCAACCAATCACATACTCAAACTTCGACTATTTCAAGATGTTATTTCACTATAATTCCAATTCAGAGAATCTTCAACCCTTAATTTTTTTTTAATCAAATTATAATTTGATAGAAATTTAAAAAGATGAAATGTTAAAAATTATTGTTTTTCCATCAAAATTGGTGAAAAGAAAAAAAAATTGGGATAAGAATGAAAGTTCTTTTAAAAATTGATAAAAATTTAATACAATAGTTAAAGTAATTCTATCAAATCAAAATTTTTATTCTTATAGATAAAAAAAAGAAAAGAAAATGATGAAAGTTTGAAAATATTTTGAAACCTTCTTATTCATAAATACTAGAAATTCGTATGTGTATTATATTCATATTATATTTTTAGTTATGAAATTGAAATCAAAAGAAATGTAACTTAAATTATTGGATTAATATTAAAAACATCATATTAATTATTGTTAAATATCACTTCACTTCATATTTAATAATAAAATTATATATTTGTTATAATTATAATTTTTAAATTGTTATATTTTCATAACAAGAAGAGGTATGTCATAACTCAGTTTTCATTTAACCAAATTTAACTTTTTTTTTTTAATACAAATTATCAAAATTGCACTAACTATATTTATATATTTTACTTTTTTTAAACTAATAATTTAAAAAGTTATAAATATAAAAGTTAACTTATAAATTTCATGTATACTGCAAGATAAAATATTAAATTACTTCAAGATAATTATAATGGTTTTTTTTTTTTAAATTTATAAAGTCATGTGGATAGCACGAGCTACCACTAGTAGTAATATGTATTAAAATTTTCAAGAAATTTTTTTTGTACTTTTCCTTAAAGCATTAAAGTTTTATTAGGAGGGGGTTTTGACCAAATTTCCCTCTATATTTGTCTTAAAAGGGTCATACAAGTTATGACATTTGTGTTATTCATTATCACAAATGTCATAATTAGATCATAACTAAAAAAATTTACACAAAAAAAAAGTCATAACCAAAAATTACATAAATGTATAATTAAAAGTCTTTTTAAATCATAACTAAAATAAAATCATAATCAACATCACAAGTCATACCTATTGGAACAATTTGTCTTGAATTTTTCAGTTGATGGTCTTCGGGTCTTCAAAACTTGGCGATTTATGTAGAATAGAAATTTCGTGTTTTAAGTCACGTTATTTAGTCACTTTCCTAAAGACAATATTTGCACCCACCAAAAGGTGTGTAGGGGATTACAACAAATTCTCCACCAAGATACAATATAAAGTCTGATCTAAGGATCAAGTCTACCAGCGTCTGCACTGACGACAGTAGATCAGAATACTCTTGATATAATCAAGAAACCAAGACACTAATAATCAAGTCTGCAGAATTTGATTACTAGTAAGAAAAGTAGAACCTTGCTTAAAAAATTCTTAATTGAAAACTCTAATCAAGGGAGGCAGGGAGGGAGAGGGAGAGGGAGAATTGCAAGAATGTTTTTTGGATTTTTGGATGGATTGAAATAGCTGATTTCACAGCCTATTTATAGGTATTGATGCATCTGATCGAATGGTTATGTCTGATCGCATCCGATTAGATCGGATCGTTACAAAGTGGAAAGTGCGCCATCAAACGCCACACTGCCCAAGTACGTGCGTGTGTACTATCCTTGTGGTGTGAGTGCATGCACACTAGCATCCATTCCACAATTCCAAATTCAAATGAATATTCTAAGTAGCACTTTATTAAGTACTCCATATTTTCCTCTCTTTTAAATGTGAGACAAAGTTCCCAAACTTATTTCAAACTTGCCAAATAAAAATAAGAAAGGTTTTGAAAACACTCAAAAACTAAATTATAAATTTTGAAAATCATTTTGAAAATTTCCCAACATAACTAACACTGTAATGAGTTATAACAAAGTCGTAACTAATACGACAATAACTTATAACTAAACACTTATAAAAGACATGACTAAAACATAAAATACACACTCAAAAGAGAGTGTATATTATAGAATTATCCGTATTACAAATTGTATTTGTAAATTATTTCATTTATTGTTATTAGAAGCTAATGATAAGAGAAATTGATATCTTAATTTTTGATCTTCTAATTCTTGTATAAGTTCAATACTGATTTTGATTTTAATCCTAAGTTTTTCTTCTAAGGGTATAAAGTTTTGATTTTTTAAATTCCTTTTATAGATAATATTTCCTTAATATTTCTACTCGGATTGCTCTCCTTTTATTCTAAAATTCTTTTTCTTTGGCAAAACTATTTTTAAGCAATGTTTGTTTTCATTACATGTACTCCCACCTTGAAGCTAAGCTCCGTTCAACATAGTATATTTTTATTTTCTATTTTTTACTTTTCCCCGTCTACCTACAATTTGCCCTCAAACGTCTAACCACGGCTCACACGGGCTCTTCAGCTAAGGTCACTTAGTAATAAAATAGAAAACAGCAGATACTACGAAGGTGCAAAGCATGTAATATTAATGAGCAAACAAGCATTCTATAAACTTAGTTTTTCCAAAAAGAAAATAAATTTTTAGAATAGAAGAGTTACCTTTTTGAAATATTTAAGGAAAAAGAGAAACTACTCACACTTCATATTAATAAGGAATATACTTACAAAGATTATATTACAGATTCTGAAATTCTGAAAGACTTAATACACTTAGAAGTTTTTGAGAGGGGTTGGAAATTTTTACAAAGTAGAGTGAAGGGGAATTTTTCATTCTGCTTCTTCTGTTGGCATGGATGCCAATTTATACACATGGTTGATAGATACATACAAGTCAAAAATATACTAAAAATCTATACGTCAAAAGTTTGGACTCAAAAAGTCTAAAAGACTATTCTACTCTAGGCCATAGACTATACAAATATTTCCATGCCATAAATGCATAGCTTTTGACTTGAATTACTATTCTGGATATGGATAAAATTTTATCAATAAAAGATTAGGATAATGATATCGGGTACTACTTTGGGCCCCATCGCATATCATTCAATCCTTCTTTTTTGATAAAATTTTGACACTATAAAATTTTTACAAGACACGTTGTAGACACCCCATTTTTGACCGACCTTAAGACTCAGACGTCATCAATTGAGCGCTTGGTGATGTTTCATATTGTGCTCGTTCTGAGGTTGCGGAGTCCCGGCTACGAGCCTTGCCTCCGAACTTCCGGACTCTTTTGTGCTTTGTCTCGGTTTGCGAACTAGACTCCGTTTTCTCTGTTTTCCCTTCCCAAAGGGAGGGAGAGGTCTAGTAGATCATCTCTCAGTGGCCGTAGGCTACGTTTCGTGGTCGTGGGCCATTTTTCCCATTTCGGAGCCCGGTTCCCGGTTTTCGGAACCGTCAGGCTGTGTGCCTTGGTTCGGGACCGTCTAACCATCTCCGTTTGCTCCGGGTTTTGGCACACACCTTATTTCCTCCCTTTCGAGGGACACTGTGGTCCGAGAGACCAACTTCGTGGTCGAGCACCACTCCCGGTGCCTAACAGCCCACTTTCGGGGCCTCGAACTGCGTGTTTTGGCTTCCAAACCTTCATTCTACATTTTTGGGCTCCGACCCGAACTTGAGATAGTCATATTTTCATGTTTGATTAAGGACCTTTTGTTGTTTGACATCTCTATATACCACTTGCTTCTTTACCCCTCGTTTTTCCCCTTTTCTTGCACGGTACTTTAGGCGTACTTGTGGGATGTGTTGGACTTGGTCATAAACTACAAAGTGTCTTATTTTGAGCCCCTCTTCAACTTTGTTGAAGGGCTCTCAGCCATTTGGGACCCGCAGCTATCACTTGCCCCCTTTACCTCACCCTTTTGTCCTTTTTGGGGGGAATTTTGAATCCGAAATTCCCCCCCTTTTTTCCCCCCTCTTTTTCACCTCATTTGCCTATATATACAGCCCCTCCCCAGCTGGTTTAAGGGTTACAAAAAATCTGATTTGGGAGCTCCTCCATACAATCTCTCTCTCTCTATATTCTAACCTTAAAACTCCAAGTTCCTACACCCATTTCTTCACCACCACCAAGCACCACCACCACTACTCCATTCCGGCAGATAGGAGTGGCTTTCCAGCAGCTAAGAGGCAACATTTTTCAGTCTTAGAGGCAGCAAAGGTTGGGTCTTCAAGGGTGAGCACTCTTCTCCCTCTTTCTAGTTCATTTTTGCCTCATTTTTTTAGCCTCTTTACTTGCTGTTTTGAGCTCCGACCAAAACAGAAAATGTCATTTTTTTGAGCTATATTCCATGTTTCATTAAGGGCTTATTACATTTTGAAGCTTATTTTTGACACTTGTTTCAATATCCTCTTGTATGACAATATTTTGCATGAAATTTCTAGCCTATGAGTGATCTGTTTTCGAGCATAATGTAAACTATAAGTAGGCCTATTTTGAGCCCCTCTTCAACATTGAAGAAGGGCTCAACCCTGTTTAGGCCCCCTATCTTGCACTTGCTTCACAATTCCTCCAATTTATCATAAATTTGCATGATTTGTTTGGCCTACATGTAGTCTGTTTCGGAGCATGTCATGAACTGTGAGTAGGCTTATCTTGTGTCCCTCTACAACATTGTAGAAGGGATCAACCTTGTTGGGGGTCTCCATGTTATACTTGTCATTATACCCCTCTTTGACCCCCATTTTTGCATGCTTTTTTAAGCTTATCTAGCTTCTGTTTTCGGCCATCATCAGAGCTGGAAAGAGTCATATTTTGATCTTCTTGACATATTTAATTAAGGGTCTTTGCTGGTTTGATGAATGTTTGGGGTACCTCATGTTATAGCCTTATGTATCCTAGTTCTTGCATGACATTTTTAGCATGTTTGCATACTGAGTTGGGGGATGTCATCTACTGTAAATGTTCATATTTTTAGTCCCTCATCAGTGTTGTAGAAGGGTATTTTTCCATTTGGGCATCGCATGTATCACTTGCTTCAATACCCCTCTTGCGGAGCCATTTTTGTATGCCATTGTTGCCCTATCTATGCTTGCTGTTTGGCCATGTTTTAGACTAGAAAATGCTTGTTTTGGGGCTGCCTTGCTACTGCATCGTCATTCCATGTCCATATTGTGCATGTATTGCATAGCCGTAGGCCTTTTCGGGTGCCTAAATTCGCATTTCGGGACCATTCCTTGCATTTGGTGTCATTTCGCCATCTTTCGGGACTGTTTTCCCCCATATTTCAGTGCTGAAATTCCATTGGCATGTTTGCATATCATTTTCCATGTCATTTCATGCCTTAAATGCCATCGCTTCGGTTTGCGTGCCCGTATGCATGCATTTTGAGGCACCTCATTTTTCATCTGCTGGCCTCCTATGTGAGTGTGACTGAGGTCCACTCATGTTGGTGTAAGCCCATACGGCATTGCGTATGTCATTTTCTCGTTTTGCGTGTCCGTGTGCACACATTTCGAGGCATCTCTTTTTTTTTCATCTCACGGCTTCTTATGTGAGTGTGGCTGAAGCTCTCTCATGTTGGTATAAGTCCAATTTGCATCCCATGCCATTTCATGCCTTAGGATCATTTCCTCGTTTTGCGTGTCCGTGTGCACACATTTCGAGGCATCTCTTTTTTCATCTCACGGCTTCTTATGTGAGTGTGGCTGAAGCTCTCTCATGTTGGTATAAGTCCAATTTGCATTCCATGCCATTTCATGCCTTAGGATCATTTCCTCGGTTTGCGTGCACGTGTGCACGTATTTCGAGGCATTTCATTTTCATAGCATTGCGCATGTTAGGATTGTATATTAGCTGCATTTCATGCATATCATGCATATTGCATCGTGTTCGGGATAGGAGTTAGCCCGGGCACGGGAAACGAGGCGTGTTTCGTACTCCGAGTAACGGAATGTGTCTCAATTCCCAAGTCACCGACACTCCGGATTACCCGTGATGGAGTTAGGTTTTACTGTAGCATTCATATGCATTCATCCTATATTGAGTTGTGCAATTCGGCTCCTCGACCATCCTGCATCGATATGCGTGATTGGTGGCACGAGGATCGAGGCATGCATATATTTGTGAAATACATTGCTATGCCCTTTTCCTGCTCTCTGTTGCAGCAAAATGAAGAATCAGTAACTTTTCAGAGTCTGGCACGCATTTCGAGAAACATTGCAAAACAGAGGCTAATCGGGGCATCGCCGTGGATTTCCGCGCAAAGCAGCCCAAACATGCATCATTCCATCATCCAGAGCAAAATCAAGGCAGTCCCTGGCTTGCATGCCAGTTTTATTTTTCTTAATTAATTTGTTAATTAATTAGGGATTTGTATATTATTTGGACTGTATATTTTGGACTGTATTATTCTTTTATTCGGGACTGTACATTTATTCGGACCTTCTGTGCGAGGGCATAATTGTAATAAGTGTGGGTGAGTGTGATGTATGTCTTCCAACCCCACGTCTTTCTTCCCCTTTATTTACCTGCTTATGATGGTTAGATTAGGGCATATTTCAATTAGTATACAGTATGACAGCATGTTTGCATCATTCATCTGTTTTGCACGCACCGGGCTCGGCGCATCATACAAACTGCATTTGTATTTCAATTCCAAATTGAATACGTGTTAGTTGTAGCATTCCATATGCCATGTTTAGAATAGCCGAGCCTGCTATAGTTTGTATTTTTGCATGTGTTGCATTAGGCATTTCAGTATACTTAGGATCATGCATGATTTCTAATGTAGTTTCTGTTTTGGCTTGGAGTACTCGGTGAGTTTTTATGCTTTAGCATCCTTGCATGCGTGTGAGTGACTGCCATGAATAGCATGCTTACCATGAGGCTAACTGCTTATGTGATATAACTGCCTTGAATGCCTGTGGGTGGAGGTTGGGTTATTTGAATTGGGACAATGTATTGATTGTTTGTTTTAAGCCCACTAGATAGTGGCAAAGTCATATTTTCTAAGCCCACCCGAGGGTGGCAAAACCTGCATTTTAAGCCTACTTGCGGGTAGCAAACTATTTTCAAGCAAACAAACATGAAATGTTTTGTTCCAATTCAGGTGACTCAGTCTATACTTGTATGTTGTGCGCATCACATAGTAACCTAGGCTAATAACCGGAATAAGAACACACAATGTTTTCAAAACTCGATATCATGGTTAGTAGAGGCCGGTCTTTGACCGGGCGAGCGGGGGTGCTCACGAAGTGACCTTCCCCAATCGTACCCAAGTTCCCGAGCCGAGGCAACTTTGGTGATGACGGACACGTGGCCTTTGGCACCGAGTCAGGGTTTCCTAAATTTCCCCATAATAAAATATTTAGGTGGCGACTTTGTATCTGGCAAAGCAGTCCATGTTTGGCACTTCTTTCAAAAAATCTGTTTTCAAAACGATTTGCCAGATTTGGACTCTTTGGTTCAAGATTAAGAACCGTGACATTTGAGTCCTTCGAACTGTAGTAGACCCAATATCGAACCAGAACGGGGGGATTTGCACTCCTTCCCCGGGATGCGTTCGGGGACGTCTACACACGTGTAAGGATTTTCATAACTTTTCTTTAATGGAGCAGGGTGGGGGTCATCTGCTCTATTAAAGTAGTGAGTGAAGGAAAAGCCTTATCACTGGTAGACTAAAATAATTACAGACACAAATATTTACAGAATCTCTTGTCGTTTCTTTGGCGTGCATTTTTCTAATAATTGAAGAGAAGCCTTATCTTCTCCGGATTTTGTCTTCTTCTTATTGAAGTACCAATTATTGATGTTGATCCGTGGAGTGAATCTTCAAGGTGGATTTGCAAAGAGTCAAGGAAAATTTCTGAGTCTAGAAATCAGGAGCTTGGTAGGACACTTCCAAATATTATAATAATCTATTTATGGTGTGCACGATTTTTTTTTTTTTTTTTTTTTTTTTTTTTTTTTTTTCACAATTCTCCCACCATAATAAAGATCACAAACCCCCAAGTGGATAGGAGAAGATGAGTCCACCAATCAAACTCATTTTAATAAAAGTAGGACCCTTGAGAATTGACGAATCATTGAATCAAAGAAAGAAAAAAATGTCAACGAATTATATCTTTCCCTGCATTATATTTTAGAGAACAAGTTGTCACCAGTTAGATCCAACTTGTTTTATTTTTATTTTTATCGATAAATATTAGTGGTTAGTTGTTAGGTTAGCACTTATGGAAGAAAATCTCTCCACTCTTGGCAAAGCACTTAAGTGCTTGCACTCCCTTAATTCAATTACCTAAGGAAAATTGAATGCATGACCTTCTCAGGACTAAACCCTAAGGAAGGTATGGTGGCCAACTTAGTTAGATCCAACTTGATGGTGTTGTTGAGTCTTAGTCAGCATAGCATGGGGTTTATATTAATAATTCTAATAGTTCATTTTTATATGAGTCTCTTAATAAATTATTTATATAAAATAATAAATAAATTGACTTGATTACCGTAGATAGATGATTAAAAATTACATTTGTATTCAAAATAATGAACGACTTATTTTTAAAATTATATTTATTATTTATTTTTTTAAAAAGAAATAAATATCATGTGGTTACAACTTTTCTGATCAACTTAATTTTTTTCATAAACGTCTGTTTGGACAACCCTACAAATTGAACAATTCAAATTATTAAGATGAGCCCTGTGATGAGCTCACTAAAGCATAACAATATGGTACAGTTGAAATCCTAACTCTTCTAAGGAAAATTTGGTGTGCAATGCACACCATATGCAATCTTAATATAAAATTATGTAAATTTTCATGAAAATGATCTTACAAAAATATGTAAGTTAAACACAAATTCGCATAAATTTATAAAATTATGTAAGTTTTCAAGAATTTATGTGAATTTGTGTGAATTTGTGTTTAACTTACGTATTTTTTGGAGATTATTTATGTAAGATTGAAAAAAGCTTATGTAATTTTGTGTTAAAATTACATACTACCGTATTGTATACCGAAACATTTCCCCCAACTAAAGAGAAGCCTCTTTCATATTTTATCAACTACTCGAATGACATACTACTGGCTCTTTCCTCGCTGTAGCGAGTAAAATGGAGAAGTTACTTGGTGGTTCTGGGGCACGGTCACGTGATGCCACAGGAGTATTTTGATTGGTGAAGAAGATGGAATCCATAATTTTGTATTGGATGATTGGAGAACAACATGGAACATAGTGTATGGTAATTGGTGAGGAATACCACCACGTGGCATCCCAGGAGAACCAAATAATTTTTCAATAAAATGGCATACTTGTGGACTTCATTTTTTTTTTAGGTTAATTATAAAAAAAAAATGGGAAAATTACACAAATAGTCCCTATAGTTTGAGGCTTGTGTCACTTTGGTCTCTAACTTTTCAATTGTGACACATTTGACCCTAAATTTTGAATCTTGTTTCAAATAAGGACAATTGAAGATATCATTAGATTTTTCAAGGGTAAAATTGTCAATTTGATAAAATATAAACTAATTTGACAAAAATAAATGTCAAACAAATATTTTTGAATTTTTAAAAATTATTTCTACCTACTAAAAATAAAATTATGTAAAATTGATAAATCTTATTGATAAATCTTTTAGACATTTATATTTTTTTTATCAAATTAATTTTTATTATGTGTTTAGATGATGATCATGTAAAATTAATTTAAAAAAATTAATCATGTAATTTTTATTAATTTTACATAATTTTATCATTGGTGGATAAAAATAATTTTTAAAAAATTAAAAATATTTTTTTGACATTTATTTTTGTCAAATTAGTTTATATTTTATCAAATTGACGATTTTACCCTTGAAAAATCTAATGATATTTTCAATTGTCCTTATTTGGAACAAGATTCAAAATTCATGGTCAAATGTGTCACAATTGAAAAGTCAGGAACCAAAGTGACACAAGTCCCAAACTATAGGGACTATTAGTGTAATTAACCCAAAAAAAATCGAAGACTTCACGCATTTTATACTTTAAACCCAAATATTTCAATTTCAACAAATCAAACCATATGTAGTTCCATCCGTGTTTTAATATGCCCACCCCCCCTCCCCGCCCGTCCATCTCTGTCTGTGTAAGATAATGGAGAATCATTTTTGAAACCAAAAGGCAACCCAAAACGCTATTGTTCACCACAACCTTGCAATATAAGCCCCAATTGTGAAGAAAGACTTAATTACGAACTATTGTGGTCATGAACATTAATGGTTTGTTTAGTATGAAGGTTTGGGTTGGGTTGGTGCTATTTTAGCCACAAAAAGACAAAAATAAACTTTTTAGCCTAATAAGACAAAATGTCACATCCAAATCATAATTATTTCATTTTTTCTCTCACAAAATTCAAAAAAGCCCATCCCAAACAACGCTTTTTATCCGCAGGTTAAAATAGTCAAAAAGTCAAAAAGCCAAATCACATCTCAAACGAAGGCTAAAACTATTTCGATGAGAAAAGTCATAAACCGTTGTAATTTTGTTACAAATTATTGTGGTGCAATTACAAAATGACATACATATTTTAGAGTGTGTACTATAGGCCATGTTTAATTTAACTTAGCAAAAAATAAAATAGGCTAAAAATTTAATAAAACAAAATATCACATTCAAATTATAATCATTTCAATTTTTCTTTCACAAAACTACAAAAAAATCTAAAAGTTCATTCCAAATGAAATTTTTTTAATTAGTCAAGATAAAATAACAAAAAAGTCAAAAAGTTAGGCTAAAAAAATTCTTCTCAAACCAATGCTATAATTTTTGCCCTTCACTTAATTATTTTCCTCTCACACTCGTTAGTGTAAGACAACTTCAAAAATATGTAAATCCTTACCATTCATTTACTAAATGAATTATGTGATACTACTTTTAATTTGTAATTTTTTAGTGATGAGTTAGTGAAGTTCAAGTCATTGAAACAAGTTCTGAATGTTCTTTTTAGTTATTAATTTATTTTTAATAATAATTTATTGATTTTAATAATTATTTAAATTGTTTAACCTGTCATAATCTGATCACTTGAACTTTGTTTAATACCTTACTTTCAGCCCCTCCAGTCATCAAATTTTGACTCCATTCCTGCTTGGTATTGGTGTACTAATTAGTGTCCTATCAGTATCGATTTTTTAAGTATAACTTGAAAGCTTAACAAAATTTAAAATGTGTTCAATTTTATTTTTGTTTACTTAACAAATTAATGTCGAATAAATTATTAATTATTAAATTTTCTAAGTCAAAATTTAATAATTTTGACTCCATTCCTGCTTGGTGTTGGTGTACTAATAACTTGGAGAATGAATCATTACAATTCACGAAAGAATAAGAATAGTGAATAGATTGTATGTCCGAGTATTTGACGGTTTGTTTTCAAATTTTCAACAATTGACTTAGAAAATGAATCATCACAATTCATGAAAGAATAAGAATAGTGAATAGATTGTGTGTCCCAGTATTTGACTAATAACATTATATTTTTCAAGATTTATCTGCCGTTTCTTCATCAGTGTGACTCGTATGGAAATATATCAAAAAACAAATCTCTGACCGTCGTAAAAACTCAATATAAACAAGCAATAACCCCTCCGAAAGTTGTGCTTGCATTTTCCATTGCAGGCTTTTCCTATATATACATCTAAAATTACGATAACATTTTTTTAATTTAGTGACATTTGAAAGTGTCACAAAACTATTCTTCTAATGATATTTTTTAATCTTGTGGCATTTTAAACAAGTGTCATTTATACCCGTGCCACGGTAGATACTAGTAGCACCTTAGCGACACTTGTAGGTGCCACTACACCATCATGGTTAAAGACTTTTAATGACACTTTGATGTCATGATAGACATTTTTTGTGACACTATCAAGCGCCATTAAAAAAATACTTAGCGACTTCAGTAACACTTGTAAGTGCCATTACACCATTAAAGCTAAAGACTTTCAATAACACTTTGATATCATGGTAGACATTATTCGTGACACTACCAAGTGCCATTAAAGAAGACTTACAATCTAAAAAATGTCACTATATGCTTTCTTTTAATGACGCTTGTTATGGCACAATTGATATTTTAACAATTTTATAAATGCCACTAAATTCAATTCATTTGTGCCATAAATGGATATAAGTGCCATTAGAACTTATTTTAGTATCACTTTGCAAAGCTACTACCACTACTATGAAATGCCACTTATATGTTCTTTTTTACGACACTTTTAAAAGCAACAACTAAGCATGCTTAAATGCTTGTAAAAATTGTGCCTTATTTTATAAAAAATTAAATATTAATTACCACATCCTATATTAATTTGACATCCATTCATCCTGTAATATTTCCATAATAATAAACAAATATTACCACCATAGGATCATCACATCAAAAACAAAGAAAATTCAAACCACAATTATCTTTCGATCTAAAGATATAAATTTATTTATCCTACAATAAAAATCATAATGAAAATTATAAAACATTCTACCACACTAACAAAGTCAAAGCAAAAAAAAAAAAAATTTATTCCAACCATAAGTTTTCAAAAACCATAGTTATATCCATCTTTCATAGAGACAAATTACCAAAACAAATTTAGTCTCCAAATTCTCAACCTCGCTTGTATAAGTATTCTCAACTAGCTTCCATAACTTGCGAAATCAGCATCCAAAAGATAAACATACAAAAGTATTAGAAACTATATTAAGTTAATATAAAATTGTTAATGAAATTAGAATTTATGGAAGAAATATACCACAAATGGAGCAGGCCAAATAACATAAGCTCCAATAGCTTATCCAATTGTTTTGACAAATCCATATGTTTGGATCAAGCTCTCATTAGGTTTGACTAACACTTGAACATGTACCTCCCAATAGTTAGGTCCTAGTTCTTCCCTTTCTACTTCTTTAGATGGATTTGTGTTTTTAAGTACTCGAATTGTAACTATTTCTGTTGGCTTAATGATACTTTTTAGAACAACTATATCTTTAACCTGTAAATCAAGATTTAACTACTTAAGTAAATATATATTTACAATAAATAAATAATATTTAAAAAAAAAAAACTAGTGCAAAGTGCTAATGATCACAACTGAAAGTGATATGCATTTCTCTAATAGATAAGCTAGCCACATGCTACTTGTCTACTTTTATATATTTTGGATACACACATATATATACATATATATATATATATATTAGTGAAAGGAAACAAAAATATTTTGGGAATCAATTTACCATGATTTAATCACTTAATTGGTCCACCACATTACAACAAATTATATGAAAGTAACAACCGTAAGTCTTTAGACCGTATCAAACAATACCTTAAAAAATCAATAACAACAAAAGACACCAATCAACAACAATCAAAACCATGTCCATCACCAATATTAGGATCCCCTGCACTACTTTTGACTTCTTATAAGTTAGAAATGAAAATGCGAAGGTTTAATGACATTCAGGTACCTTTATAAAGTTCAAAATGTCTATATTTATGATTGCTACAAGCCTTAACCAAGAAAGAAGAGCTCACACAGTTTCTCACAAATAGAAACAAAATGAGAAGGAATTTTATAGAATTACACTTTCTTAAAAGAGTATTGATTACAATTTGTTCCTTTTTCTATTTTGCTTGGACCCTATTCATAGAAAAGTCTTCGTAAACAGATTTGCAACTCGATTACAACTGTTTTAATTGCCCCAAAACTTACTGCTAACTAAAATTTGCCACCAAAATAGGGAGATATTTTGGAACACTTTCTTATCATTCTACAATCCCAAGACAAGTTTTGCATGCTATTCTAAAATAAAGCTGGAAGTAATGTCATATATATGATTAGCTCTTAGTGGGTACCTGAGTAAGAGAGGCATCTCGTATCGATGTCGAGGACCATACTTGATGTCGAGCTGCCATGTCAAGAAGACTAGAAGTTGTTATGACCTAACCAAATTTGAACTAATTATTTTTACACACACACATATATATGTAGGAAAACAATTAATAACTTATAAATTCTATCTAGGGACATGATTCGGCTAAAGTTAAGGGATCATTAAAGTTTTTTAGTTTAGCCCTCTCAAGGTGACCCCACTTTGGCTAGACATGATAGAGAGACCTCTGCAAGAAGATCAAATAGACCAAGTCATGTGATACCACAAGAAGTGTATCACACCTACTAAGCACAACTCTGAAGAGTGAGCCGGTCCCCATGATCCAATTCTGCTATAAAAGAAGGTCATCTCCTGTTCCAAGTGGTCTCATGCCATCATAATGCCTACCATGATTCCTAGAAGTCCCATGGTCTACCAACATTACCAACGATTATCAACAAGGTGTAACCATATTCATGTATATATGAACGTCCATGATTTATAGGAATGAGCCTAAGTATATCTCATTAAATTAACTTATGAAATAATCCACAAGACCATTTTCAAGTTCTATAAGCAAATCTCACTTTTTGTAACTTAAAATTAAACTATTTAGAAACAAGCAAATGGCAAAACAATTATGAAAGCATATACCATAAAATACTATATGTTAAAACAACTATTGTGTTTGCAAAACTGATTTTGAGTATCTCTGTTAATGAGGAAGCTTAACTACATACCATAAAACAAGTTGAATGATCCCAAAGCAAGTGCATGGGCAACTGGGCAAGCAACATACCAATGATGTTTGGCCTTTACATTCATAAAAGAGTGGGTCTTTGACCACCTTCATATACCCTCAATACATTGCAAACATAGTTGACTTTTCCAAACCAATTATTTAATGAACAAAATTCATAATGTAGTATGCCACTGCACCTATGAAGTGAAGCCGTAAAAATAATTTCATTTGCATATTTTAAATAAAGTAAATGATCAAATCTTCCTTTTAACCTTCAACAAACACAAAATGCCAAACACTATCACAATTGCAAGTAATATACATACTATTTATATAAACATATATACACACAAATAGAGGGCACTAGAAGTCCCCATAATATAGTTCAAGGGAAGTCAATAAAGAAGGAACAAGGGGATACAAAGAGGGAGAATCGTAGTTCTTCCAATCTTTTTTTTCTATCTCTCTTAAAAATCCTAGAAAGAATGAAAAGAACCACTGATTTGCACTGACCCATCAAAGCTACATACAATGGAAGCTGCATGGTATTTTCATTATCATTATTATTTTTAATCCAAAGCATTACATGCTATGAAAGAAATAATTAGAACTTTGTTATCAAGTATGGCCCCCTCTAGTTATAATTTTTGCATCCGCCACTGATATGTTTCAGTTAAAGGCAGAGAATGGCTTAAAAAGATGTACAATGTGATACAACATCACATGTTACAAATTTTAACCCTGTTGTCAATCAACTATGCGTCTTGGCCACAAATTGCAATATAAAAGAACACATCTATAATTTTTCCTTTTTTTTTAAAAAAAAGCTACATAATATTATGACAAATGAGAAATATAATGATTGGATCACATTTTCCAAAACCCTGACCTGACAATGCCCTTGGAAGAAACCAAACTTGGCAAGCAAACCTCTCGTGAATCTAAATAATTTAGTATAAAGAACACAACTACTATATTACAAAAGAGTTAGAAAGACCAAAACCAGTAGTATGTCCAAATAGATTTATCATTGGTAAACAAACCTTGGACTCCAATAGAGATATTTCAGAACGAAGATGATCACCCTCCCTCTCTAATGACTTTATTCTTCTTGCTTCATTATTTCATCTCTTAGGAAGCAACTTTATTTCATTGTGCTGACGCGTATTGATTCTTTTTGTTCACATAAATTACTTTCTAATTCCTTGAGACAGTATTCCTTTTTGGCAAGACATGATTCAAGCCCGTCCTTGTAAATCAAGTAACAAAACAAAGACTATCAGGGAAAAAGTACTTGAACAAGTAAAATAAAAATGGAGTTGCACAACCTGAAAAAGAGCTCCATTCACTATATCACCCTCTGCTTCAACATTCTTGTGCTTCTTCAATTCGTCAATGACATTTTTTAATTGATCTTTTTCCTCAGTAACAGAAGAAAGCTGCCAAAAAAAAGGAATAGAGAACACCATAATACCCATTTTATACACTGGTAGAGAGCCCTAAAAAACGCGGCTCAAATGGCTCAAATTGACCAAAACTGTGTCGTTTTGGGCACAAAACAACACAAAACGACGTCGTTTTGCTCAATTTGAGCCATTTGAGCCGCGTTTTTTAGGGCCCCCAAACATTATTCAAAAGCCAAAGCATCTATGGCATGAATTTTCAAACACACACACACAAAACAAAACAAAAAGGCAAACAATAAGACAGTAAATTTTATGCATAGCATGGTACCCAAAACATTGGATCACATAACCAACTTGGAAAAATAGAATTTATCTACCCATATCACCAAATTATTATCCAAAGACACCCAAAAAAAACATTTAAAAAAAAAACAAATCATCAACAGCCACATGAACATTGAGCAAATATCTAATATAAAATTAAAAAAAAATCCAATAAAAAGGTTTTGTTTTGTTTTTTTGTTTTGTTTTGTTTGTTTGTTTGTTTTTTTTCCTCGCAACAGGATACCAAAAAAAAAAAAACAAAACAAAAAAATGCAAGATCTCACTGAGACATTTAAACAAACACTAGCATCGCATTATATAAAATCACAATATAAATACGATAACAGTAAATCACAATTAACCCTTGATATTAAAAAGATGAAAATTAATAAATTCATGGATTATAAGATTAGATTTTCAGATTGTATCAAGTTTTATATCTAAAACAAGAAGATCATAAATAAGAGAGAAAGATAGAGGTATTGTGTGTGTTTGCCTCTGTGTGTGAGAGTGAGAAAGAATACCTAATGAACTCAGTAGATTGTAGAAGATGAAAAAACTGCAAATTTGTGGTGTAGATGTTAGATAAGAGTGGTGTGAAAGATGAAGAATGATTTCATTATTTCGCTTCCGCCTCTTTGTCCCACAAAAATTGATTTTGCTTCACCAATTTTACATTTATTGGACTTGTGGATTGGGTTAACGAACTCAAATTTGTTGGATTCGTGGATTGGATTGCTTCACCAATATCAATTTTGTCTCGCAGCTGCTCTAAGTCATTTAGTGTAGTTTACTGGTTTTCTCCCTTGCGTTCCTGTAAGTCTTATTTCCTCTGTTTTTGTAAAAAAAAAATATATATATATATGGAGAATTGGTAACGAGGTGATGAATTGGAGTAACAAAAATTTATTTATTTATTTATTTTTAAATAAGTTTGTTCACATTTTAAATAAAAAAAATAAATAAAAATTTTGGTACGTGCACTCTTAATTAGATTAATTTTTAATTTTAATTTTAAATTTTGTATCAATTTCGTCCAATTAATAATACCATTAGTATTTTTGACAAAAAATATCACTAAATTGGTTGAGATCAACTCATTGAATTGAGCAAATTTATAATTTTGCCTATAAAAAAAATGACATATGCATATTTTTCATTAAAAAATGCTAACAAATAGGAATATTACACTGTTAGTCCCCCTATTTTGGCTATTGTGTCATTTTAATTCCTGTAATTTCAATTGAATCGATTTTGACCTTGAGTTTTTTTAGTTTTTATTTTGTTTCAAATTGGTCTAATTGATGGCATTTTTTCACGGCCAATGCAATATGTGTCATCATTTTATGAGCAAAATCATAAACTTGGTCAATTCAGTCACTATGACTAATTCAGTGAAAATTTTCTATCAAAAACCTTAAAGATGTTAACCATTGGACTAAATTGACGTAAAATCTAAAACTAAGGTTCAAAATTAAGTCAATTGAAATTAGGGAACAACAAAATATAAGGAATATTGATGTAATTTACTCAACAGTTATAAGCAATTGGAATAAATTGAGATAAATCCATAAATTTAGAGTCAAAATCGAGTCAATTGAAACTATAGAGACTAAAATGAAACAAAGACCAAATTACGTCCCTTGGAGTTTCCGATTTTATAATAAATGATCTATTTTATTAATAAATCATCAAGTTAATTAATACTTTTTGATAATGTCAGAAATTTATTTCAATTAAAAATTGAAGTAACTTTATCATTATGTAAGAGAGTAGTTTGAAATTTTATTTATTCAATTAATTCATATAAAGTCGTTGATCAATTTTGTGCTTATGGCAAGTGCAGTTGAAAAACATGTTATATTGAGTTCAATTTATTTATTTATATTTATTTTGTGCATTTTAAAAATTTTGGAAGTATATTGGCATTTTTTTATTTTTTCAAAAAATGTCATTAGATAGCTCAGAAAGTTTATGGCTTAGTGGCATTTCTTAAAATGCCATAAAAAATAACTTGCACTTATTTAGTTTAGTGACATTTAAAAAAAAAATGCCATTGCTACTAAAGTTTAGTGGCATCTGTTGATAAGCGTCACTAAAACAATTTCTTGTGTCATTCTTTATAAAATGTCATAAAATTGATGCTAGTAGATCACATTTTTATTGTAGTGATGTGGCATTTCTTTGCCACTAGACCCTTTTATATTTGTGATTTTGTGACATTTTTTTAAAACGTGCCACAAAATATCATTTTTGTGGCGTTTTCTAAAAACATGCCATTAGTATAGTGTCACTAAAGTGTGTTTTTGTTGTAGAATGATAAGAAAGTGTGGTTTTTAGACTATTCTCGGGAAAAGTCTCTTGTGCATGAATTTTTTCTTAAAAAGAGACTCATTCGGGCAAATTCAAAGTAAACAAATTCAATAGATAAATCATTAATCATATTATCTATATAACATGGAAGCTCATTACTCCTGATGGGACTTTTGTCCCTTTGTCAATACATGCACCATTAGATTGAATTTAATCCAATGGCTTACAATGTCTAAACACCTTACAGATCCTCTCTCTCTCTCTCTCTCTCTCTCCCTCTCTCTCTTTCACACACACACATTCAAATTTTGAACACACTCCTCTTTCAAATTTTGAACACACACACTCTATCTCTCTCTCTCTACATTACTTTCTTCATCTTCTCTCTTCCTCCATCCCTCTGAACAGCCCCAACAAACCCATCTCAATCCCTCTGAACCGTCCCAAAATTCTTCAACTTCGCTGGTGAGGGAATCCGAGCTCTACAACTGGCGTTGCTCTGGCACAGAGGTAAAGAATTTCTCTCCATCATCAAAAAACCAGAGTCAGATCTGTGAACCCTCCTCCAAATCCATAGAGATAAAGAATTTTATTTGTTGTTTAATCATTTATAAATTTATTGAATTTCTTAGTTGTTTTCTCTCATATTAATCAACAAATCAGACATTTTTGGGATTAATCTAGACAGTTTTTTTTGTTTTGGTAGGGAAGGTTTGTTTTGGGTTGCCTATTTTGCCATTCTTTTTTTTTTTTTTTAAATTTCTGTTTTACCATATTAATCTAGACAGCTCTGTTTTTTTTTTATTTTTTATTTCTGTTCTGGATTAGACAGTTTTTAAACCCTTAATTTGTTGTCATCTTTTTGTTCATCTTTTTCATCCTATAAACCCTTAATTTGTTGCCATTCTTTTTCATCTTTTTATTTCTGCTCTATTTTTTGTTCATCTTTTTCATCTTATAAAATGACCCAATAAGTCATATATTGCAAGTATTTGATAGAATGACCCAATAAGTTTTCTTTATATAGGCACGCAACTAGAACCCATTTCCTGAACACATGTGTTCAGAAAATAAACCAATCATGTTTTTTTGTTTTGTTTTTTTATTTTTTGGTGTGAGTTTGCTGGACTCGAATCAAAATTACGATCATTACACATGTGTTTGATAGAATGACCCAATAAGTCATGTATTGCAAGTGTTTGATAGAATGACCCAATAAGTCATATTAAATTTATATACACCCCAAAAGCTTTTTTGCAAGTGTTCAATAGAATGACCCAATAAGTTTTCTTTATATAGGTACGCAACTAGAACCCATTTCCTGAACACGTGTTTAGAAAATAAACCAATCATGTTTTTTTGTTTTATTTTTTTATTTTTTGGTGTGAGTTTGTTGGACTCGAATCAATTACGATCATTACACATGTGTTTGATAGAATGACCCAATAAGTCATGTATTGGAAGTGTTTGATAGAATGACCCAATCAATCATATTAAATTTATATACACCCCAAAAGCTTTTTAACGATATGCATCCAAAGTTTTAATCACAGTAGTTCATAATCTTAAAAAAATATCATAAAATCCTCATAACTAAAGTCACTTGAATTTATAATTAAACATCACAAAATTTCATAATCAAAACCACCATGGGTTATAACCATAAACATTACAAAAAGTCTAATAACCAAGTTATCATAAATTTGACTATCACAAAATCTTATAACTAAATGCCACAAATCATTAGAATTATGGTTGGGAAGGTTTGTTTTGGGTTGCCTATTTTGCCATTTTTTTTTTTAAATTTCTGTTTTACTATATTAATCTAGACAGCTTTGTTTTTGTTTTTTTTGTTTGTTTGTTTTTTTTCTTCTGTTCCGGGTTAGACAGTTTTTAAACCCTTAATTTGTTGTCATATTTTTTTTTTCATCTTATTTTTTGTTCATCTTTTTCATCTTATAGAATGACCCGATAAGTCATGTATTGCAAGTGTTTGATAGAATGACCCAATAAGTTTTCTTTATATAGGCACACAACTAGAACCCATTTCCTAAACACATGTTCAGGAAATAAACCAATCATGTTTTTTTGTTTTGTTTTTTTATTTTTTGGTGTGAGTTTACTGGACTCAAATCAATTATGATCATTACGCATGTGTTTGATAGAATGATCAACAAATTGAACATTTTTGGGGATTAATCTAGACAGTTTTTTGTTGTGGTAGGGAAGGTTTGTTTTGGGTTGCCTATTTTTCCATTATTTTTTTTTAATTTCTTTTTTACCATATTAATCTAGACAGCTCTATTTTTTTTTTATTTTTTTATTTTTTTATTTTTTTTTTCTGTTCTGGGTTAGATAGTTTTTAAACCCTTAATTTGTTGTCATTTTTTTTTCATCTTATTTTTTGTTCATCTTTTTCATCTTATAGAATGACCCAATAAGCTATGTTACATGGACACGTCATATGCACATATATATTGCATATTATATAATATTCTCGGATGAGATGATTTAAATTATGTAGAAATATATTAGAAATTAAATATGATTTAGAAAAAAATATGAAATTTCTATATCTAATTCATGTGGGAGCCTAAAAATATTGCTTTACTAACAAATGTGAGTTTCTTTTTCTTCATGTATTGTCACAAATTAAAGTATCTGAGTGTCTAAATTGGGTACGAGCGTCGGACATATATCCCACACCCTTATCCATGTCATATCCGGTGGACACGGGTATTGTGAGGGAAATAGAAGAGTCCATATAACACAGCCACTAAGTCGTGTATTGCAAGTGTTTGATAGAATGACCCAATAAGTTTTCTTTATATAGGCACACACTAGAACCCATTTCTTGAACACGTGTTCACGAAATAAACCAATCATGTTTTTTTGTTTTGTTTTTTTATTTTTTAGTGTGAGTTTACTGGACTCAAATCAATTATGATCATTACATGTGTTTGATAGAATGACCCAATAAGTCATGTATTGCAAATGTTTGATAGAATGACCCAATAAGTCATATTAAATTTATATACACCCCAAAAGCTTTTTAACGATATGCATCCAAAGTTTTAATCACAGTAGTTCATAATCTTAAAAAAATATCATAAATCCTCATAACTAAGGCCACTTATATTTATAATTAAACATCACAAAATTTCATAACCAAAACCACCATGGGTTATAACCATAAACACTACAAAAAGTTTAATAACCAAGTTCATCATAAATTTGACCATCACAAAATCTTATAACTAAATGCCACAAATCGTTAGAATTATGGTGCATGGTACACATTTTTCAACGTTTATTTTATAACCAAAACCACCATGTGTATCAAAGAATTTTTCAACGTTTATTTTAATTAACTCTTAAAAATTATTTGTGATATAGTAAGTTTTCAGCTTGGAAAACAAAGTCTTTTGACAGGGCATTCAACATTAAACCTATAGTTCTTAATGTAAGTTTAATATTTCTTTTGTTTCTTTTCTATTTTTGTTGGTAATCAAGCTACTGATAAATTAAGGTGAACTTGCTTTGCATCTCATGAAGAATTATTCATTGCTCATATAGTAAATGTTTTCTTTATTTTGCTCTCATGTTTTATATATTCACTGTTGTATTTTTATCTTCATTTCATTTTTATTTTAGCCACTTGATTTTTTATTAAAAAAAAATTCCCCCTTTCCATTTGCATAAAAGAGAATATGAGCAATGAAGCAAAATAGGATTGGTAAGTAGTGGAAAAATTGGGAGTGGAAGGAACTTTGGAGCAGTGGCCAATAATGTAGCTCCTGATAAAAAATAGTACTGCTAGAACTTTTTATTTTTATTTTTTATGATTTGCTTCAATCATCGGGTCACTTTTCTTCCATAAGTTTGGTCACTTTTTTCCATAAGTTTTGCCTTCTTTTATTGGTTTTCTTTATCTTTTTTTGTCCAAAGTGTATTGTGGAAGTCTCAGTAGCTTTACTGTGAGTGGTTTTGGTGGATGTTAGAGCAGTGGGTATTTAAATAGAATGAATGTCTCAGCATCATTTAGTGAAGTGGGTATTCGATGATCACATAGTTTTTTTTTGTTCGCCTAAAATACCTTTTTCTCTATTTATTTGTTCTCCTAAAATACCTTTTTCAAACCTTAGAATCATATCCTTCTATTTATTTTTGTTGTGAGTTGGGTGTTGCCTTTTTTGAATTGATCATGACATGTTTGGAGCTTTTATTTCAATAATGTGATTATGGCAGTGGAGTTTTGGTTTCTTTTGCGAAACACCCACATCTTATTAACATTTTTGAAGGAGTTTGATTATTTAAAGCTCCGTTTTTTAATTTTGAAGGGACATTTGTCTATATCATTTTCGATGGTGATGATTTTGGCTTAGATAAATTTGACAAGACGTTTGATTCAGTTTATAATTCAATTTAATAACGAAACTGCACTGTTCAAAGTTGCAGCTCATCCCATTTGAAATCCATTTCAGCGCCTTTGCAGCATCATCTCTTCCCGTTTCTCTCTCGCTCTCTCTTCAACGGACTACCATCATGGTTATGCCACTTCTCTCTTGCTCTCTCTTCAAACCTCACCTATTTCAGCATCTTTTGTTTCAATAATCTTTACTCTAATTTGTGAATATCTTTTGTTTCAATAATCTTTAATTCCAGCAGGTTTGTTACTCAATATTGACAACAGGTTGTCCAATTTAATTGCTTTATTGGTATTTACAGTTTGTGATTGAAACATTGTGTCTGAAGCATTGTGGACTTCCTTAAGACCTTTCATATCGAAACATTGTAGTAAGAATTTGATTTGTGTTCTTACTTAAACATTGTCTATATATATATTTTTTGTTTGCTTTTCTATCTATTTGTCCACTTTATGTGCAGAAGTATATATTGGTTAACTTTACTACTACATATATTTCTACTCATTTACACCCTTTGCTAGGTTGGGGTAATGTGGCATATCTAAAAATTTTAGGATTTATTAATTTGTAAGAACAATGGTAAGATTCATTAATATTTTCTTTTCATGTTGTTTGGAACCTGAAAATGTCCTTATATTAGACTGATTCATTATTTTTATTTAATATTTGGACTCAAATTATTATTTTAAAATTGTGTAGATGTGCAAATCTTTTGTTATATGTTAATTTTAATAAATAAATTCTTGGAAGCAAAGTACTAAGTGATTGATGTGTTTTATTGGTAGTTTCCATTGGAAACACAATTCATTTTGATAAATTGTTTAATTTTAGTAAAATTTGGTGGCGAAAAATGATTGGTAGGTTATTAGTTTGGCGTCTGCATATCTATGTGATTTTTTATTAATTCCTTGAATGAGATATTTTATTCATGGAAAATGATTGGTAGGTTATTAATTTGCAGTTCCATTAAACCTCTTTTAATTCAATAAAATTTAAGAAAGCTTAAGCCATCGATATGTTTGATTCCTAACAATAATGTAGGAGCCATCGATATGTTAAGTATCTATTGATATAGATTTATATCAACCATTTGTTATATTTATATAGATTTACAGTCTAAATCAGATGAGATTGAAGTTTATGAGATATAATGGGATTTCAGTTTATGATAATGTGTTTCAAATATAATATGTTTAATATGTGTATGATAATGGGTCTCAAATATAATGAGATTTAAGTTCCTGATAATGTGTTTTATATAAACGAGTTATCTTCTACCGTTTAGTGGATGGAGCTCTCAACTTTGCTAAAGAAACTTTCAATAGGCTTGGATAGCATAAATGAGAATTAAGTGTTTCAAATATGATTAGTGTTTTGATAAATGATTTAGGTGATTTTGATAAATGTGTGAATCGGCTTTCATTTTTAACATGAAAAGTAATGTTTTGTGATCTTTTGTTTTTATTTTATTGTTAAAAATTTGAATTGGGTTTCCTTTTATTTGATTGTACTTAACATACGGCACAATTAAGTAATCAAATAGTCATTGTACAACCCATTGTTATTTAAACCCAATCTATTTATAGCACTATTACATGAGTTATTTCTTCACTGCAGGTCTGTGGTGTTTCAACCTCTTCAACAACCTTAGAGTTTATTTTAATTCAAGTCATGGACAACATTCATAGTTTTGGTTATGTATGTTTAGTTTATAGTTTATAGTTTATGAATCGAGGCTTAATTTCTTGCTTATTATTTATAATTTTTCTCATAATTAAATGTTTTTGTATTATTCTTTACAAGTGGATGATATGTTAGAGGAAATAGTAATATTAAATCTCTATACTCATTTTTTATTTAATCTACATTCCTTAATATAATTTTTCTTTTACTTTTCAAATGCATTTTTATATATACACAGGTTCAGTTTCTTCAAAATAGAAATGTCAGTGTTGTGCTCTATAATGAACGTGACTTCAATGTCCTCTGTGTTCGTGGGGTAAGTCCACTAATCAAATTTATTTGCTTCTCATATTTTTTCTTAATAATTTTTTCTTATTTTTTGAAAGGCAAAGGCAATGGTAAGGGCAAAGGAAAATGAGAAGCTTAAAGGAAAAAGAAAGGAAAACTACTCAATAAAGGGAATAAAAAAATACACAAGTGGTATGATTCTTTTCAAGTTTGTTTTGGAGCATGTGTAAAGAAAATCATGGGGGAATATGATATGTTGAAGCATGCATAATTTGTGTAAATTTTTTTTTTTTACAGTAAAGTTTGTAAAGATGGGCATGGTGCTTTTAATCCGTAATATTACTAATTTCCAAACTAAATTATGCATCCTTAAAAAACAATACACTAGAAAAAAATTATAAAGGATCTTTTACAAAGATATATAAAATTTTCCAAATAGAATAGGGAATTAATTAAAGTTTAAAAAAGAATACAAATGATAAAAAAAGGAAACAAATTGAAAGTGTATTTTAATTAAAATTTTGTTTAAATTATGATCAAGTCAAACTTTTGTAGGATTGGGTTGAAAAAGCTATGGAGCTCAAGAGGATAAATAAGACTACATTACTCCGATGGAATAGTAATAAGGTATTCTTAGTTCATATTGTTTCAATATCTATTTTTCGTATTGTTTCAATATGCTAATGTTAATGTTTTTTAAATATTAGATTGTTGTGCATGCTCCTCACTAGAAAAAGTACGCAGAAGTTGATACATGGACATTTCAAAATGTGATGGAGAACAAGTTTGAAGGCGCCCAAGCGCTTTAGATGCGTCCAAGTACTTTTTCTATAGGCGTCCAAGTTTTTGTGGAGGTGTCCAAGTACTTTAGAGGCATCCAAGTTTGAAGACATTATATGGCATACATTTTGTAAATTTGACAAAAATTACTTTCGTAAAGTTTGATGTTAACCAATTTTGTAAAGCTTCATATTGATATATTCTTCAATGGATTTCTAACATTTTTGTAAAGTCTATTATCAATGTAAAAGATTGGACCTTATGGATGGTTATTGAGTGTGGACTATCAAGTGCCCTTGAAAATTCACTAAACTTAAGTGCAACAATTTAATTTAGTATCTTTGAATATTTTGGTGGAAGTCACATATGCTTGACATGGATTTTTGTATAATTTTAGTGTCTATTGTGTAGGATGTTAGAGTCACATTGAAAAAGAATAATTTATTAGTGGGTTGAAGGAGGAGAATGTTAATAGTATTGTTGCCTCTTAATTTGATCATGGTTATGAATTTTATGTTTCTTCATTAAGAAAGACCAGTGTATTTTGATGCACTATTTTCATGGTTTGTTTTTGAATTCATTTATCTTTTCAAGACCTCTGACATTCCAACACAGCTGGTTGTGAAAGTAGTTTCGGTTTGTTGTATCATCCCTGATATTTTGGTATCAACAATAAGGTTAGTCTTCAAAGTAACTTGGATTATTTTTATTTCATTTATTTATAAGTAGTTAGTTGAAACTGTGAAGAAGTTGGGAGGATTTGAATTATTTCTATTGATATTTGATGTTTTAGTAGACTGATTTGAACTATTCCTTAAACAAGGCTAATTTTGAAAATATGTTAGAGAATGAGGTGGGAACTCTTGAAGGCACCACCCATAAAAGATTTGAAATTTATTAGTTATTTATTTCAGTTTTCTTTATATATTTTGTTCCTCTTTCTATGTGAAGTTTTAAATTAGAGTGATATATTATAATGAATTTGTTCCTCTTTAAATTAGAGTTTTCTTTATATATTATATATTTTGTTCCTCTTTCTATGTGAAGTTTTAAATTATTATTTTGAAATGATTTATTATAATTGAATTTCGTAGCACGTGTGGCATCAAAAAAAAATTGCTCGCAGTGCCTTCAGGCACGAGTTATCTCTAATATATATATATGATAGGAATATTCCATAATCTCCTAAATGAGTTGATAAGAGGGTAATGTATAAAAAATACTAATAAAATGGAAGAACACATGAGATAAGACAAATATAATTATAAAATATTGGATTTGTGTTTGTGGAAAAGTGATAGCGCGTTCAAAGAATAAATTGAGGTGATGTGTCAACTTATATTTTATTGACTAAAATAATAGGAGAAAATATCAGTTGAAAGATGAAAAAAGAATTTTAGATATATGGTAAAGTTTATAAATCTTGATTATCAAAATTATAAATTTTTCTATGTATTTGTAATTATTTTTGAAAAGTTCGCCTGATTTGTAATTTTTTCAAAATAATACTTGTACTTTTTTTCCTTACAAGGAGACAACAAGACAAGTAACATAAGATATATGATGTGTAACAATATTTCAAAATTACTAAATAATTTCTCATATTTTAGTGCTTATCAACAAATATTAATCAATTTCTTTGTCATCAAAAGTCACATCCCTTGTACATGTAACATCATCGTAGACCATAAAATTATTTTTAAAGTGATTTTAATATTACGGCTTGACTAGAGATTTGGAGCTTGTTTGGTTTGTATTTTAAGATATAATTTTAAAAAAAAAATTTAAAAATCACTTTCTCAAATTTAAAAATCACTTGGGGCTTGTTTGTTTTGTTCAAATTTTTTGATTTTTTTTTTTCAAAATCACTTTCTCTCTCTTACACATCAATCAATCACTGTTTCTCACTTCTCTCTTTTTCTTAATCACTTTTTTTTTTTTCCACACACATCTACTCAATTATAACAAACTATCAAATCGTCCCAAACTCCCAAATTCCAAAACTATTTTCAAAACATACAACCAAACAAACCAAAAAAATTTCTAAACTCGCTCTCCAATTTTTTTTTTTTTGAAAATTTATCTCAAAATATAAACCAAACACACCCTTGAAGTTTTAGTCAAAAAATTAAAAAAATTATTACAAATTATTTTTTATTATTTTTTCTTACGTCTTTTCATAGAAAATTAATGGATAAATTACAAACACACCACTTGAGGTTTACTTAAATTACAAATTATTCTATGTGGTTCTAGAAATTACATTATGTCCTCTAATGTTTCTAATTTCATAACAAATAGGTCCTTTTATTAATAAATCATCAAGTTAATTAACAATTTTTAATAATATTAAAATTTTATTTTAATTAATAATTCAGAAAATTTTATTATTATATAGGTGAACAGTTAAAAATTTTACTTTTTTAATTAATTTTGTTAAATAAATTTTTTCGACTAGGGAGTATTTATAATTTTTTAAACTATAAGAAGTAATTTATATTTTAAGTCAATCTTAAAAGAAATATTTATAATTTATCCAAAAATAAAATACTAACTAAAATAACCAATTTCTAAACGACCCAACATAAGTTACCCACTACAAAGACCAAATAATTAAAATAATAATAAAATAAAATTATATCACTTCTTGCCCAGTTAGAAATATAACTTTAGTCTGACAAATATAAAGAATAAATATGTTATGAGGGGAAGACAAATGATTCAGAGCTCGAATTCTTCGTGGCTCGAGTGGCCTGAATCCAAAACGATATCATTTTGGTTTTTTTTTTTTTGGAAAAATTATTCATAAATCCTATATTGGGAAATGTTACTCTATCTAGTCCTGAGTGTTTTTTCTTAAACCATTTAGTCCTTTTTATTTTTGGTATGATATATGTTTTTGATTTATTATATATGAAATTTACATTTTTATCCATATTGATTTCATTTTGATGATGTTGCTAATGTAGTCCATGTTGTTGATGTTTTGATGATGTTGTTAATGGAGTTGATGTTGATGAAGCCGTGGCCGTCATCTCTATTTCAGGTACCCCATGAAGCAAACTTAAAGGGAGTGAAAAGTGGGATGATCAGATCTAATTTGAAGTTCATCAAATTTCCTAATAAGCTCAGGATCAGCCTCATCGAGGCTATTCAAAGTTGACTTCTTTTTGGGTTCCGAATGATAACATAAATCCTGGAAATCAATCGGAGGGTACCGATTGTCTGACCACTTGGGTTCAATCATTTTCAAGAATTTCTCATAAGAATTCAATCTAAACTCAAGAACTCAATTGGGTTCATTCTTTCGCGATGAAATCAATCAAATAGTTTCTTCGAAAGCCCTTTCAGGATCGAAAATGAGTCGATTTGTGCCTTAAAACCCCACTTGTAGTCACGTTTAAGGAGTTTCTTAATTGGGTCTTCATTATTTGAATTGGGTTCGTGCCCAATGTTTGCTTTGATCTTGAAAAATCTGAAATTTGTGATTTGGGGGTTTGAAAGTTTCGGAATTTCAAGTTTTTGGTAAAACCCTTTTGGAATTTTGGGTGTTTCGGTGTGGATGAGAGGAAAGAAGTTTGAAACATCGTTAGGAAGAAGACAACCCGTTGATGGCGATTCAAAAGAGGACAAACCCTACCCGTTAATGTTCATGATGATTAATGTTTGATGTTCATGATGATTAATGTTTGTTCACAGTATTGTTTGATGATGTTTGATGTTCATGATGATTAATATTCTGCAACATCAACATCATCAAAGAACCTGCACCCCTCTCTCTCTCTGTCTCTCTCTCTCTCTTTCAAGACCCAATTTCAGAAGATACCCAGAACTCAAATTCCTTTGAATTTCCAAATTCTGATGAAAAGATTAGTTCTTCATCCAAAAGTTACATATGGTTCAATCCCAAATTCTGAAGAACATCGCTGAAGAACATCGCTGAAGTTCGAACATCGCTGAACATCATTGAAGAACATCACTGTGTTCTTCCCCATTAACACCACCGACTCACCTCGCAGTCCCTTGCGAATGTTCTGAAGCTGGTTCGATCTGATTTGAATCTCCTCCAACGCCGTTGAAGAACATCGCTGAAGAACATCACTGTGTTCTTCCCCATCAACACCACCGACTCACCTCGCAGTCCCTTGATCTGATTTGAATCTTCTCCAACGCCGCTGAAGAACATCACTGACTTAGTGATGATGTTCGAATGTTGATGATGTTGTTGTTGTTCATAGTTATTTTTGATGATGTTTTGTTGGTGTTTGATGATGTTTTGTTAATGTTTGATGTTGTTGATGTTTTGATGATGTTTAAAAAAGGCATATAGTGAGCTTATTGGGTAATTTGGTAAATTACAAATAAATACCAACCCAAAATTATCCCCTCAATTACTGACCCAGACGCCTAAAAAAATGGGTACTAATGTCTTTACACATAAAATAGGACCTATTAGTCCAACAAAAAAACGTCAGGACTAAATGGGTTAACATTCCCAAATTAGGGATTTAATGGTGCTTTCCCCTTTTTTTTTCCCCTCTTTTATATCTGAAATAGAAACAGAGGGAGGAAGGAAGAGAGAGAGAGAGAGAGAGAGAGAGAGAGAGAAAGAGAGAGAGAGAAAAGAAAGGGGGAAGAGAGAAGAGGAAGGGGAGACCATCACCAGCGCCCGCCATCCTCTGTGTGTATACACAGATCTGTATCTTTCTCTCTCTGTGTATCTCTCTCTCTCTTTCTCTCTTGTTCTCTGTATCTCTCTCTCTCTCTCTCTGAAGTCTCTGTGTGATGATGATGATGTGTTGGTTGTTGATGATGATGATGATGCGGTGTTGATGATGATGATGATTTGTTGATGATGATGTGTTAGTCTTCTTTTCTTTCTTCTTTCTTCTTCTTCTTCTGTGAGTCATGGAAACAATAAAGAAAAGGAAAAAAAAAAAAGAAGATCCTAAAACGACGTCGTTTTGGGATTTCGGGCCACTCGAGCCAACGGAAAATTCGAGCTACGTAGTGGGATTGATGAGGGAAAACACTACAAAGACCAAATGATTAAAATAATAATAAAATAAATTTATGTCACTTCTTGCCTAGCTAGAAATATAACTTTAGTCTGACAGATATAAAGAATAAATATGTTATTAATGTGGGAAACAACAGACTTCTTAAATCATTTCTTTACTTATTTTAAGGGGTTGGAACTCTCTGATACCATTCCATCAGCTCCCTTATAAGTCACTCTAAACTAATATTTGCTACAGTGACTCCCTAGTGACTCCATATTTGTAGGGAGTTATTGTAACTCCTTCATATCTGACAGTGGTCGTCCACCCGAATGTCCTAAACGAGTGATTTGGGAAAAACTTGCTTCGCTGGTCATCTACTTGGACATCCGGTCGGTCGACCTCTTGGACATCCGGCAGGTTGACTGGCTGGTCGACCGTCCCTTAGTTTCTGTCCATGGAATTCACTCTCACAGAGACTTGAATTCTCTTTCTATCTCTCTCTCTCTCTCTCTCAATCTCTATTTCTATTTCTGTTGCAGGAAACAATAACAATAACAAAAAAAAAAAAAAAAAAGACGAGTGATTTGGTGGAGAGACTTTGTGTTAGGTCTGAAAGAAGGCCCATTTACAGCCTAGATGATTCAGACGATGAGGCTTATTTCTGTTTCAGGGAAAATCTGGGTTTTCTCACCACAAGAAGAAGATGAAAAAGTGAAAAAATAGGGAAAGAATATTTTAATAATATTTTAGGAAAAAATAGGGAAATAATAGGGAGTTTGTTGGGAGAAGTAGATAAAAAAGTGATTCTTAAAATAAAGAATGAATTTTTTAATAATATTTTAGGGTAAAATATAAGGGAGCTGATGGGGATGCTCTTAGAGCATCTTTACTAGATTACCTAAATTTTATTTTAAAATATTATTAAAAAATTCATTCCCTATTTTAGAAATCACTTTTTCATCTACTTCCCTCAACAAACTTCCTATTCTTTTTTTTATTCTATTAATAAACTCCCAATTTTTTTTTCTATTCTATTAAAATATTATTTTTAATAATAAATTTAAAAGAAATAAAAATTATAAATGTGTACTGCAGTCCCTAAACAAAACAAAACAATACAATATATATATATATATATAAGGGAGTGGCAATGACTCCCTATTTAGGGTATGATATAAGGGAGCTGATGGGGTGATATAAGGGAGCTCCAACCCCCCAAAATAGGTAAGGAAATGATTTAGGGAGAGAGATGGTGATGCTCTTATAACTAAAGAATAAAATAGTATAACTTTATATTTTTTTTAATCATAACTAAAAAACAAATATCATAACTAAATATAACATGAGGCATAACTAAAGATTTCATGAGTTATAACTAAAATAATATCATAATTAAATAATAAAATTAGTTATAACTAAAGAAGAAAATGACATAATTAGAGGTGCATATGGTATACCCTTTTAAAGGGTGCGTATATTAGAATTTCCCTATCAATAGATATAGGAAAATTTTTGAGTGTGCAAGGCATATAGAATGCCATTTACTTATATATTTTTGTGACTTAAGTTACACACTTTTGTAAGAACTTACGTGTTAAGGCCCCAACTTTTATTACTCGAGCAACATTACTGTATCCTTTAATGAGTCCATTTCAATAGTAATAAATATATGGAAATAATAAAGAAATCAATAATTTACAATATTCCCTCTCATATACATATAGTGAATTACAAAACTTGCCTGTAGGCTTACACCACCAAAATACCAATAAATGAAATAACAAAGGAATTAACCCTTTTACATCACATTGGCATTCCACCTACAGTTATATATCCCAATGGCCAACAAATAAAAGACTTCAAGTCTTGTGTAAGTCTTCACTTTATACCTAAAAAATATTTAACAACGTGGGATGAACACAAAGATCCAATAGAAATCACAATAATCGTAAACAATAGCAACACATAGATAGCTATGACTATGAATGCTCCACATATATACATATAGGTAATGTGACATTTCATACTTCAAAATATACTTACATAAGTACATTTTCCCAAAAGATATTCTTTAACAGGACAAGAAAACAACCATTCTCATCATTCTATTCTTTCCATTCTAGTTTCAATAAAACTCATGATAGTCTTTGTCTTTCGAATACAGGTTTATACATTTAAAACGGATTCTCGTACCTGCCACTATTCCCATTATGATTCTCAATCATTGATTACATCATCACAGTCTCATAATTTAATTAACAATTAACCCGCTATGAATATTAAGGCATTGTAGTCACAAGGACAGCTACCATGTTCTGTGGCCTTAAGCACAAGGATAAATGGATCACCCACAACGACACGGAAAGCCAATGGTGCACCCATTTTTATCATAACACAAGTATGACAGTAACTACACAAAAACTATCACACAACATAATCCTACGTCGTCAAGCCATAACTACTACAACCTACTTTATCGGGCGCAATCGGAGGGGAGAGGAATCCATTTCAAAGCGCCAAATTTTATCAGCCCTCGAGCCGAAGGGGAGATGAACCTGTTTACACCTTATCGGGTGCGAACTAGAAGGGAAAAGAACCTATTTGATAGTGTCAAACTTTACTGGGCACAAATCTAGAGAGAAGAGGAATCCATATCAATGTGCTTTTTCATTCAACTTAACAATTGATGCATTTTGCCAAATACACAATTAATTTAATGATGCGCAAAACGCATACTTTATTCAACAACAACAATACTATCCTTCACCGATGACCAATGACAATATCTCTAGAAGAATAAAGACCAATTCTCATAATTAACTTCATAATTTCCATTATCTTAGGTCCTTTAGTCTTGTCAATTCCGCGAACAAACATGGTATATCAAGTTGTAACTGTTCCTGGTATTTTGTTTTGCTCGCTCGAGCAAAGGAATTTTGGCTCGAGTGAAGAAACCTTGCTCCCAATAGTTTCACTGTCTGCAAAAATACCAGGAAGAATAATTGTGCACTTGAGTGAAGGAAGCCTGGCTCGAGCGAAGGCACTTAAGGAATTCACGGGTATTAGTTTCATCGCTCGAGCAAGAGAGCCTTTGCTCAAGTGACCATCACGGCTTTGTTTGCTATAAATCTGTGTTTCAGTCATGTTTTAGGGTACGACTTTCGGATCTTATTTGAGGGCATTAGGGTTTTTTTCTGGAGCAACTTCGCGAGTTTCTGTGATGTTTGATTGAGTATTAAACTCATGGTTTGACAAGTATACATCAAAGAGATGATTGATTATTTAAATACAAGAGTGTTTTTCTTCGATGGAATCTAGAGATTCAAGCATGGAGTATTCGAAAGAGTTCGAAGCTGTGCGTGGTCGTTGATTCGACATAGATGTTGTGGATTCAATATCAAACTGATTAATTCTGAGATGAAGGCGGCGGTAAAAGAGATACAAATTGTTGAAGAGAAATTGGCAGAGTTTGAGTAATTTGCTTGGTAATTTTGTATTCTTTCTTTCTTTCATAGTGGATTGATTAGTGGCGTTTCGCCCGTAGTTTTTTAATCACAATTGGAGGTGCTCCAATCGTGGTGTTTTCCACGTAAAACTCGGTTGTGTCGATTTATTATTTTTAAAGCAGCAATCTAAATCACTTTTGTATGTGCTAGATGATTTAGATTATTAGTTTTAATTGTTTAGGAATTGTTGCAATTAATTCTGATCTGAATCACGAATCACTTAGGTTTTTCAATTGGCATCAGAGTGGGTCACTCTTTGTTTTTATCAAAACTATAAGAGTGTGATTTGTGATATGGATTCAATTCACGAAGGTAACTCAACCCATAGACCTCCGTGACTTGATGGTATAAGCTATCATTATTAAAAAGCTTGTATGAGGGCGTTTTTAAAATCTATTGATGAGAAAGTTTGGCACTGTGTGATCTATGGGTGGAGTGAATCTGTTGTCACCATTGATGGTGTTGATATCCCCAAACCGCTTGATAAATAGGACGCATTCAATTATTAAAACTCGAGTTGGAACAGTAAGGCTCTCAATTCCCTCTTTTGCTCCATCACGCCTGAAGAGTTTCGTCGTATTTGCACGTGTGAGGTAGCAAAAGAGGCTTGAGATATTCTTGAAACTATTCATGAGGGTACTACTGCTGTTAAAAGATCAAAACTTCAACGTCTCACCTCTTCTTTTGAAACTCTTTTTATGCGTGACGATGAGACGTTTGATGATTTTTATGCTAAACTTAGTGACATCGTGAATTCTTGTTTCACACTCGGTGGAAAAATCCCTGAATCAAAGGTTGTTGGAAAAATTTTGAGGTCATTATCCGAGAGGTTCCAATCAAAAGTGATAGCTATTAAAGAGGCTCAGGATATTGAGAACCTCAAGCTTGATCAGTTGGTTGGAAACTTGCAGACTTATGAAGCTTACCGAATTTCTAAGAAAAAACAAAAAGATAGTGTGGCTTTTACTAGTGCTCATGAGACTGCTAAGAACCCCGAGGTTGAGTTTGATCTAGAGTCTGAAATGACGGCTATGTTTACCAAACAGTTCAAAAAAAATTTACAGAAAAAGAAGTCTAATTTCAAGGACTCTAGTTCAAAAGATAAGGGTAATGAAAAACTCAAAACGTTTCCACCAAAAGTTACTCCAAAAACTGAGAAGAAGACAGTGAAGAGGTAAGGTGTCAAGTGTTATGCATGCCAAGGGTTTGGACATATTGCACTTGAATTTCCATTGAAAAAGAATTGGAAGAAAGTCTATACAGTGACTTGGGATGATGAAAGCAGGTCAGATCAAAAACTCGAAGAAACCGAATCCGATGAAGACGGAGATAGTACCTACATGGCATTTTGGTCTGTCGTCACTTAACCACCTCCAAAGCCAGTTGAGTTTGCTCGTGGTTAGAGTTTGCACCGTGCTCTTACCTTTGATGGGAGTGTAGACACTTTATTTTGACCGGCCCTAAGACTTGGGTGCTTTCTTTTGATTACCCGATGATGACAATTAGAATGTGTTTCTCACAGAATCCTCAGTAAGAGAGATGTAATTTGAACTTTAATCCCAACCTTCACCATTATGGCCAAATCGTTTTAAAATACTAAATATTTCATTAGTTTAGTATTTTTGTAATTTTGCATAATTTTATTCATATTTTTGGTGTTTTTATATAAATTGGTATAAATTATATATTTTATATGTATAAAATAAAATAATAAAAAAGTTATATTATTATATTACATGTTTAGTATTTTGGTATAAATTATATATTTTAGATATTTTATATATTATATATATATATATATATTATAAAGGAAAAGAATAAAAAAAAATCTTTTCATGTCAGTCAGCCTTCGGCTGCCGACATCCAAAACAACATAAGCTACATATATATATATATATTATATTATATGCATATAACTATATATTATATAATAATTCTATTATTATATTATTATATGTTTGTTTTGTTGCTTATATAAAGCAATGAAGGCTCAACAAGTTTAGGGGGCTTAGCAAGAAAAAGAAAAGAAAAAGAAAGGGGGAGGCCCAGTAGAGGAAAAAGAAGGGGAGGGTCAGGGAGAGAAAACATGAAGTGGTGCGAGAGAATTTGAGAGAAAAAGAATCAGAAAGAAAGAAAATCAGTTTTATTTTGAGAGAGAGAGAGGGAAAATAAAATATTTTCTTTGATATTTTTATTTCCATTTCATCAATACACCATTAAAAAAACCAGCCACTAAAGCTGTAATTCCAAATTTTGGACTGAGAATTGAGAACACATTCCACAGACTTGAGAGTAATCAAAAGGAAGTTTGTGACTCAAAAAATTCATCATTTCCCCAAAAGGTGAGTTTTCGCAAATTTTCATTTAATTTAAAAATGTGATATAATTTGTTTAAATACTTCATTTACTTCTTTTTATAACTGTTTTTTTTATCGCTTTAATGGGATGGCTGCACCACCCACATATCTGCTGTAATTTAAATATTGTATATAAACTATTGTAATTTATTACTTTAAATAATTTACCCCACCGGATGAATAGTAGCCTCTGGCGGTGAATAGTACCTTCGGCGGTGAATAGTAAAGTGGTAGGTTTCTAATTTCAACACTATTATATGCTATTTAGGGGGCTGTTTAATTTATTTTAATGATTTATGTTTTAAATATCAAGTTTGTTTGTACTAACCAATTAATCAATTTCGCATAATCATCTCTGCAACCTCCCTCTATTCTTTGCTTATTTCGATTAAAAAGTTGTGAAAAATTAAGATTGTGGTTCAAGTATAAGAAAGGAACTCTTCCATACTTAATGGTTTAATCTCTTCGGAGGTTCATTACCAAAGGTATAAAACGCTCTACACTTAATGGTCTAATCTCTTTGGAGATTCACTACCAAAGGCATAAAACATTTTATGCTTAGGATGTTCATTACCAAAGGTATAAAACGCTCTATGCTTAATGGTTTAATCTCTTTGGAGATTCACTACCAAAGGCATAAAACGTTTTATGCTTAGGAGGTTCATTACCAAAGGTATAAAATGTTCTATGCTTAATGGTTTAATCTCTTTGTAGATTCACTACCAAAGGCATAAAACGTTTTATGCTTAAGAGGTTCATTACCAAAAGTATACAACATTCTATGCTTACTGATTTAATCTCTTAGAGGATTTACTACCAAAAGCATAAAACGTTCTATACTTAACGGTTTAAATTCTTTGGAGGTTCACTACCCCAAATGTATACATGTTCTTATACTAAAGCACAATCTTTTATTTTTCATTTCTCTTTATTCATCAGTGTGTTTACTTTTAAGGGACTAATTGACCATTGGGAATCACCAAGGAAAGTGTCATTATCACTTATTATCAAGTTTGGATTTCAAGTCATTATCACTCAAGTTTGGGTTTTTCTAAGTTATTATCACTCTTTTGAGTTTGACTAGTCCATGTTGCACATCTTGAGTTTGACTTAGAATCCCTTATCGCTTGTAAATAAGTTTGACTCTTCCTTTGTAATTTCCCCCGAAGAAAATTTTCTCGGGTTAAGTTGATGCTTATTTCTCTTTATTGCATTTTGGACTTAGTGGACGTAAATATCACTTTTGCACAAACAGGAGAAAAGATAAAAAAATGGAAAGGTAATAAAAAAAGCTAATAAAATTGGTTAAAATTGGATTACAACCAACATAAAGAACCAATATGATTAAATGAATTCAGTCGGACGTTATACCGAGTTTATTGTGTCAAGGCTTGTCTTACATCAATTCTTGTAATAAATTAGACAGCCCCTTTCATTTATTATTCATTTGGCTTTGTAATAATTATTTATTCGGACATTTGGACATTCGGACCCTCCTGCGCGAGGGAAAACAAATATGTAATAATGTGTATGTCTTCCAACCTCCATTCTTTCTCCCTTTTATTTCACTGCTTATGATGGTTAGGTCAGGGACATCATATTTTCAAATTAGCATTTCCATGACTTGCATCCATTCGTTTTGCATGCATAAAAGTTCGGCTCATCATATTATTCAAATATCAAATTCAAACTCTTTACTTGAATACATGCTCTATCACATGCCTTGAATTGACTCGCATGCCATGCTAGTAGCCGAGCTTATTACTTGCACGTTGTATGTGTTGCATTAGCCATATCGCATTAATTAGGATCATGTATTTTTTCTAACTATTTACTTTCTTTTGACTCGCCTTTGGACATAAGGTAAGTTTTTATGCTTTAGCATATTGCATAAGTGTGATTGCTGTCATATCAAACATACTACCATGAGGCTAAATGCTTACTTGATATACCTGTTTGAATGCCTGTGGATGAAGGCTAATCACTTGAATTGGGATACTTTGATTCATGTATATATGAGATCACCATTTTCAGTGATACATATTCAAAACATTTTTTTCAAAACAAACATAGAATCAAACGTTTCAACTTTTCGTGAAATTAGTCTATACTTGTATGTTACATATAGAACAAGAGCATATATTGTACATAAAAACCACATCATGATTAGTAGAGGGCGATCTTTGATCGGGTGAGTGAGGTGTTCAATTATTGACCTTCCCCTCTCATACCTAAGTTCCGGAACCAAGACACTTTGGTAACGACGGACTAATGGCCTTTGGCACGAGTCATGGGTTTCCTAAATTTCCCAAAATAAATATTTAGGTGGCGACTCTGATATCTGGCAAAGCAGTCCATTTTTTGGCATTTGATTCAAACATCGATTTTCCGAAAGAAATTGCCGGATTTGGACTCTTTTTGTGTTTTCACTGTTTCACATTGCACCTGTGAAATCAGAATCAGAACCAACACACAAGTGGAGTCCGAACTGTAAAGGCTATTCATTCTTCCGAAAGGGAGCGCGAAAAGCCAAGCTACAAGGAGTAATTACTTATTCTGGAAAATCAAGATGGGGATGTATCTTAGAGCTCATAACCCTGAAGGCTGGTGAGCAATTGAAGAGGATGTTGAAAGTACTGACAATCCGAGCAATCGAAGAGTTCTGAATACCATCCGTGAAGCAATTTCTGAAGAAAAATAACAACGGATTGGTCACTGCACAAAGGCCAAAGATGCATGGGACATGCTTAGTCAAATCCATGAAAGAGGTGAATCATCTTCACAACCATCCATCAACTTTCATGCCTTAGTCGCTTGACTGGATGAGATCGAGGAAAAAGAGAAACAAAAAGAAGATGATGAAACCTCGGAAGACAATGATGAGATTGATGGTGATGACCCACAACAAACTTATGAAAAGCTATACAATGAATCTCTAAACTTGTTTAAGATCAATGACAAACTCACTTTCAAGCTCAAAGCTTGTGAAAGCAAGAATGTCAAGCTAAAGGGAGAGATTGCATCAGCAAAAAAGGATGTCATCAAGATCTTCAATGACAGGCAAGACCTTTGTAAAAAACTTCTATCTTGTGAGACTGAAAAGAATGAACTTCTAAAAATCTATGTCACATATGAAGAGAAGATTAAAATCCTTAAGATGTCACAAGCTGCATTGGAAGAGTTGGTTGGTCAGAAAGAGAAAGAACTTAAAGATGCTAGAGCCACGATTGATATGTGGAACAAAGGGTCAAGGACGCTCGAAGACATCATCGGGTCTCAACAGATGAGTTGTGACAAAAGTGTGATTGGCTATGGTGATACAACAGTTCAAAATGGACAAGCCTCAACATCACATGACATCAAGACTTAAGCAAAGGGAAAGCTGAAGGTTCAACAGGATGATCCCTCTCTTCATCAATCTAAAGGGGGTAAGATCAACAAAAGGTAGGTAAAACCTATTTTTGTTTGTCATCATTGTGGTAGGTATGGCCACATTTGCACTTATTATTATGAGTTATTTGGTAAGGTGTCTTAAAAAATTAGAAATTCTAATACTTCATGGGTTAGGAGACAATCTTACATGTCTAGGCAGAACACCAAGATTCATGATGGTGTTCACAATGCTAAGATGTTGACCAAGACTACCAGTCCTGTTTCTGTTAAGACCAAAAAGATATGGGTGAGAAAGAGTGACTTAACTTGTTTTGTTGTTCACATTGCACTGAAAGCATGTGACTCACACATATAGTATCTTGATAGTGGGTGCTCTCATCACATGTTTGGTGACAAATCTTACTTCACATCTCTTGAAAAATATAAAGGAGGAATTGTTACCTTTGGAGATGGTGGCACTTCTAGAGTCATTAGTAAGGGCTCTATAAGTGTGGCTGGTCTTTCCAAGCTCGAAAATGCCTTAGTTGTTGATGGCTTTAAAGCGAATCTTTTGAGCATCAGTCAAATGTGTGATTCCCACCATGAAGTATTATTTTCAAAAAATAAATGTGAAATTTTGGATAAAAATGAAAATATTGTCATGCATGGAGTTCGCACATTTAATAACTGCTATGTGATTTTTACTACAAATGATCTCACTTGCCACTCGGCCATCATAAGTAATCTTGACCTGTGGCATCAAATATTAAGTCATATGAATTTCAAAGACCTAACTAAGATAACTAACAAAGAGCTAGTGAGAGGAGTAATCCAAATGGATAAGATTGTGAACTATGTGTGTGGACCATATCAACTTGGGAAGCAAACTCGTGTCCCGCGTAAAAAGGTGAACAGCTTAACAACCAAACGTCCTCTTAAACTTGTTCATATGGATCTTATGGGATTCACTCGCATTGAAAGCATTGGAGGTAACAGATACATTTTTTTAATTGTTGATGATTACACTCGCTTTTCATGGGTTAATTTTTTAAAAGAAAGATCTGATACGTTTGCTGCTTTTCAGTTATTAGTCCTTAAATCCAAAATGAACAGGGTGTTTCTATTAGGCGTATCATAAGAATCCAAATTGATCATGGTCGTGAATTTGAAAATAGCTCGTTTTCGGATTTTTGTGATATGTATAGAATTAAGCATGAGTTTTCAGCACCCATTGCTTCACAACAAAATGGAGTTGTTGAGTGGAAAAACAAAGTAGTCCAAGAGATGGCTAGGGTCATGCTCCTTAACAAGAAAGTTCCGTCAAAGTTCTAGGTTGAAGCCTGTTGTTTATGTTGTGAATCATGTGTATTTAAGGCTTGGCACTTTACAAACTCCATATGAATTGTGGAAAGGGTTGAAACCTAATGTAAAATACTTCAAAACTTTTGGGAGCAAATGTTATATTTTCAAAGATAGATAGCCTTTGGGCAAATTTGACTCTCGAAGTGATGAAGGTATTTTTCTAGGATATTCAACCACAAGTAGAACATTTCGTGTCTATAACCTGTGTACTGCATCTTTAATGGAATCGATTAATGTGGTTGTAGATGACACAGGTTCTTCTACTTCAGCTATATATGAGGAAGAAGTTGGTGAGTCTCCAATCTTGGATACTGAACCGCAAAGTCCAGGAGAAGCATAGGGCCAAGCTCAAGAAGGTGAGCCAGCACCAACTTCTATGGTAAGTTCGAGTCCAAGGAGTGCACCAAGAGACACCACCTCTGATGTTCAAGTTCCTACCAGTCCAGTTTTACAACCATCAATAAGGGTAAAACTAAATCATCTAGTTCAACAAGTGATTGGTAGTGTTTCAGATCGAATAAAAACCCGAAAACAAATTCGAGAAGAAGTAACTCATATGTGCTATGTTTTGTTAATTGAACCTAAGAATGTAAAAGAGGCCTTACTAGATGATAGTTGGGTTAATGCAATACATGAAGAATTAGGTCAATTTGAACGTAATGAAGTTTGGACTCTTGTTTCCAGACCTAGAATGTGATAGGTACCAAGTGGATATTCAAAAATAAATTTGATGAGAATGGTACTGTGGTTAGAAATAAAGCTAGGTTGGTTGCTCAAGGCTATACACAAGTAGAAGGCATTGACTATGATAAGACGTTTGTCCCTGTTGCACGTCTTGAATCTATTCGTATTTTACTTGGTGTTGTATGCTTTTTAGGGTTCAAACTATTCTAAATGGATGTTAAAAGTGCCTTTTTTAATGGGTACTTGAAAGAAGAGGCTTATGTTGAGCAACAAAAAGGGTTTGAGGACCCAAAATGTCAAAACCATGTCTACAAGTTAGACAAGGCATTATATGGGTTGAAACAAGCCCCCGAACTTGGTATGATAGACTTACTACCTTTTTTCTTAATAATGATTTTCAAAGGGATAGTGTGGACAAGACCTTATTTGTGAAACATACTAAGTCTCATATACTTGTTACTTAAAGATTTATGTTGATGATATTGTGTTTGGATCCACTTCTGATCCTCCAGTGAAATATTTCTCAGATTATATGACACATGAGTTTGAGATAAGTATGATGGGGGGGGGGTTGTCTTATTTCTTAGGTCTTTAAATTAAACAGTTATTTTTTGGTATGATTGTCTCTCAGACCAAATATGCTAAAAAACTTGTGTCTAAGTTCGGTCTAGAGTCGGCCAAACATGCACGCACTCTCATGAGCACTAGTCTTCATTTCTCCAAAGATTCCTCTAGTACTGATGTTGATCCTACCCTTTATAGGAGTATGATAGGGAGTCTTTTGTACCTCACTGCCAGTCGACCTGACATTGCATTTAGTGTAGGTGTTTGTGCCCTTTACCAAGCCTATCCTAAAGAGTCTTATCTTCTTGTAGTCAAACGCATCATTAAGTATGTTAATGGGACATTGGGGTATGGGATTTGGTTCTCGACCGACACTACAGCTGAAATCACTGGTTTTTCTGATGCCAACTGGGTAGGGTGTACTGATAATCGTAAGAGCACATCTAGAGGGTGTTTTTACCTTGGGAATAATTTAGTGGCCTGGCATAGCAAAAACAAAATGCTATCTCTCTTTCGACTGCTGAGGCTGAGTACATTGCAGCAGGGAGTTATTGTGCACAAATGTTGTGGATGAAACAAATGCTTCATGATTATGGTATAGACCGGGACACTCTCACCCTTTTCTGTGATAATACAAGTGCTATTAACATCTCTAAAAATCCAGTCCAACACTCTCGCACCAAACATATTGACATTCGTCATCATTTCATTCGAGAGTTAGTTGAAGAGGGCCTTGTAGTTCTTGAACATGTTCCTACTGAGCATCAAAAAGTTGATATTTTTACAAAACCCCTTGATCTTCTCAGGTTTAAGTTCCTTAGAAAGACCTTGGGTATAGTGCTCAGTAACTAGAGTGTGTCCTGTTGCATGAGTGGGTGTTACTGTATGGCAATTTGTGTACTTGGATGTTATAATCTCATTACCATTGATTCTTCTCATTTTTGCACTTAGACTTAATGAACATCTCTCATGCTGCTTGTAAGATTTCATTTATCTTTGTTCATAGCTCATTCTGAATGCTTATGCTCATTGATTTCATGATCTCATTTTGTACACATTCTTGAGATAAACTATTGTAGGGGTTTCCGCATAAGTGATCAATTCTCTCTATGGACTTCTACTATTGTCTCTTATACTTTACTAGAGGAATTGACCTATACTGGCATATTGTGGGTGATGTTAAGTCTTTTAACCATCTCCCTTTTAGTTTCACTTCTATGGTTTCTCCCTTACTTCTTTGTAGTCTGGGCATTAGGAAAAGGCTACCTCAGAGGCACCAACCAGGCCATCCTTATTGTTTTCATGCTTCTCTGGTTTGGGCTTTATATTCTTAAGCGTGCATGCCACCAGTGAGTGCCCACAAGCAAGAAAAGTCAAGAATCAAATGAGGAAAAGAAAAAAAAAAGACTCATTGAGTGAGGGGGAGCCTCTGTATTTACTTCACAAATACCCCTTGGTTCCTAGTGGTTTGACTTTTCTCAGTGATGTTTAGATACTCTTGCCGGAGGTCCAGCCATTTTATCACTACTAGGATTAACTCTAGCACTGTGGCCTCTCAAGGATTGCACACACACATTTCTATTATATGAGCTCTCATGTTTGTCTCTGAGTTGTGCATTCATATGTTGCTTATGATCATTGATTTTTGTTTACCTATTTTGCTTATGAGATTGTGCTTTATATTGTCCAAATTATGAGATTGCAGGCTTCATGATATGTGGATGATTTCATCTTACTGTCACATTCTTGCTATTGTGCTAATCCCCTTTTGTTTCAGGTCCCACTTGACTGTGTAAGTGTTTTTAATCTGCTCAAAAGGGTACTTTTTAGGGTGTGTTTTCTTTCCACCTTCCCTTGATTAAGGGACTTTGCGTTCAAGCGCACATTATATCAATCCAGTACTTTTGTAGGTGGCGTAGATTTTGAGAGCTTATTTTTGTGGCTCAAGCGACTATGTCTTGGCTCGAGCGATCCTTTGAGCATATGTGTCTTTGCTCAACGACAATATTCTCGCTTGAGTGACATATCTTGGTTTATTAACTGTTTTTCATCCCTTCAGATCAATTTTTTCCCATTTTTCTTCGATTGCTCTCTCTCTTAGGGCTTTTACTCACCCTTGCTGCTCAATGCTTGGGTTTCACTGGTTTTGGGGGTTTCTATCTTCAATTAAGCCTTCCCTCTTCGATTTTGGTAAGTTTTTCTCTCTTCTTCTCTTATTTTTGTCTCCTATTCGTCATTTTCTCCTTGGTGCCGTTTCGGGTCGTCTGTGGTCTCTCAGGTTGTTTCTTTTTTTTGCATTTCTCTCTTTTTTTTAAAATTTATTTATTCTTTTTTTTTTCCAGGGTTTGTGCATTATTTCTAGGGTTTTTGCCTTATCTTATTGTGTGCTTGTGTTTTTTTTTTTTGGTTTGGCTTTATTCTATGCTCTCTCTCTATTTTTTTTGTTTTTGTTTTTGTTATCTACTTGGTCTTGTGCTTCATTTCACCACTGTGTGCTTAGCACTGTTATGTTAGGGTCTTGTATTGTTAGGGTTTTGTTTTGGCTTACTATTGGATTGTGGGTTTTGTTCGATTTTGCATCACTTTTACTACTGTATTTTGTTGATTTGGGAGTTGCCTTGATATTGTCTACTCCCTTTGCTTACACAGTGGGGTTGTAGTTCTAAGCCACTATTGTGCTTGACTTTACTAGTTTCCTGTTGTGCTTGCATTATATTTTTTCCATTTGCTAGTAATAGGTTTTTGGCTTTGCATTCTATTATTGCTACAGTTTCGTGTTTTTGGCTATTGGATACTAACCATATTTGTTCTTATGATTTGGTTTTGTGGTGGCCTCATTTTGTTCTTTTGGGTTTTGGTTCTGTCTTGGTGGGTTGGCTTTGGGATTGTCTTATGGGGGTCTTTATGTGTGTTTGTCAGCTATGGCGGAGTCTTCCAAACGTCGCAAAACCACCGTATCTCGTCCTACTTACAATACAGCTAAATTCCAATCGAGAGAAAAGTCCAACCTATTTCGGGATTTTTATGATTCTGGGACAGTTCACTTAGAACGGAATGTCCACCCAAGTGCTTTCGAGTCTATCCCTATCCGGTCTCTATTCAATGCTTTGAGAGGTGACCAGGTCCTTTATTTCTCCGGTCCACAAAACCTTAGTTGGGTCCGGGAGTTCTACTGTAATATGCACTCCATAAGCGAGATAGCCTCTTTCTTTCACACCTGGGTTCGCAATAAAGAACTATTCATTGATGCGGATGTCTTTAGGAGGTTTCTTGGCCTTCTTGAAGTCCGGGACTGCCACTATCCATTTCTTACTACCCGCAACATTGCGGATTTTGACTAGGTCGCCACTGAATTATGTGGCACTCCCTAGACTTGGATAGCCGGGGCACTCATTCGACTAAATGAGCTTCTTCCCCGTTTTTGCCTTCTCAATATCATTGTTTGTGCCAACATCCATGTCACCACTCATTCCTCAAACATTACCCATGATCAAGGTTATGTTCTATATTGCATTGACCACCGCCTCACCATCAACCTTTCTGAGATGATTGTGGCCAAAATGATTGGCGTGTTTGAGGGTCGCAAATCCTTAGATCTCCCTTACGATTGTTTGTTAAATCGTTTCATTTCTTCTTTGGGTGTCCCTACTTTTGAAGATGATGAGTTTGCTTCTCCCGTTAAACTTGTCACCAAACAGACTCTTTCCCAGAGTCAAGCCCATGTCAAGAGGGGGTCATTCGGGGTTGGGTTTTTTGATGCAGGTGATGATCCCCTTATCAAGGAAGGTCGAGTTTGATGCGACGGATGCAGGTGCAGCCAAGTTGTGTCCCCGTTCCTTTCGTAGCTAGCTTCATCAGTTCAAGTAGTCCATCACACACCGCCTTGATCAGATGGATGCTCGGCTTGATGCGTTTGATGGTCGTCTTGATCAGCAGACCACCATGCTTGCTCAGATCCTTTCTCTTGTATAGCTACAGCAGCAGCCACCACTGTGGTGTTTGCTTCTTCTTTTTGGACAGTTTTGTTTTTGTGGACGATTTGTTTCTCTTGCTATTTTTTTAGTCTTATTTTGGCCTGTATATTCTCTTTTCTTTGTCTCTCCCTATCAAAAAGGGGAAGTATAAACTTTTGTAACTGTTGGGATATAACTGTGGGTACCTTGTGGGATTTTGAATTAGACTAATCAATTTTGGACTGATTATATCTTGATCTGTGATTTGTTTTTTTTCTCTTGATTGCTCTATCTATTTCCAGTGCTTTGGATTATATATTTTTGAAGGATGTTTCTTCAAGGATGTTTGGATCAATGGGGGTGGTTTAGACTTCTTTGTTGTGTTTGTGGTTACTTAGTTGGTAGGTCTAGTGCGTGTGTTTGCTAGGAAACCTTGTTAGTATGTTTTGTTCGGGAATTAACAAAGGGAGAGATTGTTAGGTCCCTTAGTCTTGTCAATTCCGTGAACAAACATTGTATATCAAGTTGTAACTGTTCCTGGTATTTTGTCTTGCTCGCTCGAGCCAGGATTCCTTCACTCAATTGAATCCTGGCTCAAGCTAAGAAACTTTGCTCCCAGTAGTTTCACTGTCTGCAAAAATACTAGGAAGGATAATTATGTGCTTGAGCGAAGAAAGCCTGGCTTAAGCGAAGGTACTTAAGGAATTTACGCGTATTAGTTTCATTGCTCGAGCGAGAGATCCTTTGCTCGAGTAACCATCACGACTTTGTTTGCTATAAAGCTGAGTTTCAATTAGGTTTTAGGGTACGACTTCCATATCTTATTTGAGGGCATTAGGGTTTTCTTTTAGAGCAACTTTGCTAGTTTCTTTAATGTTTGATTGAGTATTAAACTCATGGTTTGACAAGTATACATCAAAGAGTTGATTGATTATTCAAATACAAGAGTGTTCTTTTTCGGTGGAATACGAAGATTCAAGCGTGGAGTATTTGAAGGAGTTCGAAGCTATGCGTGGTCATTGATTCGACATGGATGTTGTGGATTTAACATCAAATTGATCAATTCTGAGATGAAGGTGGCGATGAAAGAGATACAAATTGTTGAAGACAAGTTGGTAGAGTTTGAGTAATTCGTTTGGTAATTTTGTATTCTTTTTTTTTTTCATAGTGGATTGATTAGTGGCGTTTCGCCCTTGGTTTTTTAATCACAATTGGAGGTGCTCCAATCGTGGTGTTTTCCACGTAAAAATTGGTTGTGTCGATTTATTATTTTTGAAACAGCAATCTAAATCACTTTCGTATGTGCTAGACGATTTAGATTGTTAGTTTTAATTATTTGGGAATTGTTGCAATTAATTCTGATCACGAATCATGAATCACTTAGGTTTTTCACATTCCTCAATAATTATGACATGAGTCAATTCCATACATTCAATTTGGTCCTCATGGTTTAGATCTTTATCCACATTCACACCTTACATAACTTCTACCATTGAATTTCAATTAATTCAATTTCCAATTCATGTTGTTTTCAAAGCTCATAAATAATTTTCCTTCCATCACTACCATCCCATCTTTATAATTCAATTCAAAATATTCAATTTTGGTTCAACAAGTAGTAATTCCGCCTCGAATACAATTATTCACTTGTTTTTAAAAAAAAATAAAATCGCCAGCTCTTCTTATTTCTCATTTTCATTTCACAAGCTTATATAAATCTCTTGTTGAATTCAAAATTTATCTCCCTTCTCTCCAAACCCCCAATACCCATAACAAATCGTCACATCTTTCTTTTTAGTTATCAAAACTCAATTAGTCAATTTATTTTCACAATTCAACACGTATATAATACAACTCAAGTACACGCAACATTTACCAACACCCCTTCTCATTTCTCTGAAATTTCTATTTCACAACAATTGTTACAACTAAACAATTATAAAACCAATGACAATTATTAACACAAATTAAATTCATAACAACCATATTTATTTCTTTTGCATCCATTTTCACATTTTAAATACACACTATTCCATATGATTTAAAAAATATCAAAACATCAATTTTTTCCTCTTTTTCATAACCTGTACACAAATAATTAGGATTTTTTACTTTAATCTTTTTAGACATGTTCCTCAAACTTATAATCTCATATATTCACAATAAAATACAAGATTTAACTTTAAGTCATGAAATCCTAACCCTCATCATATGTTTTTCAAAAAAAACCCAACAACTCAAGTTTTTAATGAAAAAAAAAACTTCCGCATGTCTATTTATAACGAGGTATTAAAAGAAGTAAAGAAATCCATACTTCAAAGAGAGAAGAGGAAAAAGCCTAAAAACCAACTTTATAGGAAATCGATCTTTACCAGTCAAAATGTAGCCCTTGGAATGCTCGTCGTTTTGGTATAAGGAACTAGCATCAAAATCCTAATCAATTTTGTTGGATCAAATGAAAATATAGAACTTTGAGGGATTATCTAGAGAGAGATGAGAGAAAAGAGTTGTACAGAGAGAGAGAGATGTTTGAAAAATGAAGAAAAATGAAAAAAGAATTAGCAAAAGAAATTAAGATGCACAAAAATCGAAGTCAAAAACGCGTTTGGCCGCACGTGCGGGCCCATTGATCGCATGTGCAGGATCCCCTCTCGTACATGCGAATCCTCCCAATCACCAACCCAAGTTTGTTTCCTTGTTGCTGCACGTACGAGACTCACTGCTGCACATGCAGAGCCTCCCATCGCACGTGCAAGCCCTCACCCAGAAAAACTCAATTTGGTTTGCACTTATTTGCATGTGCGAGCCTTCTCGCCGCACATGCGGCCCTACCTAACCCAACCTAATCTTTCTAAGGTGATTTCACTGTTTCATTTTTTGTCCTTACACCCGAAACTCGAAAATTTTATCTCGATCTTACATTAAGAAGGTTAAAAAAGTTCAAATTCTTAAACATCGATGCAACACAATCCTTTCAGGTTCCAGAAAAAGAAAACTATAAATCTGAAAGGTACGCTCAAGTCGAGTCTAAGACCTAGGGCCTCACATTATAACACATTTTTATGGGTTAACTTATGAAATTTTTTGTTATGTTATGCAATTTTGTGAGGTGACTTATGTATATTTGTAAGGACTTACGTCAAATTGTGATTTCTCAAATTTTTATGGGTTAACTTATGTAAATTTGTGTTTAACTTACATGATTTTGTGAAGTGACTTATGTATGTTTGTGAGAACTTATGCCAAGTTGTGATTTTTCAAATTTTTATGGATTAACTTACGTGAATTTGTATTTAAGTTACGCAATTTTGTAAGATAACTTTCATATTTTTATAAGAATTGACACAAATTTGCATACTCCTTGCATATCTCCAAACATTTCCTATAGATACAATATAATAATCAATCAAATTTATTTGAAGCCAAATTAATTTATGTTTTGAAATATACTTATAATTGTAATAGTAAGGCCATTTGTTTAGACAAACTAGATAAGAGAGGATTGGAATGCAATATATTGTTAATTTTGGGATAAATCTTCCCTAGACTATTTGGTTGGAAATGATGTATATTCCCTGTTTATTTTGTCATGTAATTAGATATCTGGAAATGACTATTTTAATAAATCTCGCATTTGATTAGAAAATTATAAAAAATAATAGCTTCTTAAAAGATCATTTTGACTTTTTGAATTGTTTATAAGGGCAATACTAAATTTAAAGCATAATTTATTTATTTTTACTAAGATCACTATTAATTTTAGAGATAATTATTGAAAAGTCCAACCTAAGAAGGGGTATAAGGCATTAGGTTCAGTAGATATTTTTGGTTGGCAAGAGATCCACTATTTGTGAAATAGTTTGGTGAGAAGTCTTTTTATTTGTTTTGAAAGACATTTTGTTTTCAATTTTATCCCTTAATTTATCTATTGACTTCTTTTTTATTATTTTTATTTTTTATTTATTTGACTTTTTTTGACTATCTGTTCAAATATATATATATGTTCAAATTATTTTTTATTTGTTCAAATTTTTTTTGTCTATCTATTTAATTTTTTTGGTTCATCTGTTCAAATGTTTTTTTATCTATTGAATTTTTTTAATCTATGTGTTGAATTTTTTTTATCTGTTGAATTTTTATAACCTATTTTTTCTATTTATTCAAATTCACACCATTTTCATACTTTCTCTTTCTGTTTGTTCTTTTCTCCACTTCTCTTTTTTCTCTTTATCTGTTGAATTTCTACTAGGGGTGGGGATCGCGTCACGTCGTGTCGTGTTCAGGTCATGTCATATCAGGTTCGTGTATTGAAACTTTGAACACAAACATGACCTGTTTATAATCGCATCATCTAAGAAGAGACAGAGATGGAAAAGAAGAGAGTAGAGCACCGGCAAGGGTTTTGTTGAATCTTCAATGACAGCAAGCGTTTTAGAGAAAGAGAGAAAGATTAAATATAAAGAGAAGACTTATTGTGATTTGATCGTAGAGCCGTAAAAGATGAGAGCATGATGGTAGAGAAGATGAGATTGAGAGCAACAGCTAGGGTTTTGTTTGTGTTATGACTGAGGGATAAGGTTTCATGAATCATCTCCTTACATAGTAATAAACAAATGGTTCAGATTAATTTTAAAATTAAATGAATGGTTGAGATGGAATTTGATTAAAATATATTTATAATTATAAAAAAAAAAATAGATCGGAGATGGAAGAGAAGAGAGAGAGAGAGAGGAAGATGAGGAGAGAGAGAGATAGAGGGTTTGGTTTTGGGAACAACCATGTATGTAATATATATACATGGGCAGTTTGGTCATTTTGTTTAAGCTTGTCCTTATGGACAAAGTATTTTAGTGCTTGGACCTTTGGCCAAACAAAATCTAAATTTGGATTTATGGACCAAGTGCCCTTAATTTTATTTTATTTTTTTATCGGGCCCATAATTTTATTTAAATAAGACATTAGAAGTATATTTTTATTTATGATTTTGCTAATACATAAAAGAAAAAAGAAAAAAAAGACTATTATAAATCATGAGATTAATTTACACATGTTTAAAAAAAAAATTGTATGTTTAGCAAAAAATTTAAAAAAATAAAGAAAAAAATATGTTATATATTCTTTTCCTTTTAAATATTGAAAGTATATTTCCTTTTATGATTTTGTAATACCAAAAATAATAATAATAATTATAATTATATATTACGAGATTAATTTATACATGTTTAAAAAAAAATCAACATGTTTAATAAAAATGTTAAAAAAATTGAAAGAAATAAATATTATATATTTGAGTGTCAATTTTGTTATTTAACTCGTTAATCTGGAGATTGACTCAAATTCTCCTATTTCTATCCCACACCCCGTGAGATAAAGTTATCTCACATATGGGGATTATTAGTCAAATTTTCATTTTTCTATCCAAATATTAGACTACTTATTCTATTGGACATGTAATCCAATCCCCTAGTTCTATCCCACCAAACAAACCATCCTAAATGCCATATGGTCAAAGATATTGTAGACATCCTATCCATCAAAGCAACATGATAGTTTCTACTCTCTTCTTGAATCATTCCTCCTTATCTACATGATTTTGATTGGTTGAGTTTTCAAAATGAGCAATTCTATCCATATATACAAAATTTTATAGCAAAAATTCGGCGTAGTTGAGAGATTTGGTTTGGCATAAATTAAATAATACAAAAAGTCAAAAAGTCACTGTGTGAGTGATTTTCTGATCACACTGCCCGAGTAGTAATCAGCTAGAAAGCACAGGCAGAATAGATGACACCCTGCTAACCTGCAACAGAAAGAGAAGATTCCGGCGGTGGTTCGTCCACCCGGGGGCACTCCGACGATCAAGTCAGTATATCTTTCAAAGATAATCAAGTGCTAAATTCACTGCTCAAAGCATAAATTGCGTACCTTAGACCCATGGGGGTGCCTCTCTTTTATAGTTTACTCAATCCTAGTCCCATTAGAAGCCTGACTTCTATGGACTCCTATTCAGTGCTTACTTTGGACTCTACAAGAGATAAGGATAGACTCCGTAGGAATACTATCCTTATCCATCTTGAAGTCTTTTTTCATTTTAGGACTCTTGTCCTTTATCTGCTCATCTCGGATTCCGATATCTTCGGAGGTAACCTCGGCAACACCGAGATAACCTCGGCAAATGACCAGGACACGTGGCACCTCGGCTGACACGTCGGCGTCACCTTGCTACGTGTCGGTACTCAAAAAATATTTCCCCACAACTGCCCCCTAGGTTCTATTACCTCGGCATTCTGAGGTGATGGAACCTACATCGGTACTTCCTTCAAGTACGTCGGCTTAAAGTATCTCAGCCGACGTCATCATCATAGGCCGACATGTCTTCTAAAAGATCAAGAGCTCCCTTATGAACTTCTTCATGCGTGTGAGCTGTCAAACATCGCTTTTCAACTGTTTCACTTACGCGTTTGATCCTCATTGGATCGTGTGTCTGACGCGCCTGCAAGCCATCTTGCGTCTGTGCGCGCCGTTTGACGTATGCGTTGTTCTAGGCGCACTAACTGCTCCGTTTTGCCACCGTTTCAAATTTTTGACAAAACCTTTTCCCCTTTCTCATTTTTTCACTTTTGCATTCGATTTCTCTTCGTCTTTTCTCTCTCTAGCTCTTGAACACGCCATTGTTCCAGTCATCAAGCTCTGCAATTGCCTTCCTGTCTCCCTTTCTGTGAAGCTTTCGTCGTTTTGCTACATCTGTAACTGCCGTCTTACTTCGGCAATCTTCATACCGGCTCCATTTTTTCTGGTAAGCAACTGTTCCTTTCGTTTTCAATTCCTTTGACATTCCTCATTTACTTGTCGTTTATTACTGCTTTGTTCAAACATTTATCTTGCGAACCGTATATCTGAATGTATTTATTCCATGATTCTGCTTTTGCTCAAATCTTGAACACACGCACTGTTTTACCACTTTCTTGCGCTTTTGTCACTGTTCTTGACCTTATACTCCTTGTGTTTTTGATAGCCCCACCTCTGTTCTTGATTCTGAAACTTCATTTTTGTTTTTCTGTTTTCCAGATTTGTGCTTTCGATCTTCATCTTCATAGATTTAGGTTTGGGATTTGACTGTAGAACCTGTCAAAACTAAAACAATCTTCACAAATTCTTGCACCAATACAAACCTAGGTTTTAGCTGAGGTTCACAAAACCTTTTTTAGATCATCTCTCTTCTGAAACCCAGTCCTTTTAATTTAAGCCGACGTCATGGGTATGTGGAGGCATAGGGTAAACACCCCAACCAAACTTGAATTTTTTAGACAGGAGTTTGAAATCCCAGCCGACGTCCATCTGAGGTTGGCTGGGGATGATGACTCCATCATGCCTACTGACGACTCCATGCCCTTCCCCGTAATTGCCTTTATCGAGTGTGGACTTCGGCTCCCACTCAACATCCTGTTTCGCGAGATTCTCCATTATTATAAGTTGAACCCCATGCAACTTGCTATAAATTCTTATCGAGTGATCAACGGTATCATAGCCTTAGCTAAACAGGAAAACGTTAGGATCACCTTAGCCGACGTTCAATACTGCTATACCATGTGTAGCCTTAACTTGAAAGAAAAAGGCTACATTTATTATCTTAAGCCGCGATCCACGGAGTTCAAAATTGTAGCCGACCTCCCAGACTCCAACAAGGGGGCTGGAGACGATTACCTTATTACCTCAGGAAATTGGGAGTTTGGTCCAGATAAGGATCTCCACCTCTTCTCTCTACCTCGATCAGTTTTAGAGGGCAAGGGTAAGAGCCCTGTGTTAACACTTGGTTGTTTCTTTTCAAGTTTTTAATATTCTACCTATTTCTAATGTCTGTTTTCCCTTGCAGCTCTCCGTCAGCCACCAAAGAACTTTCGCCAATCCTTCCTTCTCAGTAAGGATTTGAAGAAGCTTTTGGACTTGCCAGTCCAAAAACAGAAGGCGCCTTTGCTTCTCAACTTCATTCCGACATACAAATCTGCTCTTCCCGACGTTCCCAAGAGAAAAAAGAAGAGCTTATCTCCTCCCTCTGCCACAACTCCACAAGCCGGATCAACATCTCGGGCTGATCAGGGGTCAACATCCGATCTAGTAGAACAGCCGCCTACTTCGGCTCAATATCTAATCCCACCATCTCAACGCAAACGCCGCCGATGTCTTGTTCTTGCAGCCGAGATGGGTCGCACAAAACCTGTGGCCAAAGATCTCTTAGCCAGTATCCCAACCGACGTTGATACTCTACCAACTCAAACGCAGCTTCCACCCAAGCCCAAAAGAGTCAAGAAGGCTCAACCAAAGGCCAAAGTGACTCAGGCTGAGATTGAAGACACTTTGCCAATTTCCTAGCTGGCTCCAAGTGAAAAAACTGCCTCTGTCCCTATGAAGAGGTCCGCTGAAGCCCTTCCCTCCGAATCCACCAAGTCGAAAAGGCCGAGGTCATCTGCAACGACCTCGGGGTCAAAGAAGCCTGATGCTCCCTGGGCACCTGAAATAACTTTGGAAGATAAGCCTGTAATGGCTAGTGACAGCGCCGACGATATAAATGTCGGCGTTGCACTTAGCACTGCACTGCTTCTCCCAAGCGACTTGGAACGAAACGCCGGGTTTAGTGAATATGAAAACTACGCTTTGATGCTGCAACACTCTGTTCAAGTAAGTGTTTTTGTCTGGTACACTTTCTTTCTTTCTCTTTACTTTACACTTAGAATATTTTTCTAATACTTTTGTTTTCTTCCAGGCCATCCAGCATGCCCACTCTTTCTCCATGCAATCTTTTCAGAACCGTGAAAAGTTAGCCGAGAAAAAGAGGGAAGTCACCACACTTCAGAAAACAAATAAGAGCCTGCAGTCAAAGATGAGAACGCTGGAGGACCAGGCCGAGGTTGCCATCAAGGAGAGGGATAATGCCGAGGAAAAAGCCGGTGCTGCCGAGGCAATAAATAAAGTTCTTCAAGCCCAGCTAAAAGAGGCTGAGGATAAGGTGGCCCAGGCCCAAAAAGAGCTTGAAGATGCCTTGGCCACTAAAGCGGCTGAAATAAAAGATGCCGATGAGAAGGCCTATAATCAGGGTATGGCCGATGTGACAGAGGCCTATGAGCAACAAGTGAAGCAGGCATGAAACAGGGGTTTCTCCCTTGGTTGGATGTCCCTTCTTAAGAAGCTCAATGTCCCCGAGGACTCACCTCTTCGGAATGCCGGCGCCATTCCTCTTCCATTCCCTCCACCGCCACCTCCAGCCCAATCTGAAGATGATTCTGAATATGAGGATCAAGATGAGGATGAGGCCTTGGTGAGGAAACCCAAGGGGTCGTTGGGGCCAAGTCCCTTCCTCAAACTGAGCGAGTTCTTGACTTGACTCAAGATGAGGAGGTTGAGGAGGTTCCTAAGGAGACTGCCTTTGAGCAGGTATTATCCGACGTTCCTCTGGCCGACAAAAGTGTTGATGAAATAATTGCTCAAATTGATGTCGAGATCGCGGCGGAGAAGGCAGCCGAGGTAGCTTCTCAACAGTCCGCCGACGTCCAAACTCAGCCTGCTGCCGATGTCGGAGAATCTTAGCTTTCATGTTTTTCTTCTTTTGTCTTTTGTGCTCTTGTACTTTTTGTTTTTCAGACAATGCAAGCTCTGCAAATGGCCGATGTGCCTCTTTGTTCTTTGAATATCTATTTCAACTTTCCTTCTCTTGAATGCTTGTACCTTTGTTTTCTCTTAACTATTTCTGCACGATTCTATACTTAGAATATTTTGTAAGTCTCTTAATATACTCTTCCTTCTTTGTGCAACCTTCTCGGGGTGAATTACCTCGGTAATGGTTTAACTTAAACTTGTAAATTGCTACAAATTTCAACAAGTGTTTAAACAATAATTTTGGTTTTTAACTTCAACTTGTAAATTGCTACAAATTTCAACAAGTGAAGATAAATAATTATATCGGCTTAACTTCAATTTGTAAATTGCTACAAATTTCAACAAGTGAAGATAAACAATTATCTCGGTTTAACTTCAACTTGTAAATTGCTATAAATTTCAACAAGTGAAGATAAACAATTATATCGGCTTAACTTCAACTTGTAAATTGCTACAAATTTCAACAAGTGTTAAGCATCACTTCATTTTAACTTCAACTTGTAAATTGCTACAAATTTCAACAAGTGAAGATAAACAATTATCTCGGTTTAACTTTAACTTGTAAATTGCTACAAATTTCAACAAGTGAAGATAAACAATTATATCGGCTTAACTTCAACTTGTAAATTGCTACAAATTTCAACAAGTATTAAGCATCACTTCAGTTTAACTTCAACTTGTAAATTGCTACAAATTTCAACAAGTGAAGATAAACAATTATATCGACTTAACTTCAACTTGTAAATTGCTACAAATTTCAACAAGTGTTAAGCATCACTTCATTTTAACTTCAACTTGTAAATTGCTACAAATTTCAACAAGTGTTAAACAATTCTGTCTTCTCTCTACTCCCTAATGTGAACCTGAGTTCCACCTGGGTTCTCATTATTCAAAAAACATTATTATGCATAGTTTCACAAGTCGTGGAGAATTCTGCTAAGATTTTATTGATGACATCGGCAAAAAATAAAGCAACATCTAATGATAGAAAAATTTCAAATTACAAGTGTTCCAGGGTCTTGGCAATGCTTTGCCCTCACTATCTTCAAGCCGATATGCCCCATTGCTCGATACCGAAGTGATTCTGTAGGGTCCTTCCCAGTTTGGGCCAAGCTTGCCCTCCCTGGGATCCTTCTTGTTGCCGACGACTTTTCTCAGGACTAGGTCGCCGACTTGAAATTCCCTAGGATTAACCTTCTTGTTATAAGCTCTAGCAAGCTGTTACTGATATGCTGCAAGCTGTATTGCAGCTTTTTCTCTTCTTTCTTCTAGAAGATCCAGATCTCGGGCTAAGAGTACATCATTAGTCCCGTTCTCAACTCCCTGGGTTCTGATCCTTGGGATGCTGATCTCCAATCGAATGACTGCTTCTGTGCCATAAGCCATGGCAAAGGGTGATTCCCCTGTTGACCTTCTCGGCGTAGTCCGATATGCCCAGAGTACATTGGGCAATTCGTCTACCCACTTCCCTTTTGCCGCCTGCAGCCTCTTCTTTATCCCATCCAGAATTACTTTGTTGGATGCTTCTGCTTGCTTGTTTAAGAATTGTTTGTCTTGGCTCAACGGAGCCCGATGTTCGATGGACTCTGGCGTGAACTCGGCCACGAAGTCGGCCAAAACCTGGCCTTTGATTGCAGTTCTGGGCTTGTACTCCAGATCATATTGGCCTAGGGCGATTGCCCATCTGGCTATTCTTCCTGTCAAGTCTCCCTGCTGCAATATGGATTTTAATGGATGCTCTGTTAGTACCACAATTTTATGGGCCTGGAAGTAATGGTTCAACTTCTTTGAAGCCATTACTAGAGCCAGTGCCAGTTTCTCTAGGGGTAGATACCTTGTTTCTGTGTCGGCTAGGGTTTTGCTTACATAGTACACAGCCTTTTGCTCCCCTTTTTCTTCTCGGATTAGTACTGCGCTAATCGCATGTTCTGAAACTGCTAAGTACAGGAACAGCTCCTCCCCAAGTTCTGGATTCGAAAGAACTGGAGCTGTGGTTAGGTACTTCTTCAGATTGGCTAATGCTTCTTCGCACTCTTTTGTCCAAAGAAAGTCTGTGGCTTTCTTCACTAATTTGAAGAAGGGTTTGCACTTGTCTGAGCTTCTGCTTATAAACCTGTTCAGGGCTGCGGCCCTTCCAGTTAGCATCTGCACCTGTTTTGCCGACATCGGGCTCTTTAGCTCTAGGATGGCCTTGATTTGATCTGGGCTGGCCTTATTGCCCCTCCTGGTCACCAGGTATCCCAGAAACTTACTAGATCCGACTCCAAATGCACACTTTGATGCATTGAGTCGGAGCCGATATGTCTTAAGGATTTCAAAGACTGCTTGTAGATCGGCAAGATGTCCCTCAGGCTCCTTGGTCTTAACGACCATGTCGTCGATGTAGACTTCTACTGTTCGGCCAATCAGGTGCTTGAACATCTTAGTTACCAATCTTTGGTAGGTGGCCCCTGCGTTTTTCAATCCAAAGGGCATTACTCTGTAGCAGTATAGCCCTTTGGGAGTGATAAATGCAGTCTTCTCTTCATCTGCTAGGTCCATAGCTATCTGGTGATACCCCCTGTAGGCATCCAGGAAGCTCATCCTTCCATGCCCCGAGGTGGCATCCACTAGCTGGTCAATCTTAGGTAGAGGGAAGCTGTCTTTGGGGTAGGCTTTGTTTAAACTGGTAAAGTCTACACAGACCCTCCATTTACCATTCTTATTCTTTACCACCATTGTATTGGACAGCCATGTCGGGTAGTGAACTTCTCTAATGGCCCTAGCCTCCAGAAGTCTGTTTACTTCTTCCTCTACTGCTTCGACGTGCACCAACGTCGGTCTTCTGGCTCGCTGAATTACAGGTTTGGCCGACCTGTCAACATTCAGTTTGTGGCAAGTGACCTCGGGGTCAATGCCAGGCATTTCGTAAGGTGTCCATGCAAACACCTCAATATTTGCTCTTAGAAAAGCCTCCAACTCCCTTTCCTCTACTTCGGCTAAGCCCGAGCCGAGAAGAAAGAAGCGTTCTTCGTCCCCATCCTGGACGAGGATTTTCTTCAGTGCCTCTTCGCTCTTCTCGGCTGGCTCCTTGCCGATGTCTTCTAGGACTTCCACGTCTTCATCTTCAATTTCTGCCTTTTCTGGCTCTCGTATGCTGCAGGTAGATTTCATTGCTGCCATGGAGCAATTCTTCGCCTGCAACTGGTCACCCCTAACTTCCTCTATCCCATGTTCTGTTCGGAATCGCAATAGTTGATGCAATGTTGAGGGAACTGCCCCCATTGCATGCAACCATGGCCTTCTCAAGATGATGTTGTAAGTGGAGGGTGCGTCAATGATGGTGAATTCTGTCTTGATCTTCCGGGTGCCAGCTTGCACCTCCAAGTTTACTGCTCCCAGTGGCCATGTCGGCGTTCCATTGAACCCAACCATTGGGCCATTGGATTGTTCCATGTCGTCTGGGTGAAGGCCGAGCTCCTTGTAACATCGGACGTACATGATGTCACAAGAGCTGCCTTGGTCTATCAGGATGTGTTTCACATGGCACTCCCCAACCTGGAGGGATACTACCAAGGCATCATTATGCGGATGCTGGACCATCTCTAGGTCGGCTTCAGTAAAGTTTATCATTGGTCCTTGGCATTCTTCTGCCCGATGTCTTTTTTCCCTAACTTGATAGACATGTTGTAGGTGTTTTACCTTCTGGGTCTCCCCTCTGATTTCGTTCTCGTTGACTCTTGAGTGAATCACATTGACTACCCGAGGTCCTTCTGCCTATGGTTACTGTGCTGGGAGAGGCGGAGCTGCTGGTGCTTGAGGCAATCTTGCCTGTTCTTCTCTTGTTCTGGCATCTTATTTAAGTCACATCATCTTATTTAAATCACATCACCTCTCTAACACATCACATCAAACTCAACCCAAACCCAACCCATATAAGCTAATAAGTCAAAAAGTGCACTTTTTTAGAACATCCCAAACCAACCCTTATTTGAGATGTAGGTCTCACAATGACTGAATGTGGATCATTCATCAACTTTCTAAACAAAATTATGGGCTTGGATTATGATTTCATAGCTTTTTTGATTTTAAATTTGTTTTTAAAAAGCGATTAAGTTTTGTTTTGATGATTCAACTTATTCATTTTTGTATAAACAAATGCGGTAAGGTGAAAAAGGCTAACTTTCCAACCCACAAGATGAATTGATAGGTATTGTTCAGGCTCATGAGGCCTATCACGGGTCCTATTTTAAATATTTGAATTGTTTATTTAGTATGGTCCTTGCTTGGTGGGAAAAAAAAACACTCATTATTTGCATATAATTTTTTCTTTTTTGGAATAAATAATTTTTAAAATTTAAAAATATTTTTTTGATGTTCATTTTTGTCAAAATGATTTTAAAATTTTCAAAAAAAAAGTTTTAACAACTCAAAAAATTTCACTTTGATGAATTATCTCATCTTTCAAGAGTTTTACGTTGACCATGTCCAATGAATAATAAGGACTAAATAAATAAATGACTCAAAATAAAGAAATAATAGATAAATTATACAGTATTATTGGATCGACACACAAATATGTTTGGTTTGGCTTTGTAGAGTGATTTTGGAAATTTTTTTTAAAAAAACTTGTTTGGTTTGTAATTTTTCCAAAACAATTTCCAAAATCACTTTCTCTTTCTTACACATCAATCAATTACTTTTTTTGTCTCTCCTCTCTTCTTCTCAATCACTTTTTCTCTTACACACATCTACTCAATTATAACAAAATATCAAATCATTCCAAACTTCCAAACTCCAAAACTACTTTCAAAATATACAACCAAACAAATCAAAAAAGTTTCTAAACTCTCCCAAAATAATTTTTAAAAACTACTCTCTCAAAACCAAACCAAACATGCCCAATGGGAAAATGTACGATGTCATCCTTTGCATGTTTATAAGATGTAGTTGTGAATTTGCTCCGTATCGAGGGGAGTCCGCTCGGGTCGGCCCAGAGGAAATGCAAACAAGGCTATTATCTTGAGTTGCAAATTTAAATAAAATTAATTTTTTTGAAAATAATTTCAGCCTTTACATTCCATTTGGAATCAAAGAGTTTAATGAAAAATGAAAATATAAAGAAAGACATCTCTTATAATGTGTTTGGATGATTAAATATATGATAATGGTGAGAAAGGGAATCCCTTAAAACCACACTTTTGTTTCTAACTAAAATTTAAATTGTTGTATGTAGAATTTTTATAGTACCTAAATTATTTCTCTAACTACACGTGTTCTTTTTATTTGTTGACAATCTTAATAAGATGGTGAAAAATAACAATTATTTATTTTAGTTTCTTATCTGAAGTATCATAGTATTAATAAGCGGAATGCAGGTCCAATTTAACCTTTACAATCCTAACTGAAGCCCAAAAAAATTCTGCCGTCAATTTGAGATTTAAAATATAAATAAATGCTAGAAATTCATAATTAAAATCTTATAATTTACCTACCATAATGATATAGTAAGAGAGTTGGGCTTATATGTTGGAATTTGTGATAAATTAAACAGTCTCGTTATATCCTCGTAATCGAGATCCCCTAATTCTATTTCCAATGGCGTGGTTAAGACTCATGTGAAGTAGTCTCACGCTCCTCTCTCTCTCTTATCTTTAGCCCCCAAATTCCACATCATTAGGGATGGAATTAGTGGGGCTAAATTAGCGAGATTAATCATTTTTTAAAATTAAAATTGCCATATAGCTTGTCATGCCATTGTGGGTCTTAATATTGTGGGGAACTTATGAACTTGTCAAATGGACCAGACTTCATACCCAACAAGTTCTGCTCAAAATTCATAGGTTCACGTTTCTAGTTTATCATTACAACTCAACCTACTAACCTATAATTTTCAATTCATACCGATTGTCACAACCACCTCACTGATTTTTCAAAAAATCTCAATAACAAAAAAAAAAAGATTTTCAAGGCTAATAGGTCCATAAAAATCTCACTCAGGATTTATTAGATAATAACACTAACCAATAGGACCAGCTGAAAATTTTGTCTTATGGTCTTTTTCCCAAAATGTATTGAGTCCAATTCAAGCCCACAATGTAGTACTAAACTAAAGGCCCCAAAGAATTTGGGCTTTAAATTGAAATTATAAATTTATTGGGTCTAATTCAAGTCCACAAACTACTAAACTAAAGAGGCCCAAATAAATTAAAGGGGGTGAAATTGAGATTATAAAATGCGTTGGGTCTAAATTGCAAAACTAATCCTTATCAGTCTATTGCTTGTGCATTATAGATGAATCGGCAAAGCTTGAAGTGAATTGCGAACTAGGGCGATCTTCGGTGTTGAGTCCTCTATCTCTGCCCTAATGTTGTGTTTGGTTGGGAGATTTGGGGAGGGAATTGGAAAAGGAAAGGAAAAAAGGAAAAAGGTGTGTGAAACTAGGTGAAATATAAGTATGTTTTATTCACATTTCACCTTCTTTTTCCATTTTCCTTTTCAAATCTCTCCTCAAATTCCTCAACCAAACACAACATAAGTGTAATTTAATGTGCTCTAATTTCTCTGCTCTAATAATAAAAACCTTTAGTATTGATTTCATGACCTTTTTTATTTGAAGACTTTTTTCTTGAGTTTTGCTTGCTTCTTGGTATTTGTAAGGATTTGTAGGTTTCTTTTTACATGAATTTGTTTGAATCTCATTTTTCCCTTTTGCTAGTAAAATCACAGTTCAATGAAACTGTGTGGAAGTGGATATGGAATATTCCTCTGATCCAAACAAGCTCTTGGATAATCCTCCCAGTTGTAACCTAAAATAGAAATAAAACTCCGAACAGTATACCCACAGACAAGTTAGTCTCAGTAGGAAGATGAGTGTTTTTTAGTTTCTTGAGCTTCAAGGTTCTTTTCATATACCTCCTTCTTGAGCTTCCCTCTTCCATTTATATCGTTATTCTTCTTGATATTTTTTCTATCTAGCCTAGCCTTTCATCGTTACTGTCAGGACCCATCTCCTTATCATGTTTTTATTAAAGGATTTTATTTAAAAGAAAGGTCAATCCAGATTTGTCTGTCCTGGTGAAACCGAATTTCCTGATACACTTGGCTCCACCTTATGGTTCAGGTACCCTTTATTTAGCATATTCTCCTCTCTATTGTTGTGTATACTCGACAACGGCCCAACGTCTGATGGGCTTGGGTTTTATTCGGCCCATCTCAGATTGGCTTGCATGTACTATTTGCCATTCTTGGTAATCATCTTCTCGGTCCCCACAGAAACAATTTTTATTTTATTTTTTGCTTAGTTTTTATTTTATTTAGGTGCAATATTGATTTGTGAATAAAACCACCAAAGTAGAAAAACACAAGTCCACAACACAAACTCCACTCTGCACATCCTTGCGTTACTGATTACTTTTACACTGAGAAGCATAGACACGCAACAGGGATACGGACACACCGACATACTAAGGACACGACACGTGGATACGCACTAAATATATAATTTTATATATTTATTATATATCATATATAATAACTAGCGAATATATATATATATTATATAATAGTGAATGGCCCATGCCTAAAGGCGCTAAGCCAAAAAGAAATTTGAATTATTCACCAGGAAAATATAATTCTAATGACTTACATATAATTCAACATATTGTTAGTGAATAATTTAACATATTGTATGTAATTAGAATTCTATTTTTCTATGTTGGTCTATTGTCCATCCTGATTGTGGATTGGTCAGTCATTATAATCAATAAACCAATAAACCAATAAACCAAATATGAACTTGAGGAACATAGCTCAGAATAACCATTACTCATTTAGGTCAAAATGCATCTATGCACAATCCCCCTAAAAATATCTAAAAATTGAACATAAACCCCATAAGAGATCTTTGATAAGTTTCTTTGCAAAAATCCCAATCAACAAACCCTAAGGGGTTAGCACGGTGGCAAGGCCTTAGGTCTGGGGGGTGTGTTTCCTTCAAAGTTCAAGGATCGAAACCTCTTAGGTGTTAACAATTCTTTGGAGCCATCAGACAAATTAACCGTGGTGTACTTGTGGGAAACTCTTTGCCAAGGGCCTGTGCATCCTTGGGGATTAGTCGGACTTTGATCCGAATACCTTAGTGCCAATCAAAAAAAAAAAAAATCCCAATCAACAAATCGATAACTTTAAGGTTTAGAAAAAATAATCCAACCAATCATTTGATCAATCAATAACCACCTCAAGATTCAATTTCAAAAAAAATTAAATGTCCAATACCTAAAGATTAATCTGGCTAACTCAAAATTTTTGTAATGAGGTGTTTATGAATAGATCAAACCTTTCTATGCATGGCATTGAGCTTTCATGGAATAACTACTGAAAATTCTCAACCTTTAAAGTAATCTTAATGAATAGTTAATTCTTATTGAAGTCACGAACCAAACAGACACATTTTGCACTTCAATCACAATTGAGAAACTCTAGTCGATCAGGTTAGGGTGGGGAAAACGAGTTTAAGCAACGATGGTGGGAGGATAGGATTGGGTTTTATTGGAGAAATGGTAGGGGTTAAAGAGAAAGAGAGAGAGAGTCTTTGGGCGGGATGTTGAAAGTTGGAGAAGCAAATCTGACCATATGAACTAATCCAAGATTAATCCTAGCCGTTCTAACGAATTGTATCTTTAAGACATTTTCAAAAACCTTTCTATTTTATTATATAGGTATATCATTCAAAGATGATAAAACAAAAAAAACAAAAAAAAATACAATATAATACTTATTTTTTAAATTTACACTGTTTTTTTTTAACAGTTGTGATTTGTGGCACTAATTTTTGGAGCACTAATGGCACTAATTTCTATATCAGGTAAAAAAAAAAAAAAAAAAAACAAAGTTACCAAAACAGGAAATTAGTGCCATTAGTGCCAGCAGTTTTAGTGCCACAAATCATTTTTCTTTTTTTAATTATTGTATCTTAAATTAATTTGTTCAAACTTGTAATTAATTTTGTGCATGTCCAATCGATGGCACATGTGTCCTCCAACTTCCAAGTGTCAGGGTCTAAAAAATGTTTTATAAAATAGGACACACTTTAATGAGTGTTAGATATGTGTGAAGTGTCCAACTAGTGTCAGTGTCCAACATGGACACACCATCTTCTTAAAAGTGTCTGTACTTCTTAGCTATTACACTGATCACATATCCAGGCAGGACACTCTAATCTAATTTCTATGCCACAATTTTGTTAATGTTATGTACGATACATTCTTTATCCTGCTTTTGTTTTGCTTTGATAATTCAATTTTCAATTGTTCGTGAATTTTTGTGGGTTGAATTTTTGTTGGAATGTGAATCGGAACTTGGATTGATTATATAATCATGCTTCTTAGAAAGCGTACTTCTAGATATGGAAAAAGAAAAAGGAAAAAAAAGTCTAAAATTTTATTCAATCTTAAGCCGGAGCTATTAATAAGTTTTTTAATGTTTGGTATTCTAGCTTTAGATTTTGTTGGGTGTTATTCTTGTTGTAAACCGGATTTTGTCAAACTATAAAGTGAGGAAATTAGATTTTTATCTCTTAATGATTTCTTTGTATCTTAATCTATTTTCAATAATTTTTTGTATATAATTTTAGTGATGTATATGCGATCAGACTTTTGTGTAGATAATAGAAAATTTTAAATTGTTGATACTTACCTTTTTATCCGAAAACTCTCTCTCTCTCTCTCTCTCTCTCTCTCTCTCTCTCTCTCTCTGATTGGCCCTAAGAAATGTATGATGTTATATTTCGCATGCTTTGTCATTGTGTCTATGATGTAGTTATGAATTTGCTTTGTATCAAGGGGAAATGTATAATGTTTTTCATTGTTCAAGTTATTAAAAAAATTTATATCATTTTTTTTTGGGAGGGTTCGTTCAACTTACGTAAGTTAGAATTTTGAACAAGAATTTATGTCACCATTACATGCATAAAGTTAAATAAGATGTATCACGTTTTTTTATAAACACTAATTTATTCTTGGAGACATTGAAATCATTCATGTGAAACAAATCAAACACTAATTTACTTTTTTATTTCCTTTTTATCTTCATCTACACTTTTCTTTTGACACTCAGTAAAAAATTAACCTATTGATTTTCATAGTGTATAGTGTCAAATGTCCGGGGAAGGTTATTATAATTTATTCATTAAAATGGAGAGTCAGAAGTGTCGTTGCTTATTTTGAGTTAACATGTCGACGTTTTCAATCATCAGCTACCAGCATCAATCTCATTCTCACCATTCTGCCAGCCTGTTTGGATTGGGTGATTTGGGAAGAAAAGAAAAAATATATTTCTCTTTGTCCATATTACTCGTTTGGATAAGTAAATATGAGAGAAATGAAGTGAAATGTGAAGAAATTGAGAGACTCATTTCTCTCGTTACCCCTATTTTGAATCTCTCTAAAAGTGGTGAGATTGAGAAAGAAAAGAAACCAACTAAATACTAATCATTTTGTTTGGTTCCTGTTTTCTAAACTCATTTTTTTGAAAATTTTGGAATTTTTGTTTGGTTATTTTGGAAACCTAACAAAATTTTCAAAATCTGGCTTCTGGTTGCTTTTTTTGAGTTTATTCCTCATGTGACCGGCCAGAGCATCAATATAGTCCATATGACTCTACTCCTAGACTGTCTATTGTTTTCTTTATTACCTTCACCAAACCATTTGCAGACTTGGCTTCCCTTGCTATGCCAAGGTCAGTAACATTGGAGCAACGTCTCAAGCCAGCGACGAAGACGCTATTCAGGTGTGGTCGATTTGAGCTGAGGGTGATAAAGATCAGACGACAAAGAGGTTAGATCTTTGGATTGTTCGTCATCCTTTTGTCATTACATCTCCATTTCCCCTGCTGGATTTTGTTTTTCATTCTTCATCATGAAATTGAAAAAAATCAAAGGTTGCGTTTGGTAGAACTTTCTAAATATGATTTGACAGTAGGAATTGTATTTTGAGTTTGTGAGTTTTGAAATTATGATTTAAGTGTAGAAAATTTGTTTGGTGAAAGAGTTTTGAAAAGAGTTTTTAATTGAGTGGGGAATTTTTGATGTGACATATGATATTTGATACAAAAACTTACAACTTATAACTAAACACACAACTCAAAATTCTATTAAAGCTCATAAAAAATTTTAAAAAATTCAAATAATATTTTTTTCGAATATATAAAATTAACATGTGTACAAAAAAAAAAAAAAAAAAAAAAAAATTGTGTTTAAGGTAAAGGTTCTTTCCTTCAATGATTGCATGACAGTGCTCGTTAAATAGTAATGAGCCATTCCTTCCTTCTCTAGACCCACCTAAGAGTCAAGGATTGCGAGTTTGCAACATAACAGTAACTACGAATGGCATACTCTTTCATTCAATTTCTTTTGTTCAAGAGACAAAATCGGAGAAAGTGAGGGTTGACTTTGTTTTATCCTATTTCATTTTTTTTTTATTTTCAATATCATTAATTATTATTTATTTATTTAATTTTATGTTCAACATCCATAGATTCTAATTTCTAAGCGGAAAATGCCTCCGACCCCCAGTGGGGGTGCTGGGGTCGTGAGTGTAAGGCTCTGATTGGGCGAATTTTTTTTTTTTTTTTTTTTTTTTTTTTTTTTTTTTTTTTCAGCCAGTGAGGCCGCGCCACGTCACTGGGGGTCGGACCTCCACTGGGGGTCTGTAGCATTGTTCCCCATGCCAATTCCTACAGACAACCTTTCCTTCCATGTCCTGACTTTGAGCCATCTTCATAATCAAAAATTATTTTGGCCTTGTTTGGGAAGTTGCCTATTTTAGTAGGTTATTTTAGTTTTTTACTATTTTAGTAGGCTAAAATTTTTGTGTTTGGGAAGATGATTTGATTTTTTTGTAGTTGAATGTGATGTTTGTGAGAAAAAAAGTGAAATAATTATGAGTTTGATGTGACATTTTGTCTTATTGGTTATTTTAGCATATTTCGTCTTTTTGTGAATTTTAGCCTATAAAGCCAAATTGTAGCCTTTGCCAAACAAGGCCTTTAAGTTAGTATAGAGCACCCTGCAATGTATCTGTACAACAACTTTGAAGAAGAGAGAACATGGTCATGTGTGGCTATGGTTGATTTCTAAGTAACCATTATATCACAAGAAGTTTAATTTTACAACATATATTCAAATTTTAGAATATTTTTCTAAGCATATATTCTGGATATTTTTTATGAGCATATTTTTTTTTTTTGAATATTTCTACTGTTTCTGAGAAACTGTTTTTGAAAAAATTAAACAAAAAAATAAGAACAATATCAAATGAGCAATGTCAGTCAGTCAAGGAAAATTGGTGGAAAATGACAAATTCAATGTCAAACTATTCGATTCTTCGTCATTATTTTCAAACCAATTCTTAATTTTCGCACATTTATTTATTCTTCTCGCCATTATTCATGTAGTGAAACCCTCCATTTCTTGTGGTCGGTTCAATCTCTGCTGTACGAAGAGTCGAGAGGAAAGGAGTAAGTTTTGTGAACCCTTGTTATTGTATTATGTTATTCCTATTTGAATTCATTTCATCTTCGGTTTGAATTCATTACACACAATACTGTTATGGTCCTTAGCCTTTTTAAATTCTCCTACATACAAATCTTTATGTATACATGGACAATGACTTGTACTAGTTGTAACTGTATGTGGCCTTCAACTATATGTCTTCAATTGTGCTTCAGAATATTCTTCAACTTGAAAATCATGATTTAGAATTTTTTTTTTTTGGGTATATATTAGGGTATCAGGTTTTTGTACTTTGTAGGGCGGTTGCAGTTGCAGTTGCATTTGTTACTATAGTGAAATATTGAGTTTTTGAAGGGTTTTGAATTTGTTTAAACTAGTGATACAAGACACTTGTAATTTCATTTTGTTAGAAATCAACCATCGGTGTTTTTTTTATATATATTTAATTTTCGAATCTTTGTTATGATTTTAGTATCTTGTCATCTGTACCAAGTCTACTGACCTAAAAGCAAGAATATTTAAAATCCAGGGTACTTAAGTTGAAGGTTTTTATCGGTGTTGAACTCTTTTTTTAAATTGGCTGTTGGTTTAGGCTTTCAACTAGTCTCTTGTTGGACCTTTTTGTAGCTTATTGATGATTAAAATGCCTCTTTTTCTGATTGTTACAAGTTCATCAACATGTCGTCAGTGTTTTTAAGAAGCTTATTAATGATAAAATTGTTCATTTAATAACATGCTTTGTCGTTTGTTGATTTTGCTTAGTTTACAATTAATTACTTCATTCCTTTTTATGCTATAGTCTACTATACAGTTGATTATCATGACCTCAATTCCGTGAAGAAGCTTCCAAGAACAAGCAGAAGACAAGAGACCCACCAGACTCCATTCCATCTTTTTGTGGTGAAAACGACATTGAGGCATGTTCCTCCGCTAAATGTTATACATATTAGACATGCAATGTTTACCAAAAGAGGGTATCGTTCTTCACTGTGCCATTTGATCGGAATTTTTTTTTTCACATTTTAAAGATTATATCACCGGAGTAACACATATGGAATGCAAGTATAAATGTTAGACATGTGAATTAAATTTTGTACAACTAGTAGAAATTATGTGGCTGGGTATAGATGACATTTAACAACATACTATTACAGTCTGTACAAAAATTACTTCTATTCTATAGGAAATTTGTCTACTTCTCAAATGTTGTCTTGTTACCAATTCGACAAGTTTTCATTCGTGCATAAATTGATCGTCTAACATTTTTGTTCAAATTATGAGAGTTGTATTTTTCAAACCTATGACCTCATGACTTAATTAAACCCATCACTTTTTGGGGTATCATATAAGGATTGGTGTGTGTATTTCATAGATGGACAGTAAGGGTATCATAGATGATACGCAAGACTTGAGGTTGTGGCCAAGCAGAATTGAGTAGGCCTTCATACAAATTATGGTGGAAGAGGTAAAGCAAGACCCTTCCTTAACTAGGAAAAACTCTTTCACTACAAGGCATTGGAGTCAGATTAACGATGAGCTGTATGAGCAGTTTAAAGTTAGGTACACTGTTAATCGTTTGAAGCAGAAGTACAACCGCATCAAGCAATCATACAATACCTTTGTGAAATTGAAGAACCATACGAGATTCAGATGGGATGACTAGAGAAAAATGATCACGACCTCGGATGATGTTTGGGATCAATATGTTAAGGTAGCTACCACCACCTTAGAGTTGACTACAAATTTCATAGTGCACTTAGTTAAATACTTATTTACCACATCTTTGGTTTTCTTAATTTTGTAGGCATATCCAAAAGCTAAAGTTTTCAGGAAAAAAAGACTAGATCACATGGACTTGTTAGATGTTCTCTTTGCAAACTCCCAAGCCATTGGCGCACTTGCCCATGCTTCAACCTAAGGACTCGCAACCTTTGATGAAGAAAGGGATATCCAAAGTGCATTCTTTGGTGTTGGTATCAATTCTAATACCGACTCTTTCAATGTTGGTGACGAAATTGAAGGAGATGATCCGAACGTAGGTGGGAGTAGTGGTAACGATGGTGAGCGAAGGGGTGCACACATCGATTTGGTACTTGATACATGGACTACCACAAATCTTGGAAAAAAAGAATTTTACATGCGCCAAAACAAAGTGTCAGAAGTGAGTCAAGCCGACAAGAAACAATACTCCATCGAGGCATGTATTGACTATTTGGCAACAATGGAAGGAATTAATCCCAACCAATATGTAAAGGCATGCGAGAGTTTTTGTGATAAAGCAACTAGAAGAATGTTCATGAGGATGCTCCCCAACATAAGGATGCATTGGGTTCTTAAGTTAGCTTAGGAATTAACTTTGAAAATAGAGATGCAATTTTGTTTTGTTTAGCATCCAGTTTGGTGGAAGTTAATTTGTATGCGGCTAAATATTAAACAATTGCTTCTTTTTTTTTTTCTTCTCTATGTCTTGTGTGTACTATGGATATGTAATGAACTTGGTAGCTCGAAGGGTGTTCGGGTTGGTGTGTTATAAACTGTACGGACTGTATTCATCAACTTTGGAACTGTTATGAAATTGTGTTGTTTGTTATTGTGCTATGAACAGTAAGGTCTGTAGGATGTTGTCAAGAACTTTGTTGTATGTGTAATCCAATTGTCCATTGCTTTATATCTATCAATCTTTATAGGTTTAAAGTGAGAGAGCATTGAAAGAGCTCCCTCACTCTCTCAATCAATATGAATGGTTGGAATTGTTGTTAATTTATCTTTTGGTACTTGCTTAGAATTCTATAGATAATGAACAATTACAAATTTAAGTAATGTCACCTTTAACATGTGAACTTTCCTGTCATGTTATTTTTGTGTTTCTCCTTTTCAACACTGAAAAAGTTATATGGGATTGTTATTTAATGATCAGACAATTCAAGCGTGGTTGAGCGGATGTATTGGCCAACTAGACATAACGTTGTTTGATTTACCGTGCAGTGTGAGTTTAGATCTGCCAGGTGAATTACTAGTTTAGTATTATAGATGAAAAATAAATATTAGATTATTTAGGGCATTTTTTAAACTACATGTTGTACTTGGTGATTAAAGGCAGCATTTAACATCCAACATGATAGGTAGTTTTCCAAAACAGATTCCATATTTCCACTACTTCTACTGGGTTTTGTATGGTCTTTGTTGCAAACCATTAGAAACACCTGTATAGTTAGTTGATGGTTATTTTCCTTCTTTATCAGGACATGATCTGTATAGACCATATTCGAAGTAGTTTATACTTTTGTATGGTTAAATTAATTTTCCATGTTTGTCGTATGGATGGAAATTGGATTTTAATTTTAGTTACTTTGTAATTACAGTAATGGACATAAGTAACACAACAACCAATATTCATATGGACGATGGAATCTACAATCAGCAAAATGAAATTCCCAACTACGACAACATGGGTGAAATGGATTCAACTGGGGACAATGTGGTCAGCAAGGATAGCGAAGACAGTGATGATAGGGTTGATAGAAGGACAGTGACAACAGTAATGCAAGTCACGTGAGGTCATCATTTATTGCATCAGAAGATGATAATATCGACTTTGTAATGGTATGCCAGATATACGACTCAACCAATGTTCTTCCAGGTAAGATGTCTCAACGGATATGTCCGTACACTAGAGAAATGTATACTGAACATTTATTGAATGGTCATCCGCGCACAATTCGGGAGATCTTGCAGATGGATGCACCCACATTCCGGTCCCTTTGTGCTAAATTGAAACGTAGAGACTTCATAAAGGTGAAGAAAAACAGGTTATCTGTAAAGCAATTGCTCGCTATATTTTTGTATATATGTGGCCATAGTGAACGACATAGACTAGTGGCAGATCGTTTTCAACACTCAATAGAAACTATTTATTGATATCTGAAAAATCTAGAAATCCCCTAGATATTGATTTGTGATTATGTAACAATTTTAAGCAGTATATAACAATCCCAATCAAACAATCAAGACAAATCAACACAACGATTTTAACGTGGAAAAACCACAATTGGACACTTCCAACTGTGATTAAAAAACCACGGGCAACAACCACAAAACAATCCACTAAGAAGATTTAAAGGAATTACACAGGTATACTTTGAATTACCTAGCGAATCCACGCCTAATTGAACCAACCTCTATGTGCCTCTTCCAACCCCGTTTTCACCTCGGAATTGTCTTTACAATGAGCCACTCCAAAATCCACCAAAGCTTCAGGCTCGAATTCTTCAGAATCCACCGAAGAATAACTCTCTCTTTCTTGTGTATAACAAACAAAACCTTTGATGTACTCTCTTTAAACCATGAGTTGAATACTCAATAAAACATCGAAGAAAACTAACAAAATATCCCCAAATATAAACCTTAAGAACCAAAAAGAAGATCTGGAGGAATTACTCTAGTTTTGGGAGAAAACCGACTACTTATAGAAAATCCAAAGTAATCCTAATTTTGGAGGAAATCCAATTACTTATAGAAATCCAAAAGTAATCCTAGTTTTGGAAGAAAATCAACTTCTTAAAGAAATCCTTGTCAAACGGGATTGCCAATAATAAAACCTAACAATCTCCCCCTTTGGCAATGCCGTGACAAAACACACCTAACAAATAAAATCCTAATCATCCCAACCCATTACAACCAACAAACACAAACTTCTTTCTCAAGATTAAGATCTGCAAAACAGCTATTAGTGCCACAATCTCCAAAACAACTATTAGTCTCACAAGAGTATATGAAAAAACAATAAACATATGGCTAGATTATCTTGAAGCATTTGAAGCATGAGATGGAAAACATGAATAGATGCGACTTGGAGATTTTAAGAACATATAATATGAAAACTTGAAAACTTTAAGAACATGTAGCATGAAAACCTGAAAACTAAGACACATACTCCCCATTTTTTGTCACGAATTGACAAAGGAAGCGCAATCAACTAAAGCCATATCATAAACCACACAAGCAATGATATGATGATGTAAATATCAGGAGCATGCAAGACGGAAATAATAAGCAAACAGTGCATAGTAACATGCAAAACAACTAAAGCCAATCTCCCTTACCAAACAAAACAAAGTGTTCATGCTAACAAACTCTTGTAATGATAAACCAAACTCCCCCTTACTAAAAACAATGAACAAGAAGAAAACGACAAAAAATAATATGATGGAGCAAGCAAGGAATTTCTGATTTGTACCTTGAAACACACAAGATTATCCAAGAAGCACCACTACAAGAAAACACAATGTGCACAGCCTCTAGAAGATTCCTCATAAAAGAAAGTGATGCATTATGTGAAAAGTTCAACAAACACTAGATTCAATCCTAGTAGTGATCTGAAAGTTAAACCTCCGACAAGAGAATCTAAGCACAACAAAGGAAAGTCAAACCACTAGGAATCAAGGGGTATTTGGTGAGTAAAGGCGGAGGCTCCCCCTCAATCAATGAATCCTTTATTTTTTTTTCTTTTTCACATTTTTTCTTTTCTTTCTTTTGCACATTTTTTTCTTTCTTTTTCACACTTTTTCTTTTCTTTCTTTTGCACATTTTTTCTTTCTTTTTCACACTCATTGGCGGCTGACATGCTCAATAGTATGGAAACTGAACCAGAGAAGCATGGATATAATAAGGATAGCCAGGTTGGTGACTCTGAGGTAGCCTTTTCCTCATGGCTAGACTACAAAGAACAGAGGAGAAAGCCGTGGAGATGCAAAAAGATGGAAGATGGTTAAGAGACTCAACATCACCCATGATATGCTAGTATAGGTCAATTCCTCAAGAAAAGCAAAAGATACAATGCCAGAAGTCCATAGAGAAAAATAATCACTAAGGCGGAAGACTCCAAAATTTGCTAATCCAAGAGTGTGTACAGAATGAGACATACTAATCAAAGAACACACACTCCAAAATGAGTAATGATCATAGAAAGCACACACATATTAACATGTAATGGTTATTCTCATTAATTCCAATATGCACCAAGGACTACTCAAAAATTTCAAGCTTGCAAAACCATACAAGAAAATCTTTTTGGTTTTTTTTTTTTTCTCTCTCTTTCAACAATAAACCAAGACAAAAAAACAAACATGCACACATTTTTTTTTTCATTGAAAAAAACACACAGAGACCCAAAAAAAAAAAAAAAAAAAAAAAAAAAGGAGTAAACACATTAACACAAGTCAAGTTTTCTCACCCAAATCTTTTTGGTCTTAACAAAATCAGGTCTAGCGGTCTTGGTAAGTGTCGTGGTGTTGTGAACACCCTCATGAATCTTGGTATTCCGCCTAGATATGTAAGTTGAATTTCTACCCTTTTGAGGCACTCTCCCATGCAACTTATAGCAATAAGGGCGAATATGACCATGCATACCACAATGATGACAAATAAAAACAGGGTGTACCTTCTTTTCTTTTACCTTACCAACTCTAGGGAGTTTGAGAAGTCTTTCCTCTTGTTGAATCTTTTGTCCTCCCTTTCCTTGAGTTCTTGTATCATGAGATGTGGAAGCACTCTGTTTTTGCTTTCTCTTATCTCCAAAGCCAATGCCACTCTTGTCTGAACAGATTTGTTGAGACCCAATGATATCCTCCAAAGTCTTTGATCCTTTGTTCCAAAGACCAATGGTAACCATGGCATACTTGAGCTCTTCCTCTTTCTTGATCATTAGTTCTTCCAAAGCAACTTGTGACATCTCGAGAGATTCAATCTTTTCTTCAAACATGGCATGGGTTTCCTGTAGCTCATTCCTCTCTGTCTTACAAGTCAACAGTTTTGCACAAAGAACTCGTTGATCATCAGCTATCTTGATGGCATTGATCATAGCCTCGGAAATTTTCTCCTTAAGTTTGACATTCTCACTTTCACATGCTTTGAGTTTCTTTGTGAGTTTGTCATTCAATTTGAATAAGTTAAGAGACTCCTTATACAGCTTTTCATAGGCTTGCTCAAGCTCTTCATCATCATCCTTCGAGGATTCATCATCAGTGGTGTTCTCAACCGACCTCTTCGGAGACTCTGTTCGTCCTTCGGTTTCGGAAGCCGCCATGAAAGCAAGGAATATATCCCTCTTCGCCTTGATCTTCATTGTCACTCTCATCTTCATCAGATTTTGATTCATCATCCCAAGTGATGGCAAGGGCTTTCTTCTTCTTCAAATGAGTGGGGCATTCTGAAGCAAAGTGGCCAAATCCTTGGCATTTATAGCATTGGACACTTTCAGAGTTCCCTTGTATCTTTCCTTTTTCTTTCTTGGCTATAGGATTAATTTTGAGTTTATCTTTGTCTTTAGATTTATGAGTATGAGTAGATTCCAAAAGATTAGGATTCTTTTTCAAAAAAGATTTTTTGAATTGTTTTACAAAAGCATCCATTATCTTGGAATCTATCTCACAATCCTCATCAGAATACTTTCCAACACTATGAGCACTACTATAAGCAATAGTATCTTTTTGTTTATTTTTGAAATTCCTATGTGCCTCATAAGTTTGGAGATTTCCAACCAAGTGATCCAGCTTGAGAGTGTCAACATCTTGAGCCTCCTCAATAGCTGTAACTTTTGGTTGGAATCGATCGGGTAAGGATCTCAAAATTTTTCCCACAATCTTGGATTCCGGTATTTTTTCACCTCAATTGAAGCTGGAATTAACAATGTCACTCAACTTCGCATAAAATTCATTAAAGGTTTCACTATCTTTCATTGAAAGGTTTTCGAAACTAGATGTGAGCCTTTGAAGTTTTGAGCGTTTAACCGAATGAGTGCCCTCATGAATAGTTTGTAAGATATCCCAAGCCTCCTTTACGACTTCACAATTGCAAATACGACTAAACTCTTCAGGCGTGACAGCGCAAAAGAGAGAATTGATAGCTTTACTATTCCAGCTACTATTTTGGTAATCAGTTGTGTCCCACTTATTAATTGGTTTGGGGAAAGTTACTCCATTAACAGTAATTGTTGGTTCAGTCCACCCATTCATGACGGATTGCCAAACTTTTTCATCAATAGATTTTTAAAAAGATCTCATCCGAGCTTTCCAAAAAGAATAATTGGATCCGTCAAATAAGGGTGGTCGAACCATAGAATTTCCCTCACGAATTGAATCCATTATCACAAATCAAACAAGATCTCATTCTAAAAGAATTTTTTTTTAAAAAAAATAAAGCGTTCTAAAAGAATTTTTTTGAAAAAATAGAACAACCCGCTCTGATACCAATTGAAAAATCTAGAAATCCCTTAGATATTGATTTGTGATTATGTAACAATTTTAAGCAGTATATAACAATCCCAATCAAACAATCAAGACAAATCAACACAACGATTTTAACGTGGAAAAATCACAATTGGGCACTTCCAACTGTGGTTAAAAAACCACGGGCAACAGCCACAAAACAATCCACTAAGAAGATTTAAAGGAATTACACAAGTACACTCTCAATTACCTAGCGAATCCACACCTAATTGAACCAACCTCTATGTGCCTCTTCCAACCCCGTTTTCACCTCGGAATTGTCTTTACAATGAGCCACTTCAGAATCCACCGAAGCTTCAGGCTCGAATTCTTCAGAATCCACCGAAGAACAACTCTCTCTTTCTTGTGTATAACAAACAAAACCTTTGATGTACTCTCTTTAAACCATGAGTTGAATACTCAATAAAACATCAAAGAAAACTAACAAAATATCCCCATATATAAACCTTAAGAACCAAAAAAAAGATCTGGAGGAATTACTCTAGTTTTGGGAGAAAACCAACTACTTATAGAAAATCCAAAGTAATCCTAATTTTGGAGGAAATCCAATTACTTACAGAAATCCAAAAGTAATCCTAGTTTTGGAAGAAAATCAACTTCTTAAAGAAATCCTTGTCAAACGGGATTGCCAATAATAAAACCTAACAATATTTCAAAATTATGATGAGAGCATGGTGTCGTCTTGCTGTGCTTATCATCTAACCTCCAGATCCGAATGTCATTTCTCCTGAAATTCGAAACAACCCAAAGCGTTACCCATGGTTTAAGGTTAGTTTTGGACACCATTGTTTGGTTCCAATTTTATGAAATTATTTTTAAAAAATTTGGGTGTAGTTAATGTTCATTAGATTTTTTATCTTGTCATTATAGATTTGTAAAATTTGAACCATTTTTTTGATTGTTAATACAATTAGAATGTTGAAGATTTGGGTACAAATTTTCAACACAATCACTAAGTACAAATATTAAAAATAATAAAAATAAACAAAGGAAACTTTTCATATATAATTACCTCTTATGTATGTACTGGTTTTTTTAATTTACAAATATTTCACTTTTGCAAGACATTGAAGTTACGTCCATCACCAGTCTATAAAAATTTTGTTTACAATCTTTTTTTTTTTTTTTTTTTTTAAAAAAAAAAAAATTACCCAAAAACACCAAAAAATGAAAGCCTCAATGTTCAGAAAAATGTATGCAGCATAGGAAATTTATAGACATATGTACTAATTTGCATATTTGCGTATGTAGGACTGTATAGGGACAATCGATGGTATGCACATTGTGGCGCATGCACCTGCTAGAAAGAGAAGTGCGTATCGTGGTAGGAAAGTTGCAATAACACAAAACGTTCTTGCAGCATGCTCATTTGACATGAAATTTACTTTTATTTACCCCAGTTGGGAAGGTAGTGCCACTGATGCAAGGGTGTTATCTGATACGCTAACACGTCCGGATGTAGCATTCCCTTTACCTCCTACAGGTAAAGGCTTCTGCTTCTGTAGTCATGTCGCTTAGTAAGCATCACTTAAGTGTTAATGAAATGTAATTTTTATGTGTTAATGTGATATACTGATGTAGGTAAATATTATTTGGTTAATGCATGTTACACATATATGACGGGATTCCGAGCACCATATCATTCAGAACGCTATCACTTGGACCAATCTCGTGGACGTTGAAGTCGTCTAAATGGTTACAAGGAATTGTTTAATTATCGCCATTCATCACTAATAAATGTGATAGAATGATGCTTTGGGGTATTGAAGAATCGTTTTCCTATATTGAAATCCATGCCGAACTACATGCAAGTTCGACAAGGCACAATAGTTACAACATGTTGTGCTTGTCACAACTGGACCTGCATGCACTCTGCAAATGATCTATGGTTCAATAGGTGTAGTAACATGTCTGAGGCAAGCAGCACATGCAACTCCTGCGGCAGGAAACAGTAATTTAGAAGAAGACATGAATGAAATGGGTCAACTTTGGGATGAAATTGCGACAGCTATGTGGAACAACCGTAGGGTTCATCATTAGTAACACGTCTAACAGTTGCATTTGTAATAGGATATTGCATCATTTGTTATGTGAAAACTTATGTATGACCTATACTTTTTAGTAATGTTTGAGTAAATTATGTGTTATAGTAGGACATATGGATATGTGATGTTTGGTACCCATTAAGAAATGTTGTATTATTATATTGTGTTTTGTCCTACGTAAGATACTGTACATGGAAAATTGTTGTAGGATAGTGTTAATGGAGCGACAACCGAGTCTACTTTGTTGGTGTGGCGCTGGACCAATGCTAGTGTGGATGGCCCGCACTATGGCTAACAATGTTAGGTACTTTTATCGTTGTCCTAATGGCCTAAACCACATGCGGGCATTCATTTGGGTTGACACATATCTTTGCCAATGTGCACCAAAGTCCAAATTCGACGTTTTACTTATGAATATTGTATGGAAGATTGTATTGTGCAACTACGATGTGTGAGTGTAATTACTAATTTCGGTTATGTAAGTTCGGTTTATGAGTTTGTTTTCATATTACATATAATTTTTTTTATGGGTTTCGTTAATTAGGAACTTGCCGTTGAATTAATTGTAACAATTTTATTTTTTGACATTTTATTTATTTTATTTTATTTTGCAAACATGTTTTCTAGTGAAAGTCAATTTAAAATACTCCTTACAAAATATTTTTCATAATTTTCATAATCCAAAAAAAAAAAAAAAATGTTGTAGACATATTTTTCTAGTATGTGCTCATGCAATTTTCATAATCGTTTAAAAATATTTGTTTATTTATTTTCTGTGCAGAGAAGTTTTCATAATTTAAAATAATCTTGTACGACGTGATTATGTAGTGTTTAATCTTTTTAGGATATGTATTAGACTCACTTCATCTTTTACAACGTGTTTATTTATTTAAAATAATCTTTTATAATGTGTTTTTTATTTATTACGTATTAGACTCATTTCATCTTCATAAATGTAAATTTTGAAAATGTAGTATAAAAATCGTTAAAAAAAAATTGTATTGAATACAACAAAATATGAAAATGTACACTTATTGTATTTTTTAATCTTTTTGGTATTTAGTGTATTAATAATGGGCTTCAAAAAATATTTGCACAATTTTTAAATATACATTTACAATTTGAAATATGACGCAAAATTTATATTAACTTCAACAATTTATGAAAACAAATTGGAAATACAAATTTATGAATTTCAACACCTTTAAAATTATGTTGTAAGCATTGAAAAATTACATAGAATTAAATTTTCATAAATGTTATGCAGAAAATTTATTTTATCACAAAATATCGTAACATTAACACAAACATGTGTAACATCGTCAGAAATTGGCTTAAGAAAATGTCCAAATTTTTTTGTATTTGATGTTGCAAAAGTTTGTAAGTTGGTTACAATTTTTTTTTAAGGTCAATTTGTAAAAAAATTACATTTCTTGTGGTTGAAATGAATGGAAATTTTATGATAAAGTCACATACCAAATAATATTTTCATACATATATAGCATGTATATATATATAAAACTAATATGGGAGTATTTTTTGATGTGACAAATTTTTTGTTTAAAATTGTCTCTCTCTTTAAATTGAAGGGAAACTTGAATTTGCAATAATGCATTTTTTTGAAAACTTTTTCAAAATAGAGTTTTCAAATCACTTTTTGGAAAAAATAATTCAAAAAAATGGAACCAAACATAATGAATATTTTGTTATAAATTTATAATACCAAAATTACCTTTTCAAATATAGAAGAAATAAAAAGACAAACTCCCATTAAAAGTTAATTTGTTAATATAACATGATATCATTTCTTTTATTTTCTTGTATACAGCTTAACCAAATTAGATAGGGGAGAAAATGAATGGCTCCGGTTGGTTTAATTTTTAAAACGAGTTTTGAGTGGTATTTTGAAAGATAATTGTTTGAAAAGAGTTTTGAAAATTGAAAATTTATTTGGTTATGAGTTTTGAAAATAATTTTAGAATGATTTGTAGTTTTTTTTTTTTTTTTTTAATAGTTGAATAGACGGGTGTGAGAAAAATTGATTTATTGATATGTAGAATGTGAGCATGGAAGAGAAGAGAGGAGAGAGAAAAAATGATAGATTGATATGTAAAGAGAGAGAGAGAGAGAGAGAGAGAAAAGAAGAAGAAGAAGAAGAAGAAGAAGAAGAAGAAGAAGAGAGCAGAGAGAAAAAAAACAATTAAAAAAAATGATAAACTAAACATATTTTTTGATTTTTCAATCGAAAAATTAATTTCAAAATGCCAATCAGTGTGTTTAGTTTCAGTTTTTTAAATTTAGTTTTCTAAAAATTGAGTTTTTTGTTTTTCGTATTTCGTATTTTTTTTAGTGAATATTTTTAAAATTTTAAGCAAATTTTTTTTTTTACTTTTTTAGATGCACCTTACTTAGATATATCTAAATAGTAAAATATTTATGAAAAATTAATAAATACACAAAAATACAAAAAATATATTGAATTGTCGTAGTTTTTTTTTAATATACTTTTGATATTTAGTGAATTTTTTAAAGATTTTTTTGTCACGACCCAAACCCGCTTCTATAGGTTTAGCGTCGTAACCGGTCAGTAATCCTTAGATTACCAAAGGCCTCTGAATAGATTAATATATAATTAGGGGCTGCGGAAGCAATATACAGAAATATACATAGTCCATTGAGCTGTGAAGACATATATGAGACTGATAATCTTAAACTTTTTAAACACATGTGTGACGTCAAAAGATACAATAGTTACACGTCACCCCATGTACTGTCATATAAACAGAAATTTTGTCCATAATTCAAGTCAAAAGAAACAAAGTCCTAAATATTCACAAAAACATGGCCACAACTTGACATGAACCAAAACCTCCTCAGGAGGCACAAAGGGTAGCTGACTAACTCAAAACTCTTCAGGCATCATCTTAAGCTTGGTCGCTCGTCTGGTTACCTACATTTATGATATAACTAGTGAGCGGAAGCCCAATGAATAATAACAGAGTAAAGGGTTAAATGAATGATGTCCCATAACTAATTCAGAAACCAGAGTTCATATCCAAGACAGATTCACATTCGTATTCTTGTTCTGAGCGTATACAGAAATCAGAGTTCATGCTTAATCTTACATGGCTTATCTGTTAGCGCTAACAGATCTCATACAGAACATTCAAGGTCATACTTGTCAGTTCCATAAGGAACCTCCGGCCGGGTAAGGATAACTTTTCAGTTCCATAAAGGAACCTCCGAACTGGGAACGGATAACTTGTCAGTTCCATAAAGAAACCTTCAGCTGGATATAGATAACTTGTTAGTTCCATAAAGGAACCTCCGATCCGGGTACAAATAGCATACTTGAATCACAGATTTAATGTCACAAATATTTGTCAAAATTGGACAATCATTCATAGTACGGAACATAACATTTCATAAAACAACTCTTACTTCACATACAGAAAATAATTTAACTTGAACATAGCTTATTAAGTTATTACTCAATAATAACAAATGCCTCCAAGTAAATGGATAGAGGAGACAATTCAGATATCTTGTGGCGCGTGACCTACACAGATACAGAATGAATACATACTGAATTACACACTCGGAATCATTAACTTAGTTCTTTCTCGTCTTGGTGTGTTTCTACTTCTTATCCTCATTATTGTGTCTTAATCTTGGCCTAGAAATGCCTAGGATGCAATGAGGATTCTAAAATGCACTTGAAAATATTTAACAAAACTTGCTGAAAATAGGGTCTTTGCTCGAGCGCAATTTCCTTCGCTCGAGCGGACATGCAAATGTGAGTAGTTGCTCGAGCGCCGCTTCTGTCATTCGAGCGGTCTGTAAACTTTTGCAAAAGTGCTGGTTGCTTGATTTTCACGCTCGACGAACGCTCGATAATCGCTCGAGTGTGTGACTCAAGTCCTCGCTCGAGCGCAACTCTTGTCGCTCGAGAGGTCTGCAAAACATATGAACTTCTGGGAGCATGCATTTTATGCTTGAGCCAACTTTTGGTCGCTCAAGCGGAAGTGTAAGATCACAAAGTGGTCGCTCGAGCGCAAGTTCTATCGCTCGAGCGGATGGTGCAAATTCTAGAATTTTCAGATTTGCCTTCAAGCTTTAAACTCAAATTCAAAGTCACAAATCATGTTCTTTTGGGCCAAAAACTCAAGAAAACATGTCTAAACTTGAAAAACATTGAGAATTAAAGATCATTTCATAAAATCAAGGCCCATAAGCTTGTCCATTTGAGCAAACTCAAACTTGAATTGTGCAAACATAATATAAACATGACATGCATGTATTACCTTGACTTCAAAACTGCCAAGACATAATCTAATGACACAAAATGACATGAAACTTGATGAATTCTTAAAACTAAGGTGAAGTAGTAACATGCATGAAGAGATTCTTGGAAAACAACTTCAAAATGTTATGAAATATGCATGCATGCATGGTTTGAGTTCATTTCTCCAATTCTAATTCAATTCTCATGTTAATCTATTCAATTCTCTTGAATTCATGAACTCATCAACTCAAAGGCAAGACGAAAGGCTTGAATTCTTACCTTAAACTTTGAATTCACAAGTGTAGAGGATTAAACTTCAAAATTCTCTTCAATTCCTAACAATCCTAGCAATTCTCCTCTTTCCATTATTGATTTCACTTGTTCTCTTGGTCTCTTGGTCTCTCTCTCTCTCTCTCTCTCTCTCTCTCTCTCTCTCTCTCACACACACACACACACACACACACACATACACACACACACACACACACGTTTGGAGTCTCCAGATGAGGAAGTGAGAGTGTGTAGATATGAATAGAGTCATATAAGCCTTATATGGCCTTAATTAAGAGTGAACTAATTAGACTTTAATTAGTTTAAGCAATGGCCATAAATTAATTTGAATTAATTTGTTTCGAATCAAATTTTAATTAAACTCACCATAAAATTCTAAAAATCCCAATGTACACATAAATCAAGTTAATTTCGTAGTCGGATGCCAATAAAGCCTTCAATTCGTAGAACGAAACACAAATGGAAATAGATATTTCTACGATAAACAGATATAAGCGCAATAAGGCAACACGCACATGCAATAAATTCGAAATTTTACCTTAATTACTGATTAGGCTTATTTAACCATGAATTAATGTAAATCAGAAGTCAGGGTTGTTACATTTTTTTCACAAATATTATACTTTTTAAATATATTTATGTGAGGTATATCTTAAAATTAAAAAAAAATAAATTAAAATATAAAAAAATTATTGAAAATAAAAAAATAATTTTTTAAAAAGTATTTCTTTTAAAAAGTAGTTGTTTAAAAAAACTAAAACCAAACAAATTGAATATCTTTTTTTTCTTTGTTTCTAGTATTTGTCCAAACAAAAGAGAGAGAAATCTCAATATTTTTCTTTTCTTTTCTATTATCTCATGACCTACATAATCCTTTTTTTTTTTTTCCTCTCTCCTATGTTACCAAATGTAGCAATCAAATTCAACTAGATTTGCATAAATTTAGGATGTGTTTGATTTGTGTTTCGAGATAAATTTTTTTAAAAAAAAAAATTTGTAGAGAGAGTTTAAAATTTTTTTTTGTTTGTTTAGTTGTATATTTTAAAAATAATTTTAGAGTTTGAGAGTTTGGAATGATTTGATATTTTATTATAATTAAGTAAATGTGTATATGAGAAAAAATAATTGAGAAAAAAAGAACATAAAAAAATAATTTATTAATGTATAATAGAGAGAAAATAATTTTAAAACTTTTTAAAAAAATTTATAACCAAATATATTTTTAAAAATTTTCTTTCAAAAACACATTTCAAAACATAAACCAAACCAACCCTCAATCTTTTCTTTTCTTTTCGTTTTCCATTCTCTCATAACCTACCTAATCATTTGTTTTTTCTCTCCTGGATTACCGAACATATTAATCAAATTCAACTAGGGTTCGGAAAAACACATGCAGCGAAAGGTACTATCAGAAATTCATGGCTTCAAGGTACTGATTAGTCGTATTAACCTAGGTTTTCATTTTTTCACTGGAAGAAGAACCCTAACCCTACGGGTGGAAGAAGAAGATGATCCTGTGTACGCAGATGTGCCGAAGCCTTGTAGGACGAAATCCGAGAGGAAACCGTACCCGACGCCCATGAAAGTTTTGATTCGGAGGGCGAAGGAGGAGAGAGAAGCTCGAAAGGCTCAGCCATGTCGAATGCTTGAAGAACCCCCCGATAATGGCCTACTCGTTCCCCAACTCGTTGAGTTGGCTCACCGAGTCTACCGGGCTCGAGAATCGGTCTTGTTTGGCATATCAAAGCTCGTCCCTGTCATACGAGTCCAACGATGCAGGTACAATGCTTTTTGTTAATTCAAATTTACCGTGTAAGTTTATAGTGTTTGCTTCTGTGAAGTGTATGTCTTTCTGCTGAACGAAGAAGTTGTAGTGTAGTTTAGTGCTTTTGTTGAATTTGAATCGTGCTCAGTTACTTGTTTATAAGCTGAAAATTTCATACAATTCTCTTCTGTTGTGATGAGCGAGACTTCACTTTTAATACTGGTTATTTCATGTAAATTGGGGAATTACAATTAACTTGTTTCGATTGTTTTTGATATCAATGGAAGCTAAGAACTTTAAACAGAAGCTTGACATTGTTGAATCTGTTTAAGCGTCATAGATTCATTCTCGCAACTTTGAAGTCTTCAAGTGCTGTTTTAATTTTTAAATTGGGAGTTCTGTAAAAAAAAAAAAAAAAGTGTATAATATTTTCATTTGCGGATGATGGTTTTGTTTAAAGAAAAGAAAAATAATGGCAATTAATTGAGAAATAATGTAATGGCTGAAGATATTTTTGCATTCTTATTTCCTAAAGCAAGATTAAGTGTTATATTTGGAAAGAAAAATTACTGGTTTGAGGTTGTGATAAAATAAGACATCATCAGCAAGTTAGATACTTTATTTATTAAATTTCTGTGATGTTTTCTTCGCAGGCACTGCTTTGAGATTCACATTGGTTATGTGGGTCATGAAATCCGGACGTGCACTGGCCCAAAAAGTGGTTTCAGATGTGCCACTCACGTATGGCGAAATGGGGGAGTCCAAGATGTTATTTACTTTCCCAATTGCTTCCATCTCTATGACCGTGTTGGAAAACCAAGAATTGGGCACGATGAAAGACATTCTGTCCGACGAATCCCTGCTATTGTAGAGCTATGTATACAAGCTGGTCTAGACCTTGAAAAGTACCCTGTAAAGAGAAGGACTAAACCTGTTTATTGTATAGAAGGTAGAATTGTAGATTTTGAGTCGGAGACAGAGGATTGCAAATCTCAATTAGAAATTAATTCGAGGACAAAGAATGAGCAAGTGGCTGTCCAAGAGGATGGGAAGGATCTGAGGGAGTTGAGCATTGCGACATTAAATTCCTGGTTTGAGATGAGATCAGGTGTGATGAAGATCATGGAGAAGTATAGTGTTCAGACTTGTGGATACTGTCCTGAGGTTCAGGTGGGCCCCAAGGGACATAAGGTGAGAATGTGTAAGGCATCCAAGCATCAGTCTCGCAATGGTTTGCACGCGTGGCAAGAAGCGACAGTTGATGATGTTGTGGGTCCCAACTATGTGTGGCACATGCGTGATCTACACAGGCCTGCACTGGATAATAACCTGAAACGGTATTATGGCAAGGCTCCAGCTGTGGTGGAGCTGTGTGTGCAAGGAGGGGCACCTGTTCCTGATCAATATAAGAGTATGATGAGGGTAGATGTGGTTCCTCCTGATCGCGATGAAGTTGATCTTGTTGCTTGATAACCGACTCTTGTGGATCAACCAGAGGTCTGTGGGCATCTGAGCTATTTCCATTGTATTGGTTTGGAATATATTTGTTGTATTGACATAGATTGCTTTGTTCATCAAACCATAGAGGGACTTCTTCATTGATTGCTTTGGACTTTAAATGAGTGAACAATGTCTAGAATCTGTAAATGAGCTGAGATTTATGAGTGGCAACAAGGCTTGTGCAAGAGGAAGGTGTTGGCTCGGCTTATCTTATTTTATTGGTATTACAGGATGATTCATCGATTTGGAAGGTCAAACATTCAAAGAAAATCAAGAATGGTATGTTCATTTGAAAACCTTTATACTTGGGCATATTCTGGTATTGGAGTTTCACGGGGTGCTTTGATGCTGAGACATGGGAGTTTAATATAATGCTTTATTCTGAATTGGAACATGTATGTGATTTATTTTTATTTCTTCATTTCTGGGTAAGAACTTCATTTAAAGCTCATGTTTTATGTTTATGTACATTATTTTCTTTTTACAAGATATAGAGTTTAATCATATTTTGTTTGGGTTTCGTTTCTGTAAGAATTTGCTTTCCTTTTTTTCATCTGATGATTAGGATTGGTTTGCTTGTGACTCTTTTGGCTTTTTAAATGTTTTATGGGCCTTGAAGTCCAGTTGCCGATTGTCAGCTTTCAATAGAATCTGTCGTGTGGAATGGGATGGGATGAAGGTAACAATAGCTTGAATTGTTGAGATTAATTTCAGGATATCCTCTTAAACTACAAGTCATTTGCATTTTATCCTTTGAATTTCAGAATTTAAGAGTTAAGCATATTAGGGCATGTTTGATTAGTAAGATTATAGCATAGGATTGAGATTGTTAGTCCATAGGTTCATAATCTCATGTTTGATTGCAAATTTTATTAACCGGATTATATGTACTATAGATATTCAATCTAATGAAATTGACAAATTTTTACTATTGAAAGGACTGTTAATCATAATTTCAAGTACGAAAGGAGAAAAATAAAATGAATATATAATAAATGATTATCTCACTAATTTAATTGAATAATTACTCTCAGGGCAAATTTCACTTTACCCCCTTGTGGTTTGAGCTAGGTGCGGATTACCCTCTTGATATTCGGACATCACCACATAATCCCCATGTGATTTGTGGACTAAAACGCACACTAATTTCTGTTAACAGAACGTATAAATTTATCTTTATACCCCGCTCTTCTTCTTCTTCTCTCTTTTAAACTTGCAAATATACATATAAATACGTAGACAAAAAAGAAGAAGAGCTAAACCCCTGTGGGATTTGGCTTAATCAAAGTCGCAGAATTTTTGAAAATAAAATGCTCGAGCTGGTGAGGTTGCAAGATTGGCGAGGGATAATCATGCAGAGTTTATCGCTTTGCAAGTTTGACTGCAAGTTGTGGAACAGGTTATTTCAAGGTAAACTTTGATGGTGCTATTTTCCGTGATCGGTCTTTATAGGGTATAGGGGTCATTGTTCGCGATGAATGCAGGTGATTGCGGCGTTGTCTAAGCAAATTTCCATAGTGGCTGATGTCGATTCTTTGAAGGCATTAGCAGCTCTTTGGGCTCTTCGATTGGCAAGGGATCTAGGCCTGGGCAACATTCAAATGAACCTGGGCTGGTGACTGTCCACATTTGGTCATTTTATTCAGTGTTTATTAAATAAATTAAAAAAAAAAAAAAAAATTGGAACTTATTTTCGGTAGCTAAAATCACAAAATTGACTTTTTTTTGAAGAATTTAAACTCTATTTAGAACACTGTCAATTAAAAAGATATACAATTAAAAAGAATTTAAACTCCATTTAGAACACTGTCAATTAAAAAGAAATTGAAATGAATCATCCAATTGGGACAAACAATAGCAACCAAAATGGATTTGAGTTTGTGGATTTGTTTACAACAAAAATGATCTCTCTCCATAGTAGAGACCCAGATTGGATTGGCCGAAGAACATGAACACTCCTGATCTAGAGTTGGAGCCCATTGATGGAGATGGAGATGGAGATGGAGCATCTTGAATCAAAAAGCATCTTTAGCAGCCTAATATCACCATTTTCTTTGTTGTAAAGGAAGAATCGCAAGCTTTTGTAAATTTAAAGATGTGTGGAGGGTATTTTGGTTATAAAACATAGCTTACTCTCTTCATGGATATGTGAACCTCACAGCCTGTTAATTTGGATGGAAAAGCTAACTGTGCGTTTTAGTCCACAAATCACGTGAGGGTTATGTGGTGATATCCGAATGTCAAGGGGTAATCCGTACCCTGCTCAAACCATAGGAGGTAAAGTAAAGTTTGCTCTTAATCTTATACTAAAATTCATGGGTTTATTGATCCTTATACTATTAATCTTATTAATCAAAGCCTTAAAATACTATCTTGTTATTGTGTATAAAGCCTTAAAATACTATTTTGTTATTGTGTGAAGCAGGTGACACACATAATCATTTTTTAATAAAGATGAGTAGCTTCAAATGGAACTTGCTCAAATGACTTGAATTTGTGTTTGTTGGTCAACCAACTGGATAACCGGCCAGATGACCACTTGGGCAACTGGTGGAATACTTATCTATTATGGTTGTCACCTTGTCGACCACAATTGTCATCTTTCTTTCCAAATGACTGGTCGGTTGACTCGCAAGCTAAAATTTGAGTCATTCAGGACAAGATGAAATTCGAACTACCAATCATTATTGATAATTTTTTAAGATAATTATTTTCTTATCTAGTGATCTAATTTGCATTTTGCCTCCCTTATTTTATTTACATTTTTGCTTTCGTTACGATTCTAATAGCTTAAAAATATATGATTTATGTTTAAAATGTGCATTAATCCCACCTAAAGCGACTCTTCTATACCAAAAATGGTATATTATTCACAAATTCGTGTCAACAAATTTGGCCTCGACCTTTTGCTGAAATTGTCTGAAGAACTATAACACTGCTTGGTTAAACTGGAGACAAAAAAAGAAAGAAAAGATACTCAAATCTTATTTGAATATGTTACATTAAAAAAAATATAGGTTATATTATTTAAATAATATTTTTATTTTTATTTTGTTAATACTTAAATAAATAATTTTGGTATTATATAAAATTAGCAATCAATTTTTTTTTTCAATGAGTCATAAGAGCATCTCTCACCCTTTATCAAAATTTTTTTTTTATCTAATTTAATTTGAAATTTAAGTAAAAATTTGATTTGATATAAATTGCTCCAATACTTGTACTTTCATTAAATTTTCATCCATTTTTTTGAAAAAAATTATTCTCTTATTCCAAATTTCAATTTTAATCAAATTTTATAGAAAAATTAATTTCCAATACTTCATTTTTCTAAAATTCCAGCAAATTCAAATTTGATGAGTTGGCCCATTTTGCCAACATGGTTAAAAGCCAATTTTTTAGTTTTTTTAGATCACATTATCTCTCTATTTTTTTACACGTTTTTTTAACTTTTAACCTACTTCTCAAAATAGGTCAATTTGATAAGAAAAATAACACCTCTTTAATTTGATAAACTATTAATAAAATACTTAGAGATAATTTTTTAATATTTTTTTTTATCACATTTAAATTTAATAAAAGAAAAGGTACAAAATTAGAGTATCCAAACAAATGATCTTACAGTGATTTTAAATTATTTTCTTTCGAAACGACTTCAATCCAAACGGACTGTAAAGTCACAAACAAGCAAAGCACAGACGAAACCAATAGACAAAGGGTGAAAATGAGGGAAATTCTATTTCCACTCACCTAATTAACTCAAGGTAAATCTTTTCTCAATACATATTCCTATTAATTTAATTATTAACTAATTTTCTCAATCCACATCTTTAAAATTATAATTAAATCTTTCACTCATAACATGGTACATACACTTTATTCTCAAATACACACACTTTAATTGATCCTAATTCACCTTTCTAATTCCACCCACTTTGGTGAAGACCAAAGTGACTTGGTTCAAACAAGAAAAAAAAAAAAAAAACTTCGTTCCAACAGGAAACAAACAAACAAAAAAAAACTTTGCACTTTCCTCACCTCCATTGAAGACTTTGAAGAGCTCCATTGAATCTCTACTAAACACTATTGAAAACCTTGTTTAAGGTAAAAAATCTTTCCATTTTATTATTACATTTATCATTTTGTTATTACATTGACCATTTTCGGATATCTCTTCACTCCATTGGCGTAAAAGCATCAATTTTTCCATTGCTGGGTTTGCTGTGGAGATCTTGGCACTGGGTGTCTGAATCCGTGTGTTTAAGTCGGAACTTAGTCACCGAATATTATTTATAATTTCGGCAAATCAGGTCTGAACAAAATACATAATTTCGTACTTTGATTTCTGAATATATTTTATTTTTTCGATTCTGTTGTTCCGAATAAATGCAATAATTTTGGTAATTGATTTATGAAATATTTGTCTGTGTTCGAAACTGAACTTCCGAATGGGTTTTTTTTTTTTTAAAAAAAATATATGATATAGAAATTTACACCAAGTTACATAGGCCACCAAGATTGGTTTTACTTTAGGTTCTTTTCCAACAATTTTATTTTATGAGTATGTGTATTTATTTTCTTTTTTGAAATTCAATGCATAACAATAGAAACAAAAATCTGTGCAATATTGGTATTTCCACATGATATTGTTAGCTTAGTTGGGTCTTCAAAAATGTTGTTAGCTAAATAGTTGAACAAAACAATTGCATTATATAGAATATTAAAGCTTGAGTTATTTTGCCTTTGGGGTTTGTCCTTTCGAAGCATTAAAATTGGTGCCAAATTTGGTCTTTGGTTGTATACTTACAGCTACAACAAATTTACAATCAATAGCATGTACAAAGACAAGTGATGGGCAGTCCTTTGATTGTTTGAAAAATGATGTTGGTATTAATGATCATGTTGCCTTGGTAAATTGCTCAAAATGAAGTTAATCTGTTCTTCACATGTTGTGAACATCAACCAAACTAATTGGTGAATGGTTTGTATAGAAGACAAATAGTTTTGCTATATCCATGTTTACATTGTAATTTTTCAACAAATCCTAGTCTAAATCTTTCATAAGTAGTAGGGTTATGTATTTAACTTATTTTGTTAATTTCACATCATCCAAATTGTAAATTTAATGGTCTATAACTGCGTATTAGATTTCATTAAGGTGACATGGTTTGGCTACTTAGTACCCGCATTGATGTGATCCTTTTCTGGGAGTGCTTATTCTGTTTCATTATATTGGGTTGATGAGAACAACTTTTCTTATGCAAATAGATGCTGGTCCTAGTGAACGTCAGTCAATAACAGTTTCGAACAGAAGACTCCGTGAATTAGAGAGACATAGACGTGGACATGGACGTGGACATGCTTGAGTGCATGATGATGACATGCACATTGCCATGGATGATGATCCCATACATGATGCACTAGTTATGGATGATATTGCTATGGACGATGACCCTACTGGCGATGATGCTGACATTGTCGATGAAGATATCCTTACTCAGCCATTTCCGGGAGGGCCAACTGATCCATCAATCCTTAAAAGTTTTAAAAGTCATGTTGCCGTATCTATTTGGAATGGTACTGATGAAAGGGGGCCCTTGAAGTGTCATAATCACTTGTCTAAGATTCATTCGTGGCTGTGGTGGGAATAAGGAACAACGCTATATTTGTAAACATTATGGAGATGTCAGGACTTACACAATTAGCTCGTTGCACGTACCGCTTTGTCAACAAACTTGTAGTGTCCAGTTTTGTTGTGAGATGGCAACCAAAGACAAACACCTTTCATTTGACTGCTGGAGAGACTATCACATTGGACGATGTTGCCACTTTCCTTGGGCTTCCCATTGTAGGCAAATCTATTAGTGTGTGTAAGATTGCATTAGTAGTTAATAGCTTGGAAATTGATGAGCAAGACATCAGACATGAGATGTGTAGTGCTGGAGGCAATTCAGTGAGGCTTGAGTGGTTGAGGGCACACTTTCATAATGTCACAGACAATGATTCAATGAAAAGAATTGCATGTGCAGGTAGAGCATATTTGCTATTTTTGTTGGGTTGTACACTTTTCAGTGACAAGACTTATACTAGGGTCCCCGTTGTTTATTTGAGTTTGTTGTCCGATTTGACGACTGTATCTTCATATGCTTGGGGTGTTGCTGCATTGGCACACTTATATAGACAGATGGGGTACACTAGCAGGTCCGACGTGAAACAAATAGCCAGTTACATGACACTCCTTGAGGGATGGATTTATGAGCACTTTCGTGGATTCCGACCACACTTGAATATGAATTACACTTGAGACATGCCACATGTTTACCATTGGACTTCTTAGAGAGAGTCTGGTGAAGAGACACAGTTGCAGGCTTTTCGAGAGGAGCTTGATAGGTTGGGTGTACATGATGTAAGTCAAAAAGTCCTTAAAAATTTGAAACTCTATATCATATAAAATTTACAGTTGTCATATCTTACAATTGCTATTGTTTGTAGGTTATTTGGGACCCATACTAGAGTTGTAGAGATGTCCATCTGTGTCACCCAGTTATGTTCTACCACGGTTGCCTAAAGTGTTTGGAAGTAGTTGAACCATATCATCCTGATAGAGTTTTAAGACAGTTTGGCAGAGTGCAGACAATGCCTAATCCACCACTTGGCTCTATGCGTGCTTCTCGAGGAGCCACAACTCTACGCTACAATGTTATGTATGGATACTTGGACATCATTTGGGAGGCATGGGACAACCATGTGTTATCTGATCGGAAGAGGAGTACACTGGTACGGCAACCTTGGGATTGTGTTCCTGATTACATGGATTGGTACCAAACCATTACCCATATGTATGTACAAAACCCAGCGCGTCATTCTCAAGTGGACCCGAATATCCATCATTATCAGTATCCTAGCCAAAACACACATGTATTCTTTTTTTCATTTACATTGTAAATTATTTATGTAAACTGTTACAAGTTTGTATATAATGTTATATTTGTTCTCGTAATGCATCGTATGTCACAGATATATCAAATTACTCATCCTTTCGTTGATGTTGGCTATGAGGACAGTGTTCAACATCCTGATAGGCTTTACTACACAATTGATGCAATCGAACAACTTCTTCAAGATCAGCACATTAGTGAAGCTACGCCCAGCACATCCACTTAGGGTCGGTCTGCACCCAACTCTTCCACTGCACATTGTTTTGAAGCACATTACACTCATCGGTCACGTAGTTAATAGTAGTTCATAATGTTAGCACAAGTAGTTTCTGATGGTGTTAGTGGATGTATAAGGAGACAAATAATATTATTATGTTCGGATTATGTATTTTTTGGATTATGTACAAGCAGACATGTAGTTTGTGATGGTGTGCATGGATTGAACTACTATTTAATTTAATTTAATTTAATTTAATTTTTTTTTTTACATGTTTAATCTTATTACTTTTTAATAGCAGTTGCACTTGGTTAATATTATTTTCATTACGTTTTGTGTTCAGACAATATAAAAATAATATTATATCCATTCCATAAATTAGAGAACTATAACGCATATAATATTTTATTTTTTTTAAAAAAAAAACTGACCATTACAAAATCCAATGGCAAAATGATATCCATCTCGTTACTCCATGCTAGTAAATCATAAAAACTAATGTCTTAAAGCTATCATTATTACTCTGTAATACATCAATCTATGTCAATTACATCAAATGTCTCTCGAGTAGCTACATTAGCTCCTATGTTGTCTTTGAATTTTTGAATGCGGCTAACATATGCATTCTCCCATTCTGATGTACAAAGGTAATGGTGAACTCGCCAAAGCACGGCAATAGGAGGAACTGGATGACCAGCCTCCAAAAATACCTATACGTACATCCAAAAAATTACATATCTTTACCAAATACATAAAATTCGCAATTACACAAATATTAGACAACGATGTTTGGTTATTTTCATAACTTATACCTGCACAAAATGATTTCCATTGACAAATCCAATGGCAATCTTGCGACGATCAGCTAAGGTTACTGGCAGTGATCTCAAAGGTAAGAAAGTGAGACACTGTTGCAATGACAAGTGGTGCAAGACTACATTATAAAATGATGCAATAAGATGCCCCATGTTAGGCATAATCCCATGATCAAAGCATAGGCTATCTTCAAAACATGAAAGGATGTGTGTCAGCTCCTCAACCTTCTCATGTGACCCGTATAGTATGACGTATTCATCTCTGTGATTATTCAATTCAAGTAGTAGCAGATCACGCCTAACTTACACCTAGTCATTCTTTCCAAGACCAAGTAAACCCACAGTAGCTCTAAATCCACAATTCCCATCACCATCTCCATCCTTCATCAACTTTATGAATGGTATTAACATAGGCGGGAAGTCACCAGCATATGCACTCGGTAAACTTATTCTTGTACGATATGTCTTTGTCTTCATATTCTGCTTTTTCTCATGCATTTTTGAAGCTCTCTTTTTTTTGGACTGACTAGAAGCTAATGTGCTTTGGCTATCATGGCCATCGTCAACCAACTCAAATGCACACGGGTCACGACGACAAGATATATCAATTTCTTATGTCCTCGACGTGGATTAGGTTTCACATCAAGTTCAATAAGAAAAGTGCTCACTAGATTTGCAATTTCCCTCAACTTCTTCAACATATCCAATTGCGTGGCAATATCAGACTCTTTGAACCGCTTCAAAATCATCTTAAGTTCTAGGATACAAGTCAATTCCAACTTCTTAACCTTCGAATTATACACACATATAGTAAGTCGCGTCCAATGTACATGTCTGCTACTGAGTGGAATAGGACGGCCTTGTCTCATGTAATCTGCAATCTCGTGAGCACAAGGTAAACCATGCGTGCGCCTAAGAACACACCCACATACTGCAACATAAATCCCAATTGAATTTTCTCTTTTACTCTCTGCCAACACGTACTCTAATGCACAAATAGACACATTACCTCGGAGCTCTCTGAATTGAGAAGGTTTGAATTGATGTTACATAGTTGTCAAACTCTTCTCGAATGATGCTTTAACTTGAATGTGCTGCAACTCAAGTAGATAATGTATTTTTTCAAATGAAATCTCAAATGTAGTTTGACTTGAGCCTAATTGCCTCTTCAATCTAGCATGAGCACTCTCAACCCTGTTCATATGGATGTAAACCAAAATAGTCAAGCATAATAATTAAAAATAACAATATGATTTATAATAAATTAAAAAAAAAAACACACAAATCTTACTGATTGGTTGTAACATTGCCAAAATGCATGCACAAGTCTGTATGTACCGCAATGAATTTTTCTTGGTACGGATTCAACCAACTCACAGTAACATATTTGATTGCCTCCGAATAGTTACTGAAATCCTTATGTAGTGTTGCATGGTGATCATTGTATTCCTCTTCAGTCGATGACAATATCAAATAGTTCCATGCAGTGTTAAACTTATCCCATTTTTCTTTTGTCTCAAACATTTTCTTACATTTTGTCAATACATTCTTATTAATATGCCAACGACATAACAAATGTCGAGCATTCAAAAAGGTGTTGTCAATGGCATTTATCAAAGCAAGCTATCTATCTGTGACAATAACTTCAGGTAAAACACTGTCGTCCATAAGATCACGCAATGTTTGTAACGCCCATGCATAATTATCAACCCACTCAGTTTGCAAGTATGGGATAGCCACAGAGAATGTCATATGAGTTGATGTCACTTCCACAATTTCAAGAAGAGGAAGCCGATATCTATTCGTCTTATATGTGCAATCCACAATCAACACACGAGGGAATGTACGAAGCAAATCCAAACTCACTGGATATGCCCAAAACAAGTCCGTGACAGTCATAGAGCCTTCCTCACATCGATGACGCTCAATGTACTTATGTTTCGCTAATTCACCCAGCAGTTGTTGCATCTGGGATCTACCGGCTTTCTGTAGAACCCTACATTGATGTCGTGCATTGTAAACTGTCTTCATTGTGCTCATATTAAAGGCATCCCTCTGTTTGAGTGTAATGAGTATCTCTTTTGGTCTTACTTGGCTCTGTGACATATCTACTAACAGCGACTTTTTATTAGTTGACAAACTCTTTGCATATGAATGTCCTTGGAGATGCTCCGTAGCTGGATGATTATGCAGCCCGCAAACTACATTCAATGTCCATTCATCGTTTGTTTTCAACTTGAATGCCCTCAAATCAAACAGACATTCGCACTTCTTTGTACCAGTTTGTCTCAATAAGTCTTTTGAGCCATCTTTCAACTTTTTATGCAATCTATACTTCTCACTCCACTCACAAGAAGATAAATTCTTGGTCTCTTATGACCGCCACCATAATCTGACGTCCTTATAATAATAACAAAGCCATTTATCCTTTCAATATCACGTACCCAAGTAAGCAATTCATCTTTGTTGTCGAAAACCTATATATAATGTCACACAACTTTCATAAGAACAAACTAAACAAACTAACTAATACAAATTATAAACTTACGAATTTTATGTTTAAAGTTACCTGTTTAGTTGTAAAATGATTAGTACAATCCACCATAATATCTGATCGAATCTCAGGTTCTTCAGTGTATGCCATCTAAAAAAGAGGGGGAAAAAATTAATTCGATTTTACAGAGCCAAAATAAATAAAAAAATTTGGCACTAAAAAAATGAAAATAATAAAAAAAAATTGGCACTAAATATCCGACAAAATTAATTATATTCGGAACTTAAAAACTGAAATAAATTAAAAAATTAGAATTAAAGTTTCGAAATATATAAAAAAAATAAAAACTTTTGTAACGAAATATTAATGTTACTTCGGAAGTTGATTACCGAATTTATTGATAAAATTCGGCACTAAGCCTCTAACTAAAAAAACTCAAAAAAACAAAAAAAATTACTACACGATTTTACATTTTCATCACTGATTTTGTTGTCACCATTGCTTGAGTTTGAACTTCCATAGGTTTGCAACTCTTCCATATCAAAATCAAGTAAAATTGTTGAACTAATAATTAAACGATGTTAATAATCGAGTATAAACATAGAGATTAAAGCAATATGAGAAATGTTTTGAGAGTGTTGCTCTTTGCAAGTAACAGAGGAGTACAGAGTGTGTAATATACAAAGTGACCACAATAGAAAAATTAGGGTTTAATTGTTTTCATTCAAAAGGTGTATATTGAGATATTTTTGTCCCTAAAAGATGTGTATAGAGAATTTATGTATATAATATTAAGGGTGTTGATAAATGTCTATTATAATAATTTTAAATTAGGATATAATTGTCATTAAATTAATTTTCAGGTGAGTGGAAATAGAATTTCCCGAAAATGAGCGCCCCTCCGATTCTGAAGAAGCCCAAGGTCGAGGAGAGAGAAGATGCCGACGACCGACCGACCACAACCACAGCCACCACCGGCGGGAATGGAATATCGGAGAATAGTTTCAGAGACGAACAAGAAGAAGCAATGGTGGCTTTGATCGATCACCGTACCAAAGAAGTCGAACATCTCCGCCAACGCATCGCTTATTATGAATCTCAAGTTGTAAAATTTACTCAAAACACAACTCAATTGCTTTTGATTTTAATGAATATGTGTTTATATGTATTTGTATTCGTCGGATTGGATGGGATTGGATTGGATTGGATACATGTGTTGTTGAATCAATTTTTTATGGTTTAGAATTCTTATCAAGTGTGATCTTACTTGTATGCAATTTGTATTGTGATGAATCATTACTCTGTTTGATTTTGATTTTGAATTTTAAAAATATTTTGGGAAATTCTATTACTAATTCTCTCATTATACACCGTCAACAAATTAAATGTATATTCTAATAATATCCTCAAATGAAAAGACATTAAGGACAAGGTAGGAGTGTATTCTATTCATTTAAAGATTTCATATATAAAAACACAAAACACTCTTCACATACCATCATCACCTATAGACATATAAACATCCAAAATAAATTGATTTTGAAGATTTTAGAGTTTAACAACATTGAAATCAATTCGTTTTAGGCTTTAAGAACATTGAAATCAATTGGATTTAAAGATTTAAGGTTTAAAAATATTGAAATCAATTGGTTTTGAAGATTTGCACACCATAGATGACATTGAGATTGTTGATTTCAAACAATGCAACAATGAAAATGTCATTTTACTACTTAACTTTTTGGTTTTTTGTTTATCTCAATCGTATAGTTGTTGAGAAGATGACTTTGTTCGTTATGTGTTTAGATAACCAAAGTTGAACTTTTACACAATGTTCAATTATTTTTATTCAAACAAAACAATTTTGTTCAGATTGTTAAGGTTGACCAAATTATAAATCTTCATACATAAAAAATTGAACATTTTAATTCTTTAAGAATTTCATTTCTCAAATTTAATTCAATTCAATAATTTAATTTTTTTTTAGTCTATTTTCTTTTCTTTTTTACAAAAAGTAGATGTATTCAACATTTACAAAAAAAAGAAAAGAAAAATGTATAACAAATAACATATAAAATTTAATATATGTTCAACATAATAAAAATAAACTTATAAAAAATGTTCAACATTATAAGTCTGAACGAGTTGAAAATGTTCAACATATAAAGTATGAACGTATTTGTTTTGTTCAACATAAATATTTTGAACATATTCAATTTGTTTAATTTTATTTTTTTATACGATGATATTACGTTCAGACAATTAGAGTTGAGCCAAACTCGAAAGAGAAATTGCTATGCAAGTTGAATTGGTTACCAAATCAAAAGAAGATAGGAAAAACATATCAAGGTGAGAATCAAAGGTGTGAATCAATGATGAGAATGACAAATCTTAAACGCCGAAAATGCACCGGTGAGACGACGGTGAAGATGGAGATCTAAAACGGTGAGAATGCACGGGTCGAACGAAACCCTTCACTGGCGATGGAGATCTATGGTATTTTGAAGATGGAGGTCTCTGGTGTTCTAAAGATGGAGGTCTCTAGTGTTCTAAAGATGGAGATATTTGGGTGTGGATTGTGATGTGTATTCAAACAAACAGGTGGTGTGTTACCTTAAGGTTAGTAATGGAAAGTTAAGGTGTGAACTAAGATATTTTCAAACACTAAAAATTATTATGTATATGTACTAAGTAATGGTGTGTACTAAGAGGATTAATGGTGCGTAAATAGAATTACCTAAATATTTTTTGAGTTTTTATTTTTATTTTTTTTATTTATTTATCTTTCATGTTTGTTGTCTTTAGTAAACTTTTTTGGTATTTTAGTTAATTTTATGTTTTATTTTTTTGATGCACCTAATTTAAATGTACTTAAAAAAGTAAAATAATTGTGAAGAAATCTAAAATAAATTCAAAAAATACAAAAAAAAAAATGAAAATATATTACATTTTTGTATTTAGTAAATTTTTAAAAGACTTATTGACAAATTTTGTACTTTTAGATTAAGAGGATCTAAAAAGTAAAAAAATTGATTAAAATATTAAAAAATGTTGAATATAGAAATTAGAGTATATAGAATTTTTTTTATTTTTAGTATTATGTATATAATCTGTGATTGTGTTAATCATTGATATAATATTATTTTCTTATTTATATCGTTTCTTAAATTGTATCATGAATTTATTATATATACATGGCCTCTACCTGATTCATGGGTAAGCCAAATAATTTTTTTTCATTCTTTTTGGTATCAGAGTTAGGTTGAGTACTTAGTAATTTTGTTTCACCGGCAGGCGGGAGTCTTGCTTTGGCCGCCTGCCAGACCTTAACCCATTCCACTGCCATAGTTTCTTTCAGTATCACTTCGTGATGATCTCTTCCTCTATTCACTGGTTTATTCCTATCCCAAACCTATTTGAGTTTGAGGGGAGGGGGGGTATTATACCTATATCAAGCCACTCCCTTGGTGCACCACCTAAGTTGCTCCCTCTGGTGCACAACTAAAGCCGCCCCCTGGTGCACTTTCTAATAAGTTGTCCCTTGGCGTACTCAGTCATCTGCTGCCATTATCGTTCAGCACCACGTCATAAGTTATGTATGTGCCACGCTTGTTGGTTCAACATCCAGTTCTTTGCAACGGTCTGGCATGACCCCTTTAAACTGTCCTGACATTGATAACGGTCCAGCATGACCTTAAACTGTCCCAACATTAGTTCCGACTAGTTTCTACAACTGTCTAGCACGACCATAAACTATCTCCCGGCATTAGCTCTGGCCTTTGATGTCAACCAGGGTCTTGTTGGCTACCAACCAGGGTGTTTCCTGGCCATAGATGCTTTGGCAGCTCTTCTAGGGCAGTTCAGTCCCTATTTTTTTCCCCTTTCTAGGGTGTGGTGCTGATGTATTAAGCATGTTTTGGCCTTTTTTATTTAGTGGACTACCAGATTTGTTCGGTAGCATTTATTTGGATTAGCCGTTGAGTTTTTTCCAGCTTCTTCCTATCATCCATTGACAAGTTGCCATTGTTGAATATCTTCACACTAGTTTGAGAGGGAGTGTTGAATATAGAAATTAAAGTACATAAAATCCTTTTATTTTTAGTATTATATATATAATCTAAGATTGTGTCAATCATTGATTTAGTATTATTTTCTTATTTTTATTGTTTCTTAAATTGTATCATGAATCTATTATATACATGGCCTTTACCTGATTCATGGGTAAGCTAAACATGCTTGTATAGACATGCTTGTAATCCAGGAGATGATCTAGGCATTTCCAATCATTAGTCAGAAAGGTTTAATACTAGAGAACTGTCTGCTCCTCATGTACTGAGCGCTCAATAGACTGACATAGCTCAAAAGACTAAAAAAAAATTCTCTTTTCGAGAATATGTAGCAGCGACTACTTCCCAAATATCTTAGGCAGTATCCATGGATAAGTAGCCTTCACCAATCTCAGGAACTATCTCTCATTGGTCATTGCCAGGGTTCCTAATACCTGGTGCTTGAACTCTCCCATTAACATATCCCATGTTTCCTCTACTCTACAAAAAAAGTGTTAAACACTAACCATGAAAGGTAATTCTGACCATTAACTAGAGCGGTGGTGATTTTGAGGCTAGGGTTTAGTTTCTCAGATGTAGTAGTCATAACTGGACTAGAGCTCTCTCCTTTAGATGGGTGAAAAGTAGTGGTGGATTCACTAGTTAGGTCATCTATAAGAACTCTACAATTTCAATCCAAAAAAACCTTGCACAAATCACAAGAGTGAAAAGAGGAATGGAATGGGTTAGAACAAGCAAAATCACATACAGACTACTATGGGAGCATAACAATCAGATTAATGGGTCATCTATGATCCAAAAAATAAATCAAATATGGGAAAACGAACCTCCAATCAAAAGTAGGTTGAACTGTGCTGAAGAAAGTAGAGGGAAAGAAACTTGGGGCCACAGAAAATGGGTAGCCCTCAAACACTCATCCACAGGAGCCGAAATACACAAAGAGAGGCTAGGACAGCCCTCACAAGGGTTGACTAGGGCAGAGAGCCCTTCAACTGACTTTGGCTATGCTTCAGCTAGGCTAAAGGGGCCTTCGGCTAAAGCCAAAACAACTCTGTGGGGCCTTGGCTAGTTCTGACAAAGACTTAGGGACCAACGGTGGAGGATAGATGGTGATAGGTGCTGGCTGGTTGGTGGCAGCGACTGTGTGGGTGATGGCTTTTGGGGTTTTGGCTCTAATACCATGTAATTTAAAAGAATACAAAGCTTAGATGATGATTATGATATCATCACCTTTTATATTAATCAATCAATTGTTACAAAAGGAAGCCCTAAGACACTGATTAAGGAATCACAATCAATCACAATCTAATCTAAATAAGGAAATAAAAAAATATTCTAACAATGAGAGCTATTGTTGACAGGGGGAGTTATCAGAGACTAGTGGGTAAGCTCGTTTATTTATCTCATTCTAGTCCTAACATTGTTATGGCAGTTAGTGTGGTTAGCCAGTTCATGCATGCTCCTTATAAGATAAACTTGGCTGCAGTAATGCGCATCCTTAGATACCTAAAATCTTCTCCAGTAAAGGTTTTCTATTTTTCCAAACATGATTATCTTCGGGTGGAAGCTTATATAGATGTTGATTGGGCAGGATCAGGAACTAATAAAATGTCCACATTTGGTTATTATACCTTTGTTAGAGGTAATTTGGTTACTTGGAGGAGCAAGAAACATAATGTAGTCACCCGGTCTAGTGCAGAGGCCAAGTTTAGAGTCATGACACAAGGTATATGTGAACTCTTGTGGATCAAGTTGCTGTTAAGTGATCTGGAGATTAGTCATACTGATTCCATGTGACTATACTGTGATAATAAGGCTTCTATTAACATAGCTCACAATCCAGTTCAGCCTGACCGAACGAAACATGTGGAGATTGATCGTCACTTCATTAAGGAGAAACTCACCAGTGTCACTATATGTACTCCTTTTGTAAAGTCAGCTGAACAACTGGCAAACATTCTTACCAAAGGAATTGGAAGCAAACCATTCTATGATGTGCTTGGCAAGCTGGGCATAAGAGACATCTTCGCACTAGCTTGAGGGGGAGTGTTAGAATAATATCTTTGGTTATTGTGTATTGATTATTCTATTAGGTGTTATTTCCTTATTCTATTTTTTTTTTCCCATATTTGTGCCTCCAAGGCTTCCATTGTAAGCTACCTATTATCAATATAAAAGGAAAAAAGAGAATCTTTGACTTTTTTGTATAGTTTGTTGATTTTTTGACCTTTTTAATAACTTTTTGGCTTTTAGCCAAAATTCAAGAGTTGCTAAATGAGGTTAGGTCTAGTTGTTTTAGTTCTTTCCAATACCTAGATAGTCACAACTATTTAATCTCTTTCGTGGTTTGTTTAGATTCTTTTGCTTGTGAACTTCAACGTTTTTCAGATTTCATGCAACAATACTTAAGAAAGTAGACAAGTTTATTGGTAATTGTGAGAAGTTTTCACTCAGTATTGAATCTATTGATAAGGGAGGTAGTTAAAGCCAAGCAAGACAGAGCAAGTGCTTAGGAAGGTGAATGAATTGATGGTAGAGGACATAAAGATGGCAGATAAGATTGATGGCTGTATTACCCTTGATGTTTATAGTTCGATTTTTTTTATGAAGATAAAAAAGGGTAGGGGAAATAAGCCATATAGGAGAAGTAACTTGAAAGACTAAACTGTTCAATTAATTACGGTGAACATGAGGGGTGTGAGGCATTAAAGAGGAGGGTTGATTTTTATTTTTTATTTTTCATGGAAGAGTTTAGGAGGGAGTTTAAGGGGAAGACAAAAATTAAATTTGTTGTGATTATTGATAAGGTTGGAAGAGACAAATGGAAACTGATGATAGAAGACAAGAAAGCTTATTTTGTGAGATAGGAGTTGCTTTGAAATTCCTTTGTTGGTAGTGGATGTCTTTTGGTTAGTACTTGGGGTTTGGGTCTATTTTTTTTATTTTTTTTTCCCTTTTATTTGGTTGTATAATGATTGTGTTGTGCCCCCCTTGGCACATTCTCTAATATAATTTTTTTATTTGTTGCTTGCTTAAAGTGGAAGGATGTCTTCACAAGATTACATTCATCTTTGCTTGTCTGCTGGGTTTTTATTTGATAAATTGAGTCTCATGGTCGGATTGTTAGGATCAAGGCACACCAGAAATCAATCACACACAATAACGCAAGAGATTTACGTGGTTCGGCAGTTGCCTACATCCACGGGAGAGATATCCACTATAGAATTTTTCTCGGAGGGAGATTACAACTCACACCTCACTCTCTCTCTATAGCACTCTCACCTCAAAGATACATACACTCTGTGTTTTCTTCTTTTTCTGTGTTCTTCTCTTCCTCACAGCCTCTATTTATACATAAAAAAGAGGGAGCAAAATCAAGTGAAGGGAGTTATTGGGTTGGCTTCACCTGCCATTGTGATGACCCTACCATGTATAGTAATTAGTACTTAATTAATCGAGGAGATTTGAATTCAAATTGTCAATTATTCCAATTTAATTCGAGATTTATGAAAACTATGAAAACTGGTTCATATATAATTCTATTGAGGATTTATTTTGGAATTAGAAGTTAAAAGCTTACATGGCTCAAGAAAGTATAATTGGTGAATTGAATTATTTTAATTTCGAGTATCGGACTGTATGGGAATTTAATTAAATATTCGTTTCAGACTTATAAAATTGAGATTTGATTAATTGGGTCCGAATTGGAGTTAATTAAGTTATGAGGATTGAGAATTAAGATTATTATGAATTAAATTTATTTATTAGGTGCTCAATTTAATGTGTAATTTATAGAGCGAAGATTTTGAAGTTTAATTTGAAATTGAAGACCTTAATAATTTGAGGAACCAAAATTGAAGGTGGAAATAAATTTAATTTAATCTTTGGAGCCTTTTGGGAGTTCGATTAAAAATTTGATTCAGAATGGTAAATTTAAATATAATTAATTGGGCTCTAATAGAAGTCAAATTAGATTAATTAATTATGTGAGTTTGTGATTAGTCATGATCAATTTAATTATGTGTTAATCAAGATTTATTAAGAATAAGTGTTATCTACTTGAATTAATCTTAACCATAAATTAAATTGTAGAATGATTTAAAGTTTGAGGATATACGTGGGTGTGTGTGCTGAGATATGTGTGTGTGCAGAGAAATTATGTGTGTGGGTGTGCAGGCAAGTGTTAAGGTGGAGCTTAAAGAAATGTGCAGGTGTGCACACGTGGTCTATGATGAAGAAGTGAGGTGTGTGTGAGTGTGTTTATTATGATGGATTCAAGAGTGTTGTCATCCATTTGTTGTGCTGGAAGATTTTGAGAGTCTAGAGAGAGAGAGAATGAGAGACCCAAAGGATTGAAGAAGTAGAGAAATCAAGGGAAAACTCAAGAAATTGGAAGAGAAGGAGAAGACCCAAGGGAAATCATCAATAATCTTTGAAATTAGAGCTTGAGGTATGAAAATTATACTTAATTTATGTAGAATCTTCATATCACACTTGAAATTAAGAAAGTTATGAATCAATCTCATGGATTTTGTAAGAAATTGAGTTAGGTTCATGAGCATGGATAATAAATTTAGAAATTAATAATTTGAGTGTGATTTTGTAGTCATGCATGAGATTAAGTTTCATTGTTACATGCATGAGCAAATTTATAAGTTTTAGTACTCTCATCTTGGATTTTGAAGAATTTGAGATAATCAACTCATGTTTTGAAAAGAATGAGGAAAAGTTTTGTAAGCATTAAAATTCATGGAAATCTAGAATTAATCTTGAAGATAAATGAGGTTTTGATTTTAAATCCCTAACCCATGCATGTAATGTAATTTAAGAGTTTAACTCAAATTAAACATATTTTGGAACATTTATGATTTAAGGAAATAAGTTTGAAAAGTAGTTAGTTTGAATTTGAATTTGGATTTGATATGAGAAAAATTAATAAAAATCTAAATTAGAGCAATTTAAGATTTTAATTATGGATTGAGCTTGACTATGTAGAATTGGTTGGATTTTGATAAATGTTTCATGCATGCAAATGATTTTCTAAGGAGTTTATGACTTTAATTTCATGTTTTGAAGGAAAATAAAAAGAGCTTGAAGTCAATTTTATATAATTAAAAAGAAAATGAGAAGTTGGAGTTATGTTCATGATTATGAAAATTAACTTAGAAATTAATTATTTTGGGTTTGATTTTGAATATCTTATAGGAATTTGAGCCTTATGTTTATATGCATGTAATTTGGAGAAATTAAGGAATTAATTAATGAACATGGTTAAGGTTAATCAATATAGAAATAATTATAATTCTTCAATTGAGCTTGGGTTTGGAAACCTTGATATATATGAGATGTAAATTTACATGCATCATAGATTTCTTGGAATTGATTTCATGTTTTGATGAAATAAGAACTAAGCTTTGGAAAATTATGAATTTATGAACAAATGAGTTCAATTTTTAAATTAAAGGAGTTTTGATGTAAATGATTTAAAATTGATCATATTTTCTTGATTATTTAAGAATTGTATGTTTTTAGATAGGTCATGTATAAACCCAAGTCTTGAAATTATTTTGAGAGCTTAATTCAAGTTTTAGAATTTGTGAGCTTGGAGTTGGGCTTAATACGAAGAACATGAATTGAGTTGAATTTGATGAATTTGAAGTTTGTATGTACATGCATGTAAGGGATTGTCCTAAGTTTGCATATTTGATTACAAACATGCATTTTATAATGAATTGAAGGTTATTTGGCACACGCAAGCATGATAATGTTGAATTTCATGAAGTTGATCATCAATTGTACTATTTAAGTTGAAAATAAAGCCTATATTTCACATGTATATATATTTCAAAATGATATGAAAATTAATTTGCATGAGCTCTGAAGTTATGAAGTGAGTTTGATATGATTCGAGTTTATGAGATGGATTTATGTAAATTTGAGATTCAAATCTTGTAAAATTGGCCCTTATATTCATGTTAAAAGTTATATGGTGGAAATATGAGTCTTATGATATTAATTACATTGGTTGGAACCAAGTTTTGAAGCTCAAATATAATCTAGAAAAACCCAGAATTTGACATATCCGCTCGAGCATGGAGAGTCTCGCTCGAGCGTACCTTGTTTTACTAGACTCCTTGCTCGAGCGTCAAAAGTCTCGCTCGAGTGTAATTTGCAAGCAACCAATACTTTTGCGGACCAAAGGGGTCCGCTCGAGCGGCCGAAGCTACGCTTGAGCGGAGGGCCCTGTTTCAAAAATTTTGAAAAGATGTTTTATACTTCATTTTCCATTCTCTTTCATTTCAAAGCACTCTTAGGCATGCATTAAACATTACAAATGAATTAAAGAACATGAAAGGAGCCTAAGAATGTTAAACAAGTTAAAAGAATGGAATGAATTGTAATATGACCCAATGTGTTATGAATTATGTAGGGTCAAACGCAGGGATGAATCAAACACCAGAACGCTGTGAGTAATAACATAATAGAGCTATGTTCAACTTTATTTATTTTCTGTATGATGAAATAAGATTTGTTTTCTGAAATGCTATGTTCTGTACAATGAATGATTGTCCAATTTTTGACATGTATTCATGGCATCCTTAGCAACATGTGATATCTGTTAGCTGTTACCTGGTATCGAAGGTCCCATTATGGGACTTATTATGTCTGTCATCTGTTACCCGTACTGGAGGCTCCATCATAGAGCTCAGCATGTTCATTCTCTGTTACTCGGATCCGGAGGTTCCTTTATGGAACTGGTTATTCATAACCACCATATGTTCTGCATCTGTTCTGTTAGTGCTAATGGATGTACCACGTATGATTAAGCATAAACTCTGATTTCTGTATATGATTTGAACAAGAATATGAATACGAATATGAATATGATTCTGTTAATGAATTTGAATTATGATTTATGAATCTGGTATGGACATAATTCATTAAAACCCTTTACTCTGTTATTATTTACTGGGCTCTAGCTCACTATATTATTTATGTATGTAGATGATCAAGCACGTGACCAGGCTTAGAAGCGTCTGCCTGGAATCTATTTTTGTCAGCCAACCTATGTGCCTCCCGTGGAGGTTCCGGATATGTCAAGTGACTATGGCTATGTGATTTAAAGTTTAAGTTTTGTTTTCTTGTTTGGTTAAACAAGTCTTGTGTATTTTTTAAATAGCGCTAAGTCCCTTTTTGTCTAATCTGTATATATATAATGACGTAAGGATGATGTGTATATATGTATATAAAAAGTTTAAAACTTTTCTGTCTCATATAAGTCTGCATAGCTCAATGGACGTTGTATATTTGTTATTTGTTTCCGCTAGCCCCTAATATTATGTTAATTTGTCGCAGAGGCCTTTGGTAATCCCAAGATTACTGGCCAGTTACGATGCTAAACCTATAGGGGCGGGTTTGGGTCGTGACAGCCATCTCCCTCATACTTCTTGACTTGGAGACTCAACCTCCAACCTCCAACTACTCCATGTGGGCTAGAGTCAACAATTCTCTCCCTCCATGCCCATATGGATAACTGACTTCTTACTTGAAGTCCATCTCGGTCAGATTCTTGCAAACTTCCAGTTTGTCTATGGTGATAACCTTGGTTATCATGTCAGAAGGATTCTTGTCCGTGTGAATCTTTACTAGCTTCATCAGCTGCTTTTCCATCACTTCTCGTATCTAATGATACCGGACATTAATGTGCTTTGTGCGGGAATGGTACATGAAATTCTTGCTCAGATCAATTGCACTCAATGTACCTTGTACTCTTCCTGCTGTAAACCCAATTCTTGGAGAAACCGCTTTAACTACAATATTTCCTTTCCAGCATCTGCAGCAGCAATGTACTCTGCCTCTGTTGTAGATAAAGCAACACACTTTTGTAGTTTGGACTGCCATGAAACAGCTCCCCTTACAAAGGTGAATAGGAATCCTGATGTAGACTTTCTATCATCAAGATCACCCGCCATATCGGCATCTGTAAAACCCTCTAAAATTGGTTCAGCTCCCCCAAAACATAAACACATCTTTGAAGTTCCCTTCAAGTACCGAAGAATCCATTTGACTGCCTCCCAAGCCAAAATAAGTTCAAAGGTTCAGATCTACGAATGTACAGTAGCCACGTAGCACCGGATAACTCCTCCGCCTATGGGTCAGGTCGAGTTAACGTCGGGTTAACTGGTCAACATGGCTGACGTGGCACTAATCTGGTAGACACGTGGCGTTGATATATCGATGACCTGGCAGATACGTGGCGGTGACTAACAGACACGTGGCGGTGATGTGGTAGACACATGGCGTTGACTGTCGTTGACGTGGACTGCCAGGTGGTGTCTGACGTGGCAATGGCTGTCTGATGATCTGGCGCTAACGTCAGCTCTAACCAAAAAAGAAATCAAATTCTCCAAATATTGCTTGGAGGATTCAAGCTCTTAACCAAGGAGTTAAAGTGTTATGCTTTAACCACTAAGCCAAACTCGCCCTTGTGTTGTTATTTCCCCAGAAAGATATTTAAATTATCTGGGTTGGCTACAACAGGGTCGTCTTCAACCTCTGGCCGCACGTGGGTTTCTGGTTTAAAGTTGTATTTACGCGCCTCACTTTGACCGGCGTGTGTGGGCCACCCCGACCTCCATTTTGCCTCTTTTTTTTGGGTCTGGACTCCTCTCGACGAGAGCTTCCTCTTGGTATGCTCAAAATTTAATTTCGAGCAACTTGATTTCTGGGAAATTTTGAAAAACACCCCTGTTTTTTCGAAAATCGACCAACACGGCTCTGATACCACTTATTAGGATCAAGGCACACCAGAAATCAATCACACACAATAACACAAGAGATTTACGTGGTTCGGCAGTTGCCTACATCCACGGGAGAGATATCCACTATAGAATTTTTCCCGGAAGGAGATTACAACTCACACCTCACTCTTTCTCTCTCTATAGCACTCTCACCTCACAGATACATGCACTTTGTGTTTTTTTCTTTTTCTGTGTTCTTCTCTTCCTCTCAGCCTCTATTTATACATAAAAGAGAGGGAGCAAAGTCAAGTGAAGGGAGTTATTGGGTTGGCTTCACCTACCATCTCCCTCCTACTTCTTGACTTGGAGACTCAACCTTCAACCTCCAACTACTCCATGTAGGCTGGAGTCAACACGGATGACATATATTTTAAATCTATGATTAAGCATGATAATTAACTGACTGAACTGAAATTCTGAACTAATTGCATGAGTATGTGGCATTAAATGCATTTCTATCTGTTTGATTACCGAATGATCTGTTCGTGTTTTATGTTTTAAATTGCAAATTGAAGGCCTTATCGGCGACCGAATCTGAAACTGATTTGTGCTATATGCTAATTAGAATTTATGTGATTTTATGGTATGTTTAATTGAAATTTGATTTGGTATGATTAAATTGGATTAAATAAGCTAAATTATATTAGTTGGACTTATTTACTCTTTTGCCACCTAGTGGGCCACTTCACCAAATGTTGTTTGAAGCTTAGTCTTGCATCATTCTTCATTTCTTCAGCCATTTTGAGAGACCAAACCGACTAGAAAGAGAGAGAGAGATAGGTGATAGTTTGAGTTCAACAAGAATTGTAGAAGAATTGTAGAAGAATTGCATATTTAAGCCTCTATACTTGGAATTGTAGACCTAAGGTAGGACATTTACCTTCTTGATTGTTAAATTAGGTCATATGTTGCATGGTTCATAGAAGTTTATAGCTTAAAGTCAAGAATTGGTTTACAATGTTGAATTGAGAGCTTGAATCATGCATGCATGTATATATTCTTGCATTTTGAAGTTGATTCTCATGAAATCTTGCATGCAAGTTTACATTCTTGTTCTAATCCATGAGTTCATCATGGTTTTGAGTTTAATCTTGCTTTGGATCATGTTTTGAGACATTAGAATTCACTAGAATTCATGCATGTCATATGTTCTTCATGTTCATGAAAACTTCTTTGAAATTGTGTTTAATTGAACTACCCTTGGGCTTTGATTTCTTAAATTGATCTTTAAAACATGTCATATTATGAGTTTACAAGTGTTTTCCAGAAAATTAGCTCAAAAGGATCGAGTTTGATGCTTTAAAGTTGGGTTTTGAGCTTGAGGTTCAAATCTGGAAATTCCAGATTTTGGACTCACGCTCGAGCGGAGAACTCCACACTCGAGCGTACACACTGAGTTCATGCAGTCCGCTCGAGCGGGGAAAGTGACGCTCGAGCGGGAAATACGTGTATCCAGTACTTTGCATGTGTTTACAGTCCGCTCGAGCGAGGGAATGCACGCTCGAGCGGGGATTGGTGTCGAGCGCCCATCGAGCGTGAATTTCACCTATCCAGTACTTTTGTAGTCCGCTCAAGCGAGGGAAGTCACGCTCGAGCGAGGATCTTTTGTCTGCATGTCCGCTCGAGCGGAGAAAGCCACGCTCGAGCGGGACCCTTGTTTCAGCAAAAATCTGAAAAGTGTTTTAAAGTGCATTTTTGCATCCTCATTCCATCCTAGGCATTCCTAGGCCTAGTTTAAGGCATCTTAATGAGGATAATGCTATAGAACCACACCGAGTCAAGATAGGGACTAAGTTATTATTTTCCCAAACGTGCAACTTAGTGTGTGTTCATCCTGTAACTGTGTAGGGTTGGCATCCGAGGACGCTCACTAGCCTATCTGTAGCCCAGAACTCTGTGAGTAACAATGTTGTAAAGATATGTTCAATCATGAATATTTCTGAATGAACTACTGTACTGCTTTCTGAAATGATATTTCTTACTGAATGAATGTTTGTCCTATTTGTGAACTGTATTCGTGGCATCCATAGCAATTTACTGTTACTGTACTGTACTGCTACTGTCACAGAGATCTCTGTCGGTTCCCATGGTTGGAACCACTACTGTTTACTGATATGATGGCCATCAACTGACTGTTCGGTTTGTTAAGACCTACTGTACTGTTTTGCTATTGGATGTACCACATATGACTGCTATGACTGAATGACTGATATGCTGTTTAAACGACTGTTTCAAATACTGAAAGGACATTCATTCTTAACCTCTTTACGCACATGTTATTCACTGGGCTTTAGCTCACTGTTTATATATATATGTAGGTGTCCAGACACCGGATCGGAGCTAGGAGCGTTGAGTTAAACTCCCTTTTTGTCTAGCCAACCAATGTGCCTCACTGCGAGGTTCCAAGTCTGTTCAAGCTAAGGCTGCTTTTGGGGTGTCTCAGATTCACCCTATCTGTCTCTGTTATGTATAGACTGAATGATAATTGTACTGTACTGTTATGGTAGAGATTTGGTCCCTAACCTGAATGCCTGTAAATGATGTATATATATACTGTTTTCGTTCTGAATGTGAAGATGTTATGAAAAGTTTTATTGCATACGGACTGTCACAGCTCATTGGACATCTTTTAATTACTGTTTTGGCTTCCGCCAACCCATATACTCTGTATTACTGTTTTACTATTACGCAAGCCTTCGGTAATCTCGGATTACTGGCCGGTTATGGTGCTAAACCCATAGGGACGGGTTTAGGTCGTGACACTTTTGTATTGCATCATTGCATGTAATGAATCTTAAAGGAATATGGATTTTCTTGTGAGAATGCATATGGCTACCATCATATCGAATGTTATTGACTGATGTCTATTTCTGTATTGCACCAATGTACATATTACTCTTTTTGGCAGGTTACAAAATTGAGTTGGCTAATGGTTATTGTAAGAAACTCAATCATCTTGAGTCTCTGACTTTTTTTGGTAATTATATCTGATCATCTCTTTTGAAAAGGTATGCAGCTTGACCAAGCAGAGAGAAGGTTAGAAGATTCACAATCTAAGTTGGCTCGCCTTAAAGATCATGATGGTGTCATGTCATCCAAGAACCCTCAAGGTGATGATGTTAAAGATGTTAAAGTTGAGCGAAGATCAACTAGTCCTATCCATAAAAGTGAGGATTCTTCTCGAAACCAACCTCAATCTAGACCACAACTTGTAATTCCAGCAGTGAACCCAAAAATTTCCGAGCCTGTAAAAATGGCGGGGTTTGTCTTGAAAGCTTCAAGTGATTCTCATGCTCAAGCTAGGATATCAGTTTCCAGTCACACTAATAATATTATGAAGCTAAAAGAGGAAGAATCTCGTGGAATCTCTTCTGAACAGGAAGCTACTGAAATTCAAGCTAAAAGGACAAAAAGGAAGTTTGGTAAAAGTTTCATGTTCACATGTTTAGCAATTAATTTTTTTCCTACGACGGTGTGTGTGTGTGCGCGCGCGCGCCTATTTTATTTAATGTCTGGGACTATAGTTTGCATCATATTTTAGTGTCGCCTAATCCTCATTTTATTCCATGATTTTATTTGTACTTCTGATTTATAATTCATAATCATTTTTTCCTGAATTTCAGAGCAGAAAGTACACAAAGAATTGATCTCTTTGATACGTAGTTGCTCTTCTCCGTGCATAGTACGTTGCCAGACAGGTTGTCTCATCTCTAGTCAACACAAGAGAAAGTTGAGAAGTCTTGTGTTGTGTCCAACAAATGATCAACTATTTGTGACCAGGTAGTTGGGGGTTTCTTAAATTTTTGAGTTATATTTAAGGGAAATTGTAATATTTATTCTCTTATTATTATTATTATTTAATTCAAACCTTTGTAAGAGTTATGCTGGTGTGGCTTGACTAAGGGCTAGCAATTTTTAAAGAACTCATAGTATTTCTAGGTATTTCCTATAGTCCTTTCTAAAAAGATGGAAATAAGTTTTCAAGGCATTGGATGGCTTTGCTTTCAAGCTTTTTCTTTATTGGTGTTCTCAACTGGTTAACTTTGATATATCAAACTATACTGATGTTTTGAGTGTGATTCTATTTTAGGATTCTCTTTGTTCCATTAGTCCAAGTTGAAGGGTATATTAATGATGAGTTGAGGTGTTAGGCAATGCTTTGAAACATAGTTGCTTGACCCTCATGTTAGTGAGAAGACATTTTATAAGGTGAATGTAACATTTGATTTTGTTTTTTCTCTTGACTTTTGGGATGGAAAACAAGTAAGGATCGTTGTCATTGAATGAGGCATGAACCATGTAGCTAAGTGATTTACATTATGACGCAGGGATGAGAACGGAGTGGGTAGGAACCAAGTGTGTTTGTATAGGGCACCACTTTCCTAACTTGGCCATAGAACCAGCTCCCAAAACCTGTCTACAACCTATGACCTGTGTTGCATGGGCTTGGTGGTTTAAAGGGGAGTACCCTTGTTGACACGATACGGGTGCAGGTGTGAGATATGTGTAGGACGTGAGCTTGTTATTTCAATTTCAAACACGGCGAACTTGAGGAAGAACTCCTTTCAAACTTAATCTTCAACTTGACGTGAAAGCACCAACAGAAGTCTTTCTTGATTTTTTTGTCTTCCCCATAGCTTCAATTGAGTTTGAAGTATTTTTTGGTCAAGTGATGAGTGTGAAACTTGTTCCATACCTCTGAAAGTTCGCCGGAGTAGAGAAGAAGTGGCACAAGTGTAGGTCATGGTGTCCTCAATGACCAACTCTCTTTCTCTCTCACACACACACAAGTAACCAATTAATGGGATTCTTATATTTAATATTTTTTTATGTTAATATTAAGTGTATCACGTAAATAGGGCAATCTGCAGTGTATGCTGTGTGACATATGTATAAACTAGGTACAACTTTTATGTTATCAATGTTAAATAAAGAAATTTATTATTATGATAACAAAACTGATACACAGTTGTTTTTTTTAGTGGAGCATGTCATCAGGTGTGACATCATCTTATTTGCCCGTTGGAATTTTGATTTGATGATATGAACCCACTTTTTTTGCCACCTAACTTTCAACTTGCAAGCAACGTCAACTACATAAATTTGGCTACACCTACGAGAGAATTCAAAGTGACATGAACTTAAAAAAAACCATTAAGTCATTAGAGTATTATTTTTTTAGTGTTCATTGCTTTCCACCCCCTCCCTCCTAATTCAACAGTATATAGAATATTTAGTTTTAGTGTTTATATGAATATGTTGTGTCCCCCTTATCCTATAATTGAGAGAACATGTGAATCCAACTTCTAGACACGTACCCAAATTCGACAGCCGTACTGAGTCTATGTTGTAATTTAAGAGAATACAAAGCTTGGGTGATGATTATGATATCATCACCTTTTATATTAATCAATCAACTGTTACAAAAGGAAGTTCTAAAGTACTGATTAAGGAATCACCTTTTATATTGATTGATTGATTGACTGATTAAGGAATCACAATTAATCAATTAATCACAATCTAATCTAAATAAGGAAACAAGGAAATATCCTAACACTCTCCCTCAAGCTGGTGCGAAGATATCTCGTATGCCTAGCTTGCCTAAAATGTCATGAAATGGTTTGCTTCCAACTTCGTTGGTGAGGATGTCTGCAAGTTGTTCGCCTGACTTCACAAAATGAGTACATATCATGCTACTGGTGAGTTTCTCCTTGATAAAGTGGCGATCAATCTCAACTTGCTTTATCCTGTCATGTTGAACATGATTCTGAGCTATGTTGATGGCAGCCTTATTATCACAATATAGCTGCATAGAGTCTGTGTGGCCCATCCCCAGATCACTCAACAATAGTTTGATCCACAAGAGTCACACACACCTTGTGCCATAGCTCTAAACTCAGCTTCTGCACTCGATCTAGCCATCACATTCTGTTTCTTACTCCAAGTAACAAGATTGCCGCCTACAAAGGTACAATATCCTGATGTAGATCTCCTATCAGTTATTGACCCTACCCAATCAGCATTTGTATAGGCTTCCACTTTGAGGTGATCATGTTTGGAAAAGTAAAGACCCTTTCTAAGAGAAGATTTCAAGTAACTTAGAATTCTCAGAACAGCCTCTAAGTGAATTTGATGAGGAGCATGCATAAACTGGCTAACCATACTGATAGCAATAGCAATATCAGGACGAGAGTGAGATAAGTAAATGAGCTTACCCATTAGTCGCTGATAACTCTCCCTATCAACAGCTGCTCCTCTTCACCATCACCAAGTTTCTGATTAGATTCCAATGGGGTATCACCATGTTTCTTTCAAACGGTCAAGAACATATTTTCTTTGTGAGATGGAAATCCCATCCTTGGCGCGAGGAACTTCGATTTCCAGAAAATACTTCAAGTTTCCCAAGTCTTTGATTTCAAACTCATTAGCTAAATATTTTTACAACAGGGGTATTTCCTCATTATCATCGTCTGTAAGTACTATGCCATATCCACATAAACAATGAGAGTCGAAGTCTTACCACATGAGGAATGTTTCACAAACAAAATGTGATCTTCCTGACTCTGTTTGAAACTATATTTAAGCATAGCCTGAGTGAATCTCTCAAACCAAGCCCTTGGAGACTATTTGAGACCATATAACAACTTTCGAAGCCTGCATACTTTACTCTCTGTCTGATGATCCTTAAAACCAGGAGAAATGTCCATATATACCTCTTATTCTAGATCACCATGTAAAAAAGAATTCTTTACATCAAACTGATAAAGTGGCAAATCTAAATCAGCTGCTAGAAAGAGAAGTATTCTGACTAAATTCATCTTAGCCATTGGTGCAAAAGTCTCCTGATAGTCTACTCCATAAGTCTGAGTGAAGCCTTTTACCACAAGTCGAGCCTTGTAACGCTCAATGGAACCATCTGCTTTGTGCTTCATAGTATACACCCATTTGAATCCCACCGATCCTTTGCCCTTAGATAACTTAGTTAATTTCCAAGTGCCATTCTTACGAAGTGCTTCCATTTCCTTAATCATGGCAAGTTTCCATTCAGAGGTAGCGAGAGCATCCTAAAAATGGTTAGGAATACTAACAGAGGAAATATTTGACACAAAGGCTCTATACGAGGAAGACAAATGAGAGTAGGACACAAAGTTTGAGGATGTTGAGTACAAGATCTCACACCCTTTCTCTTGGTAATAGAAATATCAAGATCAGTAGTGTCAAGACTAGCAATATCAATAGACTCAAGAGAAACAAGAGGTTCAAAGTTACCTGGACTCTTATCAGAAGCTAGAGATGGCAGTTGGTGAGCAGAAGTGGTCTCTTGTATCCAAGTAACTTTATGTCTTTCTTTGTCCTGACATAAACTTGTCCTTCCCTTTCCTTGGTGGAATTGGATTCTATAGTCCCAGTAATAGGTGGTGCAGGAACAACTAGTTCCACCATAGAAGCAATAGGGACAACAGGAATCTCTTCACACCAAGGCTCTCCCTAAGGGGATGACTGTGACATGACAAGAAGTAGGATTGGGACTCAAAAAATGTGACATCCATGGACATAAACCACTTATAACAAGGAGGGTGATAACACTTATACCCCTTTTGAGTAGACGACTATCCAAGGAAAATACACTTGAGAGAGTGATGGTCCAACTTACCACGAGTAGGAGAATGATTGTAGACAAAATAGACATAGCCAAATATTTTAGGTGGAATAGAAAACAAAGACTTTGAAATGAGAAGGACTTGAAGTGGAGCTTGTTTTTGCAAAACCTGGATAGGAAGACGATTAATGAGATAGGCTGTGGTGAGAACGACATCGCCCCAGTAGGACCGAGGCACACTCATAGAAAAACACATGCAGTAAGCCATATCAAGAAAATGACGATTCTTGCGCTCTGTAACCCTATTTTATTGAGGGGTATTGGTGCAAGATGTTTGATATATAATGTCATGAGTGGAAAAATAGCTCTCTAACCCTGAATCGATGTATTCACGCCCATTATCAGGACGCAAATTTTGACAATTGCCCCAAACTGAGTACAAATAATTTTATGAAAATTTTGAAACACAAAAAAATCTCACTTTTTTCTTTCATGAGATACACCCAAGTAGTACGAGAAAAATCATCGATAAAGGTAACAAACCATCTATGGCCTTTTAAAGACAGAACACGATATGGAGCTCATATATAAGAATGTATTAAAGAAAAAAGAGCTAAACTTTTATTAAGACTAGGAGCAAAAGAAGCTCGGTGTTGTTTGCCAAGTTGACAAGATTTATAAAGAAACTCAGACACATTATTGTTTATAAAAACAGACAGAAATAAATGCCTAAGTAAATGAAAAGAAGGATGCCTACCACAACCATAAATCCTCATTATTGGTTGGGAACTGGATGGAATGATAAGCAAGCTTGTTCAGTTGATCCAACAAATAGAGACCATTTTCTGCACTACCACTGCTAATCGTCCTCCTCGTGACAAGGTCCTGAAAAAGTCAATGATCAAGAAAAAATGTCACACTACAGTTCAAATCCTTAGTAATATGACTCAAGGATAGAAGATTAATAGAAAAATTGGGAACGTGGAGCATTGGAGACTGAAGTAAGGTAGGGATAACATGAATTAAACCTTTCCCAGAGATAGAAAAAACAATACTATCTGCAATCCTAACTTTATCTTGACCTAAAGAGGGCTTATATGCTGAGAAAAGGTCAGAAGACCTAGACATATGATCTGAGGCACCAGAATTAATAATCCATGGCAGAGACTTATGGGAAAGAAAAGCACTACGAGAAAAGACTAAGTTACCTGAGCGGGCAAATGACGAGGAAGATGCACTAGGAGCAGTAGAAGACTGCCGGGCCAGAAAATAACTCAGAACATCCTCAAGCTTAGGAGAAGTCATGCTAGATAAACTATTAGAAGTCGGACCAACTGAAACAGAAGTAGAATTAAGGGTATCAACAGCACTAGATTGATGGGCCCATGGATTAGAGCCACGTCTTTTAGATTGGCCTGATCGACCGCCTCTAGTACCAGACCAATCACCCCGACTCCCTGATGGAGCCCCATGAAGCTTCTAACACGTCTCACGAGTATGCTGCGGCTTGTGGTAGTAATCACAGAACACAGTATCCTTCCCTGAAGGATGGGAAAGAGGTAGTGACAAACTAGCCCCATCTCGAGGAGCAGAAAGTAATATTGAACGGTCTCCAGTAGCCGATAGTAACATAACAGAACGACGACTCTCTTCATTCTGTACATATGCAAATGCCTCTTTAACAGATGGAAGAACATCCATGCTAAGGACACCACTTCGAACCGGATTAAACTCCACATTGAGGCCTTCCAAAAACTTGAAGACCCTCTCCTATGCAAGAAACTCATGGTAACCAACTGAGTCAACTATATAGACAGGCTTGTAATCTAGGAGATGATCTAGGTGTTTCCAACCATTAGTCAGAAATGTGTAATACTGGAGAACTATCTGCTCCCCCTGTACTGAACGCTTAACAGACCGGCGTAACTTAAAAGATTGAGAAAAATTCCCTTTTCGAGAATATGTAGCAGTAACTCCTTTCCAAATATCTTGGGCAGTATCCATGGATAAGTAGCCTTCACCAATCTCAGGAACCATGGAATGAACAAGCCACCCCATGATTAAAGAGTTGGTAATCTCCCATTGGTCATAGCCAGGATCCATCATACCTAGTGTTTGAACTCTCCCATTAACATATCCTATCTTCCCTTTACTTTTCAGAAAAAATGTCAGACACTGAGACCATGAAAGGTAATTCTGACCATTAAAGAGAGCGGTGGTGATTTGGAGGCTAGGGTTCAGGTTCTCAGATGTAGTAGTCATAATTGGACTGGAGCTCTCCCCTTTAGATGGGTGAGAAGTAGTGGTGGATTCACTAGTTAGGTCAGCTATAAGAACTCTACAATCTCAATCCAAAAAACCTTGCACGAATCATAAGAATGAAAAGAGGAATGGAATAGGCTAGAACAAGCAAAATCACATACAAACCACTATGAGAGCATAACAATCAGACTAATGGGTCATCTATGGACCCAAAAAATAAATCAAATAGGAAAACGAACCTCCAATCAAAACAAGTGTTGAACTGTGTTCAAGAAAGTAGAGGGAAAGAAACTTGGGGCAACAGAAGATGGGCAGCTCTTAAACACTCATCCATAGGAGCTGAAATACACAAAAAGAGGTTAGGACGGCCCTCACAAGGGTCAACTAGGCCAGAGGGGCCTTAGCTAAAGTTGAAACAGCTCTGTAGGACCTTGGCTGGTTCTGATAGAGATTCAGGGACCAACGGTGGAGGATGGGTGGTGACAAGTGATGGATAGTGGTGATAGGTGATGGTTGGTTGGTGGCAAAGGTTGTGCAGGTGACGGTTTTTACGGTTTTGGCTCTAATACCATGTAATTTAAGAGAATACAAAGTTTGGATGATGATTATGATATCATCACCTTTTTTATTAATAAATCAACTGTTACAAAAGGAAACCCTAAGGCACTGATTTAGAAATCACCTTTTATATTGATTGATTGATTGACTGATTAAGGAATCACAATCAATCAATCAATCACAATCTAATCTAAATAAGGAAATATTCTGACACATGTAACATAACCTTTCTAATATTGTATTAATTGTGACTGGTTAAGGGAAATATGATTTTCATGTATACTGAATGCAACTCAACCAAAGTCTTATCATTACTGACTGGTTCTGTTGCATGAAATTTGTCTTGCCATATGGCATGAATCATTATGCCGTAGAATACTAGAAGTATCATTACCTGTCACTGCATTGTTAATTTTGTCCCTACATCTGTCTTTATGTCAAGTTCATTTGACCTTGAGGACGTATGTGATTTTACATTTCACAAAGAAGACAGTTCAACAAAAATAGAATTTCACCAATTAAGAAAGAGGAGGTAAACAAAAAGTGAGATGATCTTCTCTAGGGGAAGAAAATTTACACAAGAAGGATAAATGTTGTTTTCTACAAAAGCACGGTGAGGTAATGAGCCTTCATTGTTTTCTTTTGCCTAATAAATTTGTCTTTGAGTTACCTGATCTATCCATCCTAGTAATAGTGATGGTCTTACCCTTGACAAGATCAAAGGGCCCATAAATTGTGATAATCTAAACTCCCCCATATGACTCAAATTTCCAAGCATATTTCTTAGGGAAAACCTATTGGTGTTAAGGTTTTGGGTGAACGTAGGGAAAACCCATTTGATTAGTGGAGAATGTAAGCAAGGTAGGCCGAGTGGATGTAGGTAGAAGGGGTGTGCCGAACCACTATTAGTCTTGGTATTCATCTCTTTGTTTACACTTTACTTTATATGCTTTGACTGTATTAGATGAATGCATGATTGAATATGTTAATCTTGACAGAGAGAGAGAGAGAGAATATGATTAGTTGCGGTTAACATGTGATTGAATGAACCTTGAAAGTTGAATGTAACACTTGGTGATTGGCATTTAAAGAAGAAATTAGACATCACCACAGTTAATGGATGGTTAACATAATAAAAAGTTTGGGGAAATATCAAAAAAGAGGGAGGTTGGAAAAACAATTGCAAACTCATGAAAGTACAAGTGATTTATGCACTAGATTGTGCAAATGAGTGTTTTACTCATGAATTTACAATTATTAATTTATACTTACCATTTTTTTGATATTTTTCCCAAAAGTTAAACATTTCATAGTGATCAATTCATGACAACTAAAATAATTAACAAGAAGAATTTCGGGTAAAGGATCTTAAGACAAAAAATTAGAATTGTCCTTATCCCAGATTGATAAGACTAACATTTAGGTGACACATTTTAACGGGATTGGAACTAGTAAATTTCTCTAAACAGAGTCTTGAGTAGGAGAGACAAGTTGTGAAGTCTTGTAGCTTAGTGAAAAGTATTGTAACAACATTAGTGCAGAGTCTACTTAATTCTCTTTATTTGTGGTTCTACTTGTCTTGGTTTTACATGGTGTACACATCTTGTGATTTCCAATTTTCTGTAATCCTGTCAAAGTGTCAACTTTGACATTTATGGCCTTAATTAATGTGGATATTTCAATATGTATAATAATATTATTCTCTTGAGCTTTACATTCTCTCAAAGTGTATCATTTGGTTATTCATCAAGTGATGTATCCAGCTATGTGACTTGGTGCTATCTTGGGCAGATGAATTCAGTTTCACTTGTGTATGTGCATCTAATGAGCATAATACAAGCACAGTCACTTTATCCATTAATACTGACTCTTGGGATACTGATGTTCATTTTAGCATCATAGTTTTGGAAATTTTGTTAATCTGTTTCAAATAGAGTTAGCTTCATAGAAAAAAATAAATAAGATCTCATATTGATGAAGTGCTAATGGTTCATGTTCTACATAATGTTGGTTGGATCTAAAGGGAATTTCTTTTAACAAGCTCTGGTTCTGATGAACTTGTTTTTTACAAGAATTGACTTTCTTTAATTGTTTTGTACAAGCTTTTTGGATCTAACGATTTAATGTTTTGGAATGCTTTACAGTGCTTTGGATGGAGTTGTCAACTTGTGGCAAGTTCAGTCCAGAGGGTATGTTTCAACTTTTCATACAAATCTTTGTTCTTGCATTAAATATTATTTTTTCATGAAATTTGTTCATTTCATATAATTGACTTTAATTAGTTTCAGTTCATTATGATAACATTTTGAGTAACATTATTGGGTTACTTACTTTAAGTTTATACCCTTATCTGCTACTGCAATAAACAGTTTTAAGTGCTGAAACAAGTTTGTAAGAACTAAAATTCATTTTCTTTGGAAAAGAATTTAATTTCTTCTTTTCCAATATAACTTGGATACTTGTGGAGAAATTTTGGTTTCTGAAGGTAAGTAGACAAAATCAATCATGCTGTCTACAAACTATATATAATATAAGGAATTGTGTTTGGGAGCTAATCGTAGGTGCCCAGTATTCTCCCTGCTCACACTCTCCAAAGGAGATTTTAAAGAAAAGAAAGAAACAAAATATTTCATTTAATATGTTTGTTTAACCATATAAGCCTCAAGGAATCCGTTGATGGGTGGCTTGAAAAATCACTTGCTTTGACACTATTCTTTTCTAATACACTTAATTGAGGACTATAATATATGAATGTATAATATATGTATATATATATGTATGTATAACTATGTACGTATATTCTTCTTTCAAGGCCATCTTTTTGAAGTAACTATCCGCCTAAAAGTCTGCAAATGAGCTGAAAACAAAATAGTTATAAAGTAACATGAACTCTAACTTAGCAGAGCGGCATATATATATTGAAACTGGTTCACCACAACAGATGGAAGAGATTGTAAGTTGTAATATAAGCCAGTTGGTTGCAAAACCAAAAAGTGGTTGTACAACTCTTCTGTAAATCATGGGAGATGTCTGTAATTGTTTTGTGGAGCATTGAATGTTGCACCGACTACCTCACTGAACTTGTTACACAAGGTTATTATGGGAATGAAATAGGTGATAAATGACTCCAGAACAGTGTGTCCATCTCACTTCATATAAAGGTCGACCATATCTTTGCATTTTGTTATTTTATACAGCATGCAGTCCCATAACCTCCTTTTAAAGAGATGTCCAACAAACATGAGAATTTTGTTTCTCATTATTTTATAGGCAAAGCCCTTTTTGGCGTTTGAGTGTTCTTTGCAGTAGTTCGCTTGAGTCATGTCTACTCCTAGTCTGATCAACCCTGCTTAATCATTTTTTTTTCTGATCTTGCTCCCAATGGATGTCGCCTCCGGCTTCTTGGGAAGAGAGATTGATAGAGACCTTAAATTGCAACGTATTAGTCTAAATGTCTACCTGTTGACACACCTTTTAGAAATGCTAGAAAAGATCAAAATTGCTGATTTAATGTTTTATGCTTATTGACTTGAAATCGCAGAATAAGTGCCAATCTACTAAGTTATACAGACTGCGTATCCCCAAAGCACAGGAGATGGCCGGAAGATATAGCATGGCACCCTGAGGGAAACATCCTATTCTCTGTATACAGTGCTGATGGCAGGGACTCTCAGATATCAGTCTTGAATCTGAATAAAAAAAAAGGGGTAAGGGTTGAAAATTTGTTTCCCGGAAGTTCATATGCTTGTGCCACTCGCGCATTTATATACCAGTATGGATGTGCTTTTGAACACTCTTAGTACTGTCTATTACATTCTTTACATTTGTAATAATCACTCAGAGTTACATCCAAGGTACACTATTATGCATGCTTATTTAGTGCCACATCTATTACATGGAGAAATAATTATGATATGATTTGGAAGCTCAGGCAAACAAAAGCTATGGATCCCATGATTATCAAGAAATGTTTTTTGATCCATGGAAAAGTGTCCATGATAGTGTTAAAGAGCTTGATATATATTTTTTGATGGGACCCATACATATAGTTGGATTAGGTTGTCGAGTTTGGAATCTACTAGGAGTCCAATATGTGTAAGGTTTTGTTAATTGTTTGGGATTTGGATTTATATGATTTGCCTATATATAGGGAACCTATGGGAATTCTAGGATGGTGAGATTGAGAGGTTTGAAGAGATGTAGAAGAGACGAGAAAAAATACTGGGGGCACTAGGTGTGAGCAGGGAAGCGGGAGTGGCTTTGGGCTCGGTTACTCTTGAGCGAGGAAATGGGTATTGTTCAAGGCTAGGGTATTGGTGTCGGGTTTTGGGTATTTTTGGTCTTATGGTTGTACTGTTTACAATTTATAGTGGATTATCTCCCTTTCTTGTGGATGTCTGCGCGGCATGGTTCGAACAGTTTGAGAGTAAAATTATAAACCAGTTGGCGGATTAGCAAATTGGCAAATAACCAAATCACGGTTTGGGGCGGATTGAAGAATATTCTTAACCAATTATCAAACATTTACATAATATGTAACATTAATTTGCATAATATTTTTCATATATATAACTACTAATTTGTAACAAATTTCACATCTTAAATCTTTCTAACACTCATTTTTACTTTGATATTTCATTAAAGGTTAAAAAATATATATGTATTAACTATAGTGGAGCAGTTTCGAAGGCGGATTATAAAATTTAAAGTTTAATTCGCGGTTAGTGGATAGAAATGTGTGGATCGGTGCGGTTTTAGCGGGGCAGTATTTTGCACAACCCTAGATGTAGGCAAATTGGGTTGAATCCCGTAAATCTCTGTATGATTGCATTTTTCTATTTGATGTGTGCTTGGGTGTGCTTTTGTTTGTGTTCGGGGGCGTGGAATAAATCCCAACAGGGCCCATTACGTAACAACTAGTTTTTGGGACTAGTGGTGATCTAACATGGTATCAAAACTCAAGTTAGGGGAGGTCTTGAGCTCAAGTCTCTCCATTTGCATTATTTCTTCTTTCATTTGCATTCTTTCTTTTCTCTCTATATGTATGGATGTTTGCATTTCCATGTTCAAGATAGGGTTGCACGTAAGGGAGGGAGTTAAAGAGTTTGATAAACATTTTTAGCCCATTTACTAACAACTTAAGCTTTTGAGACTAGTGGTGATTGAATAGGTAAGTGTTTAGCGTCTTTATTTACATCTAGTATGTTGCTGGACTTTTTTTTATTTATATTTTTAGGAGCTGACAGTATTTTGGTAATTTCTAAATTTGCTAGACTTGGGTTGAAGTATGGATCTATGGATCTTGTTTTGGATTATGTTTTCAAATGGGTCACTATATGGATTTTATAAATGGCTAGACTGGTCTAAGTAGTCAAAAGGGTCGAAGTTTCCTATTTTGCTTAACCCTTGCGAGGATAAGCTTTTGGTTTTCTTTCTTTCTTCTTATTCTATTATTCGCAGCCCCAAAACAACCCAAAATTCAGCATTTTCCTGTTGTCTGACACTTCATTCCCAAAGTCCTAAATTCTTGCAAGATGAAAGTTTGAAAATCAAGCCTGTTCTGTCTTTTACAAATGTTGCACTGTCTATTCTATTGATTAAAGCCCTACATCCACAAACTTTGTACGATGTTTAAAGAACATTCATAAGGTTGCCATATTTTGTGTATTCAAAGCTTTCCTACATCAATATTCAATATGCATATGTACAAGAATAAAATTTCTTAAACAGTCTTTGGGTGATTGTGTCCATGTTTGCCATGTCTGCTGCTGGACTAGTTACTCTTCCACGTCTGTCATGTGTGTAGTTGGTTGAATATTAGTTGTCATCCAATAACAAGACTATATATCTCTTTGAGATTCATGGTTGAAAAATGGTTTACTAGAAATTCACATGCCGATTCTACTTACAGATGTCTCTGGAGGTGACAAAACTAGTTCCGTTTAATCAGTTGTGTTGCATTCAGTTGTAGCAATTTAAATCTGTGCACACTATGTAGATTTGCATACACATAGAAAGGTAGAGTAACACTTGCTAACCTTTAAACTTGTTAAAACAATTCTTCTTCCTGCGCACTGCTGAATTAGATGCTTCGTACCATGTTTATCATTCATGCCAAGTACCAACTTTGGATGCAAATAGTATCTGATCGCATACTCATTTCTTAATATAGAAGATTTAATATCTCCAATTGGAGTATTATATAGATGGGACACCTTTTGATAACCATCACCTTTTCACAAACGTGACAGGCTTGAGAGGACACATTTTAAGTCTACATTTCTCCTTTGTAAAATGTAGTATTAATTGTTAAATAATATAAGCTCTGATTTCTTAAGTTGTGCATTGAAGGAAATGTGTGTAGGTTACATGGAGGAGAAGCCTCACACAAAGGGTATCATCAACAACATAGTTTTTATGCCATGGGAGAATATATGTTTTGTTACTGGTGGTAGTGATCACGCAGTAATACTCTGGACTGAGAAAGATGGAGAAAACTTGTGGAAACCAAAAGCGTTGCATAGGAGCATGCATTCATCAACAGTAATGGGAGTTGTCGGGATGCAGTAGAAGCAGATTGTATTGTCTGCTAGTGTAGACAAGAGAATTATTGGGTTTGATTTAGTAGCAGGAAGAGCAGACTATAAACATCAAATCAATAGCAAATGCATGAGTGTTCTACCTAATCCGTGTGACTTCAATCTATTCATGGTTCAAACTGGGTAAGTAACATTGGATATTTACAATCAAAATTTTCTTGCGATATTATATTCGTTTTATGTTTCATTAACCATTACAAATTCTCCTAGGATAATGTCTCTGTCTAGAGTAATAATATACCCAAAAAAAATCCAAACATAATTTTCATATAGAATGACGTGGCTCAATATTGACCTTTCATTTTAAAATAAAACATTCATGGAGATGGGTTTATTTACAAGAATGACATTGCTACATCATTCTTGTGAAGTTTTTTATATGAATTTTGTGTATGAATAGAGTTTCCCTCCATCTATTGTCAATGCCTCTTTTCTTTTCTGTTTTTTTTTTTTGGATCAGCAACACAAATGATTTATTAATCATGAAAAGGAAAAATGAGGACAATGAGTCCTCTTACAGCGCAAAAGGAAAGAAGACCACAATCAAACATCTCAAAGAAAGAAAACTAAGACTGACATATTGCTCCTCAATTCCTAGAAATCAAAAAAAGTGTGCCCCTTTAATAGAGGAGGAACATAGGCCTGAAATGAAGCCAAATTACATTTTATCCAATAACGAATCCGTCTGACTCTAAGGCCAAATAAAAATCCGTGCAATCTTCTTTCTAACTAAATAGTCCCAAAGATAGCAAATGTTAGCTCCAACTCATAAGAATTATCTCCCATGTTAAGGAATGCGGCTGCCAACCGACAAGCCGCGAAGACAAGCCGCAAAAGTGGACGGCCACCGAAAGTGAAGGAACAGCTGGCCATGTGCAAGGCCAGCCAGCTCTCTACCATTCTCAGTGTATAAATGGGGAGGCTGAGAGGAGAGAAAATAAGCAACAAATACAGAGAGAACACCAAGAGTGAGAATGTATGTGAGTGAGTACTGTAATCTTTCTCCGGATAATATATCGCTCTCCGTGGACGTAGGCAATTGCCGAACCACGTAAATATTCTTGTATTATTGTGTGGAATTGATTTCTGGTGTTCAATAGTCCTAACAAGTGGTATCAGAGCCTCGTTGGTCGCGTTTCGGAACAAAAACAGAGTGTTGTTCGAAACTGCCCAAAAATCAAGTTGCTCGAAATACAGTTTTGAGCATACCAGGAGCAAGGTCTCAACGAGAGGAGTCCAGAACTACAAAGCAGAGCTCCAGAAGACCTCAGACGCGCTCTCACGCGCTACCTAAAGAAAGCGCGTGAGTCACATGCGCACCACGCGCCTCCACGCGTTGAACAGTAGACGGAGCGTCGATCCACTCGCACGCACGCGCCCCACACGCAGCTTACGGAAGAAGACGACCGCGTGGCAGCCACGCCATCGCCACGCATCGTCACGTCAGCACCACGTATGCCACGTGTCTGACACGTCATCTGCGTTGACCAAGCCACTGACCTAGCTGACTAAGTCGCGCCGAGGTCGAGCCGCCAAACCAGATTCACGCCGTTGACCAGAGTTGCGCCGCTTCCAAGCCGCGTTGACCAGCCGTTGACTGAGCTGTTGACTCAGCCGAACCGAGGAAATCATCCGGTGTTTCCCAAGCGCACCAGATTCCGCAGATCTGAATCGTCCAAACTGTTTTGGCTTGATCAGAGCCATTCTGAGTCCGTTTTTGATGATCCAATAGTGGTTTTCAACTATTTGGAGTATTCCGGACACATCCGTACGGTCAGATTTTTCATTCGGAGTTTTCTATAAAAATACAGTATACGATGGAGGATTTCACATCAACTTCAGAATCTATGTTCAAGTTAACTCATTCCAATTATGCAATTTGGAAGTCACGGATGGAAGACATTCTGTTTTTAAAAGACTTGTTTGACCCCATTTTTATAAAGGGGGTTAAACCTGAAGGAGTGAAAGATGATGACTGGATAAAGATGAACCGCAAGACTATCGCTTGTATCAGACAATGGATAGACCATAGTGTGTTCCATCATGTTGCCGAAGAGACAGATGCCTATGCTCTTTGGACAATGTTAAACGACATGTACCAGTCAAAGATCGCCTGAAACAAAGCCTTGGTGATGAGAAGGCTAGTAAATCTGAAGTTGAAGAATGGTGTGTCTATCGCCGAGCACACTAGTGAATTCAAAAATCTGGTAAATCAGCTTGCAACCGTCAAGATGCGTTTGGACGATGAAATGCAAGCCGTACTACTGCTCAGTTCTTTACCGGACAGCTGGAAAACATTGGTGGTTTCTCTCAGCACCTCTGTACCAGAAGGGAAACTGACCATGAGTATGGTCACAGACGCCATGTACAATGAAGAAACAAGAAGGAAAGACATGGGAGGTAATTAGTCCCATGCTCTTGTCACAGAAGATAGAGGCAGAGACAGAGGTAAAGAAAGAGGTAGAGAAAGAAGCAAGAGTAGAGGCAGCTGGAACAACAGGAGTAAATCCAGAGACAACAAAGGTCTAGGTAACTCCAGCTTCACTTGCTTTCACTGTGGCCAAGAGGGTCACATAAAGAGAAACTGCCCAAACCGAAAAGAGAAAGGCCAAAGTAGTAAGTCAAAAGGAGATGAGAACACAACAGCCTGAAATATTTCTTGCAGTTGGTGAAGAGGAAGATTGCCTTCACGTGGCTGACCACAGCTACACAGAATGGGTGATAGACACAGCTGCATCCTATCACGCCACTTCCCACAGAGAACTCTTCAGCTCATACAACGCTGGAGATTTTGGCACTGTTCGAATGGAGAATTCTAGCTATTCGAAGATTGTGGGTATTGGTGACATTAGCATTCAGACTAATGTCGGGAACAAGCTGGTTCTCAAAGATGTGAGGCATGTTCCAGATTTGCGCCTCAATCTTATCTCCGGAAGCACCCTGGACAGACAGGGCTATACAAGTACATTCGGAAATGGCCGTTGGAAGCTGACAGGAGGAGCTTTGACAATCGCCAGAGGAGAGATGTCTTCAACACTGTATAAGACTCAAACGAAGATCTGTCTGGAAAGTCTTAATGCAGTAGAAGACAAGGAGTCACCGGACTTATGGCACAGAAGACTAGGGGTGCAACTCGGGCGGGTTCGGTCGGGTTGGGGGTCTGCCCAAGCCCGACCCGAATTGCCCAGAGCAGTGCCCAAGCCCGTCCAAGCCCGAACCTGAACCCGAGCTTTGCTACCCAAGCCCGGCCCAAGCTTTGTATTTTGAACTCGGGTTAGCCCGAATTGCCCGAATTGCCCAGAAACTTGTAGGTAGATTTGTTTTGAAACCTGTAGGTAGAATTGATAATTAACAAAGAATTGAGAATTATTCAAAGTTATTTTCTGGTCACCAAAAAATAAAAATTAAAAATTAAGACTAACTCTTTTACTTAATTTATATATATTATATAATTTATTAAATTATATATATATTATATATTATATAATTTATATAATATATTAAATTTAATTCGGATTCGGGTTGCTCGGGTTGGCCATTGGTTCTGCCCAAGCCCGGCCCGAATTACAATTCGGGCATCAAAAATCTGCCCAGGCCCGTCCAGATTACAAGATATAGTTGCCAAAGCCCTAAAAAAACTCGGGCTGAGCTCGGGTTGCTCGGGTTGAGCCCGCCCGAGTTGCACCCCTACAGAAGACTGGCTCACATGAGTGAGAAGGGATTGCATCTATTGACAAAGCAATCCAGAATATCCTTATCCAAAAGGAGTGCTTTGAAGCCGTGTGATCATTGCCTTTATGGCAAGCAACATCGAGTATCATTCAGTTCAACGAGCAAAAGGAAAACAGAAGTGCTCAATATGGTATACTCGGATGTTTGTGGCCCAATCGAAGTGGAGTCACATGGTGGCCGCAAGTATTTTCTGACTTTCATTGATGATACATCAAAGAAGTTGTGGGTATATTTCCTGAAGACAAAGGATGAGGTATTTCAGCACTTTCAGGAGTTCCATGCAATGGTAGAAAGAGAGACTAGGAAGAAGTTGAAGTGTCTTCGTACAGACAATGGAGGCCAGTACACTTCCAATGCTTTTGCAGCATACTGTGCTAGCAGAGGTATCCGACACGAGATAACAGTTCCCGGCACCCCACAACACAATGGTGTGGCAGAAAGGATGAACCGCACTATTATGGAAAGATTCAGATGTATGCTCAAAATGGCAAAGTTGCCAAAGTCATTCTGGGCTGAAGCCACCCGTACAGCCTGTTATCTCATCAACAGGTCGCCTTCAGTCCCGTTGAATTTTGCGATACCTGAGGAAGTCTGGTCCAGAAGAAAGGTATCATATTCTCACTTGAGAGTCTTCGGGTGTAAAGCCTTTGCACACATCTCCAAGGAAAACAAACAGAAGCTTGATGACAAGTCCACTCCATGTATATTTGTGGGGTATTCAGATGCAGCATTTGGGTACAAGGTATGGGACCCAGTGAACAAGAAGATGTTCAGGAGCAGAGATGTCGTGTTCCAAGAATACCAGACAGTAGCAGATTTTGAGAAATCTTCAAAGTCTAGAGATGTCATCACTCCAGGCTTGTTTCTATCTCCCGAGCCATCACAAAATGCTAGATCTGATGATGTGCAACAAGAAGTGCCATAGTTGCAGGATCCTATGCTAGAAATTGAGGATCAAGAGGAAAGAGATAAAGACCCAGATGAAGAGGGTATTGAGAAAGGGGAGCAACCCCCTCAAATAGAGGTAACTGGGCCTCAGTTACGGAGATCTGGAAGAGCTGCCGTGCCATCAACCAAATATCCCGCTTCTCAATATATTCTGATTAATGGTGAGGGAGAGCCCGAGAGTTTTTCGGAAGCCAAGAGTCATACAGAGAAAGACTATTGGATGCAAACCATGAAAGAGGAGATGAGTTCTTTGCAGAAGAACCACACTTATGAGCTTGTTCCACTTCCAAGAGACAGCAGAGCCTTGAAGAACAAATGGGTGTATAAGTTAAAGAAAGATGGAAACGATAAACTATTGCAGTATAAAACTCGTTTGGTGGTCAAAGGCTTTGGGCAGAAGAAAGGAATTGATTTTGATGAGATCTTCTTCCCAGTTATGAAGATGACTTCTATTCGAGTAGCTCTGGGATTAGCAGCTCGCTTGAATCTGGAAATAGAACAAATGGATGTCAAGACTGCCTTTCTCCATGGTGAGTTGGAGAAGAGATCTACATGGAGCAACCAGAAGGATTTGAAGTTACAGAAAAACAGAAACTAGTCTGCAAACTGAAGAAGAGTCTCTACGGCTTGAAACAGGCGCCGAGACAATGGTACAAGAAATTTGATTCATTTATGGTGGATCACGAGTACACGAGAACGGTGGCAAACCAGTGTGTATATTTCCGAAGGTTTTCAGATGAAAACTTCATTATTCTACTGTTGTATGTCGATGATATGCTGATCATTGGACAGGATACTGTTATGATCAACAAGTTGAAAAATGACTTGTCGCAGTATTTTGACATGAAGAATTTAGGCCCAGCACAGCAAATTTTGGGCATGAAGATTGTTCGTGACAGGAAAGCCAAGAAGATATGGCTGTCACAGGAGAAATATGTTGAATGGGTAATTCAAAGGTTCAACATGAAAGATGCCAAGCCAGTCAGCACACCACTAGCCAACCATTTCAATGTGTCAAAGCGTTCGTGTCCCACGACCAGCTCTGAAAGGAAAGAAATGGAGGCAATCCCTTGTCCTTCCGCAGTAGGAAGTTTGATGTATGCAATGGTGTGTACCCGGCCAGATATAGCTTACGCAGTTGGTGTTGTGAGCAAATTCCTCGCTAATCCAGGAAATGAGCATTGGGAGGCGGTCAAATGGATTTTTCGGTACTTAAAGGGAACTTCAAAGATGTGTTTATGTTTTGGGGGAGCTAAACCAATTTTGGAGTGTTTTACAGATACTGATATGGCAGGTGATCTTGATGATAGAAAATCTACATCAGGATTTCTGTTCACCTTTGCAGGAGGAGCTGTTTCATGGTAGTCCAAACTACAAAAGTGTGTTGCTTTATCTATAACAGAGACAGAGTACATTGCTGCCGCAGATGCTGGAAAGGAAATATTGTGGTTAAAGCGGTTTCTCCAAGAATTGGGTCTACAACAAGAAGAATATAAGGTACATTATGATAGTCAAAGTGCAATTGATTTGAGCAAGAATTCCATGTACCATTCATGTACAAAAACATTGATGTCCGATATCATTGGATACAAGAAGTGATGGAAAAGCAGCTGATGAAGCTAGTGAAGATTCACACAGACAAGAATCCTTCTGACATGATGACCAAGGGTGTCACCAGAGACAAACTGGAAGTTTGCAAGAATTTGACCGGGATGGACTTCAAGTGAGAAGTCAGTTATCCTTATACGCGTGGAGGGGGAGAATTGTTAGCTCCAGCTCATAAGAATTATCTCCCATGTCAAGGAATGCGGCTGCCAACCGACAAGCTGCGAAGACAAGCCGCAAAAGTGGACGGCCACCGAAAGTGAAGAAACAGCTGGCCATGTGCAAGGCCAGCTAGCTCTCTACCGTTCTCAATGTATAAATGGGGAGGCTGAGAGGAGAGAAAATAAGCAGCAAATACAGAGAGAACACCAAGAGTGAGAGTGTATGTGAGTGAGTACTGTAATCTTTCTCCGGATAATATATCGCTCTCCGTAGACGTAGGCAATTGTCGAACCACGTAAATATTCTTGTGTTATTGTGTGGAATTGATTTCTGGTGTCCAATAGTCCTAACAGCAAAAACGACACAACGCCATAAGGTTTTGACTTTCTTGTTGCCACCTAAACCCCTAAAAATCAGTTAAGAGCATATGTGCACAGGCACCTGGAGCCACCCACACAGTGAACCACTTGGACAAAAAAGACGATGCCATAAACCCAAAGCCATCGGCTAATGCAGGAATAAATGATTCACTGAATTCCTCATACCTCCTACACATTATGTACCATTGAAGACAAAGAAAATGATTAGGTGTCCTCGTTTGAAAATTATTGTGGGTTAGTCATAATGCTTCCATGAGCCAAAAATCACATGAAAAACTTCAATAGGCACACACGCTTTCCAGATGATCTTGTTATGCTGTTCATTTACAGTTTTTATTATTTTCAGGAAATTAAGTGTCATTATTCTGGTGTATATATATATATTTTTGACTCTCATTTTCTTGCTTTTAAAGTTCTAGTAAAAACACCTTCTGCAGGACCCCGGAGAGGCAGCTTCAATTGTTTGACATAAGACTGAGGCAGACGGAAATCCACTCATTTGGTTGGAAGCAAAAAAGTAGCGAATCACAGTCCGCTCTGATCAATCAAGCATGGTCTCCTGATGGATTATACATTACTTCTGGTTCGGTAGACCATGTAATTCACATCTTCGATATCAGGTATATTGCTCATAAACCTTTCCAGTCAGTCAAAGCAAATCAGAAGCGAGTCTTTAAAGCTGTATGGCATCACTCTCTCCCGCTCATTATCTTTATATCGTCTGATCTGAACAATGGTTTGCACAAGATCACATGAAGTTTTGATCTTTGGTTTGCACAAGATCGCATGAAGTTTTGATCTAAGCAGTAGCCCACCCGGTCTCTTTTGCCACTTGTTTGCCCTGCCTGTCAGGATTGGTTGAGTTTTCAGATTTGTATTTTTAAAAAGAATAGAAACTGGTTTGATAAAAGTAAACCCAAAAGTTTAGTTCTAAATTTTAAAAAATTATTTCCCCCAAAAGATAAAACTATATTATTTGGTTTTGAGTTTTCAAATACAGTTTTTTAAAATTTTAAATCTTATTTTTAGTTTTTAGTTTTTTTTTTTTTTCATATTTTACTCTTTTTTTTTTCTTTCCTAGATCTACTTAATTTAGATATATTTAAAAGTTAAAATATTTGTGAAGAAATCTAAAATAAAAAGGGGTATTTTTTTTAAAGTCCCTGATATTAAGATTTTATAGTATAAAGGACATCAAATATTTTCATGATGTCTAAGGTCCCTCAACATCGATCCAGAGAAATTTTAGCCCCAAAGAAATTCTCTCCAGAGAAAATTGAAATTCTCTCCAGAGAAATTCTCTGGATTCAAATCAGAGAAAATTGAAATTTCTTTGAGTACCAAAGAAATCTAGAGAAAATTGTGAAAAGAAAATTTGTGTAGCTATTCAGGAAAATTCTCTCACTGCACAAATTTTTCTAGCTCTTTTCTAATTTTTGCATGCCATTTATAGTGTATAATGCCAAAACTCATCATCTCATCTTTTTAATCACTGACATCTATAAAATACATCAAACGTTTGATAGCAATGGCAAAACTTAACAACTTCAATGACATCTCCATTGAAATACCCAGCTGCTATAACATAATTATGACAGTTCAAAATAACAATTCTATTGAATCCAATGCATCAAGATCCAAAATAACTATTGTCCTGTATAGTTTGAATACAAAAAAGTCTTCTACTTTGATTAATACTTTTGAAGCACTGAATTATCAGTTAGTTCAAGCATCAACTATAAGTCTTTTCATAGTGTTTAATGATTGCAGTAGTATACTTTCTAGAATAGAGTATTTGTAAGAGTTGAGAGAACTAAAAGAAATGCACTTTGGAAGTCTGAGAAGTCTCTACACATAAATGGCAATAAATTGTCACCTTCCAACCACATATATATATATATATATCAATCTACTTTCTATAATAGTGAGTGTATGTTTCCAAACGACAGAATTTCTCCGGTCCAAATCAGAGAAATTCAATCAAAAATTCAATTCACACCAGAGAAAATTCGACTTCACAGAGAAAATCTTACTAGAATTTCTCTGGACTCACTTCAATCCAAAGAAATTCTCTCAGTCTAGAGAAATTCATTTCAACCCCAGAGAAATTCACAAAAACCCCAGAAAAAATTTCTCTGGATTTTTATAGAACTTTTTAGTTTATAAATTTGTGGGTCATTTGATCAATGGTGAATATTGTAGTGGGTAATTCCAGTCTTGTTCAGATTTGATTTTTGGTTTGTTTTAACTTATTAATAGTTGTTGAAATAAATTTATGTGATGGTTGGTTTTTTGAAGATGTATTCAGAAATTTCTCTAGATTTCATAAAATAATGTGTCTTTACGATCTAGAGAAAATTAGTTAAAATGAACCCAGAGAAATTTAAATTTTTTCTGGTTTATAAATGAACTTGGAGAAATTTGAATTTAAACCCAGAGAAAATCGGCCAAAATGAACCCAGAGAAATTTGAATTTTCTCTGGGTTGAACCCAGAGAAATTCTTTGGAAAGTCCAGAATTTCTTTGGAAATCACCACAGAACTGAGCATATACCACCACCAATCAAGACTTCAACTTCCCAGCTTATCCAAAATATAGAAAGAAATAAATAAGTTGCAACAAGAATCTATTTAGACATTTGGGGACATCCCATGGAAATTGAATTGGCCATCTCTTTTCTTACAATTTCTATAAACAAAGAAGTGCATTGATGGGTCGTTGAACACACCAAAATTAAATACTAAACTATACCAAATTCAATTAGAATAATGGCAAGTCCAGGTATCGATCCACAAGGACTATTGTGAAATTAAACTAATTTAATTGTTAAATTCCTAAATTAATTTTGATAAAAAGATTGAATAATCATAACCTGATTTAATAACGAATAAATTAAACTAAGGAATTAAATTATCAATAATAAATGAAATTGGGTTTACTGAATTAGGGAAAAATCCTAGGGTAGAGAATTCACCACTAACCACATGAATGAGACTTAACATCAACCACCAATCGCAATTCGGTTTGAACAACCCAATATTTCACAACTACAAGTTTGAAATATTGATCAAGAGGGTTGTTGCATTCAATGTACAGGCACGAATCATCTCGAGTAATACAAGTCATTTGCTCTAAACTAAGTTAGCAAAACGACCCGTCTCTCATAGCATAACTCGTCTCATACTTTGAATACAAACACAAAGAATACTAATGTATGGAAAGCATTAAACAATCACAGAGAGTAAAATGCTTGAAGAGAATAATAAAACAATTATTTATAAACTTTTAAAACATCCATACATTTATTCAAACCAATTTAGAATTAAAGCTTATGACAAATTCCATTACATGGCTAGGGTTTCATCAAAACCCTAGAAAAGACGACTAGCCACTCATAGAGGAGTGGAAAGAGGAAGAAGATGAGGAAGAAACCACCATGGGAGACATCCTTGAAGATTTTTGTTTCTCTTCCCTTCCAAACCCTAGCATCTTCCTTTAGGTCAAAACAACTTCAGAACCCTAGAAAAGCCTTTTCCTTTTCTTTTTATACTTCTACTCACTTCCAAACAGGTTTAAAACATCGGTTTGACTTTTCCAGAAAAAGTCAACTCTGTCCAAATTTTGTCTTTTTGCCCATTTTATGCTCCGACGATGTACAACCTGATTGACATTCAACACACATAAAGTATACGGTTTGACCAGTAAGTGAAGTTAAGAGATTCTAATTAACGGCCTCAATGATGTACATTTCGGCCTTAATCACATCCCCCAACTTACTACTTGCTAGCCCTCAAGCAAGTAAAATAAAATAAAATTAAACAAAATCTATCTATTTCCTCTTTCGTGGGAAAACGGTTGCATTTAGCATATGCAACAAGCCTTTAAACCACAAGGTTACCCTAAGTGGACGAGTAAAGTCTCGTGAGGGTTTCCAGAAATGATACTCACAAATATTAACATATTCATATATACTTAACAACAAATGACCACACTACTCCACCTAACAATCAACTTATGTGCCACTACAGTGTGATATTGAGACATAATTAGTCATTAAAGACACAGTGGACAAGCATGAAGGAACCTATTGAGTCAAAACCACAATTCAATTAATACAAAAGTAAAGTTCCCTGTATTTGTGCATGCTAGTAGACAAGTCATGAGTACCCTCGGTGTAAAGTGCAATCTCTATATTAGTTAACTGTCGACTATAATAGCCCAGTGTAACTCATAATAACACCCAACATATACAGAAAAACTAACATGTTACAGCCAAGATTCTCAAAAGTTTTTTTATTTTTATTTTTTATGACTCTGCAATGTCCTGATCCATTAAACTTTCTAATCAACCCATGTAGCAAGTTTTGGGCCAATGACTCCCAAACCAGACGGTTTTAGGGCATTAGGTGTAGAGACACCCCTACGGCCTTAATAACTCGAGTTGAAAAGGTTACGAACCCGAACTAGTCATTCTTCTTATTTTTCCTTAATTGTGCAATGTCCAAGTCCCTTAAGCTTTCTAATTAACCCATGTAGTAAGTTTTGAGCCAATGACTCCCAAACCAGACGATTTTAGGGCATTAGGTGTAGAGACACCCCTACGGGCTTAATAACTCGAGTTAAAAAGGCTACGAACCCAAACTAGTCAAGTGGTGTGTTTTTTTTTTTTTTTTTTTTTAAGAATCTTGGCTCCTCATTTATTCTTTTCTACAACTCTAGCTATTATCAATGATGTACACCAGGGATTATAATAAAAAGATCACCGCTATGATAGTGTTCATGTGAATTAAGGCATACTCATGACAAGTGTACTAAAACCACAAACACAGACAACTCTCCTCGTGCAAACATTGCATGCAAGTATCTACCCAATAAACCCTTTTCATACAAGTCTACTATGATCTCCAATTAACATATGCAAATATCATCACCCTACTAGCAAAAAGTCACATCAAGTGAAGTAATGCAATCAAGTGAAACAGGTATAAGCATGAATTATGAGCCAAATAGAAATGCACAAAAGAAAATATAACCCTCATCCCCCAACTTGAATATGACATTGTCCTCAATGGAAAAGTAAAGAGAAATGAGAGAATATTACCAAAATTGAAGGTGCACATCCAGGTAGGCAGAGAGTAACATATATACACTTCGCACTGTTTTTTTTTTTTTTTTTTTTTTTTTTTGAAGAAAAGAAAGAAGTAAAAAGGAAAATAAAAATAGAAATAAAAGAACAAAGCAGTATACAGGTGGGTACTATAGGGAAGCCGGTGGCGGTGGTGGCGGGAAATGCTGGGCGAACAAGGCTTGCATCAAAGAGCGCGTCTCAAAGGTGTCATCTTGAACCCGTTGCTGGTGGGCGAGCAGCTGGTCGAAGGTCGCCCGAGAATAGTCGCAATGTGCCTGAAAATCCGTGCGCAACTCCATGAGACTCTGGTGATGATCACGAAGAGTACTGTGGACCTGATCCACAGAGTGCTGAAGGTGTAAGTACTCCTCACGAGTCATGTAGAGTGGGTCCCCTTGGGGAGGCACGGAGGGAACAGGATGTGGTGGGTGGTCATGTACGGGCTCGTGGGCCTCATCAACTGGGGCACCAACCGGCTGCGGGATACGAGATATGCTATGCTGCCATTCCCGATGGCCGAAAGTCGGATACCCTCTATCAATCTCCTCATCCTCAGCAATGGGAAGGTGGTTCAGCTGAAACACAAGTGTCAACAGATTGGCAAATGGTAGTGGCCAAGTCAGGTTTTGCATAGGATCAAGCCGAACTGCCTCTCGTAGAAATTTCTGCAAATGCATCCAAATGGTATGCGCAAGCGGGACCTGATAGCCATACTGATACCCGTGTAAGACCCGAACAAACTCCAACCGACGCTCAGCTCGATGCCCAAGTGGAAGGACATTCTTATGGACCACGGAATCAAGGAATAGCAAGCGGCTAGGCAACTTGCTCCGCCGCAAACATGTGAAACTGAGGTCACCGTGGGCCCCCGGAAAGTATTGCTGGATGAGGCTATGGATGGGCTGTCGATCCTCAACTTCCAGGAATGGCTGATATTCCGGCTTGGCGAAAAACCCTAACACTGTGGCAATCATGGATGAGGTGATGTGGACAGCCTGACCATCAATGTTAGAGAGCAGTCCATCCTCGGTGGGTGACTCATATAGGTTCTGGTAGAAGAGTCGTATCAGACGAGGATAAGTGGGCGCTGTCACAGTGCAAACGCCCAACTGCTGCCGGAGTCGGAGCTGCTCAACGGCCCAAGTAGTGTCTGCGTCACCCTGAAAAAATTGCAGGTTGAACTGCGTGAGCTTGTGAAGAAGGCGTGAAGCCCACTCCGGCCGGGACAAGTCACCCGGTGGTGGTGGCGAGGATGGTGGTGACGGTGGTGGCGGTGGCGCTGAAGAAGAAGAACCCCTGGCCTTTTTGGAGGCCCGAGCAACACGTCGACTCATATCCTGCACACACCAAAAGCAAATAGACACAAACCCGTGGAACCAATCATGAGAATAGAATAAAATTTGTAAGCACAAGTTTGCCCACTAATGTACCACATGCAATTCCCACTTTTTTTCTTTTTTTTTTTTTGAATATAAAAACGAAAATAATTAAATAAATGAATAAAAATGACATTAAATTAAATTAACTAAACTATAAAATAGACTACACTAAACTAAACTAAACTATAAAATAAGTAAACTACAAAAGAGACTAAACTATAGAATAAAATAACCTAAACTAAAAAGGTTTTTTTTTTCTTTTTTTGTGAAGAAAATAAAATAAAATAAAAATTCAGAAAATAAAATAAAATAAAAACTAAACTACTTAATAATTAAATGAACAATGAAATCATAAAATAAGATAAAAATAAAATCACTAACTACACAAGTATAATAAAAATAAAAATAAAACCAAAATCCACTAACTAATTAAATTAACCAAAAACAGTACGAAGCAATTTAAACTAAACAAATATAGCAAATAAAAAAAAAACTAAATTAAGATTATTGTTAGGACCATGATTTCTGAGTTTTTTTTTTTTTTTTTTTTTTGAAATACTCCTACACGTGCGCCGGAGATGGCCACACGTGCGGCGTTCATCTTCTCCAGACGCAGATTTGTGTTGACGTATGTTTTCTTTTTCTTTTCTTTTTCTTTTTTTTTTTTTTTTTTTTGGAAACAAACTAAGTAAACTAAACATGGCTAAGTTAGTTGATTACTACATGGCTAAATAAACATGGCCAAATAAATAAAATAAAATAAAATAAAGAAGAAGCAACTAACAACAAATGTAGCTAAGCTATTTTTTTTTTTATTATTATTTTTTTATTTTTCTATTTTTCTGAGGATGAACACTAGATTAAATAATAACAGAATCAAAAACTCCACAAATTGATTCCTACATCCACAAATCTACATATAAAAGAAAAAAAATTACCTTCAAAAAGTGGAGAAAGAGAGAAAAAGAATAGAGGTTCGCCGGAAAAAATAGTGGTCGTCGGAGATTCGTCGGACGGAGAGGGAAGTTATGCCGGCGGTGAGATGATTGTGGTGAGGAAGAAGAAAAAAGAAGAAAAGGGAAGAAGGAGAAGAAAGAAGAAGAAGAAGATGAATTTGGTGGGTTTGTGGGGTTAAGAGAGAGAGAGAGAGAGAGAGAGAGTGATGAGAGTTAAAGAGAGAGAGGGAAATCTGAGAGTGATTGGGAGAGAGAGAGAGAGAGAGTTAGATAAGGTTTGTGTTTGTTTGTTTGTTTGCTTCTTTTTTCTTTTTTTTTTTTTTTTTTTTTTGATACGAAAGTAGAAAATAGGAAATAAAAATAAAATAAAATAAATAATAAAATACAATTTTTTTTATTTTTTATTTTATTTTTTTAATATATATATAAAAAAATTTATTTATTTATATAAATAAAATAATTGTATATTTATTTATTTATTTTAAAATTATTTATGTATTTATTTAAAATTTATTTACTTATTTATTGGTTTTGAAATCAGTAAATAAAAAAAATAAAATTAAAAATAAAATAAAATAAAATAAAAATAGAAAAAGACAAAACAAAACAAATTTTTTTTTTTTTCGGAAATTCATGCACGTGCGGGGCCCAAGCCGCATGTGCGGGGCCAAGGCCGCACCTGCTTATTAAGCAGTGCGCAAACTCAATCTCACAACTTTCCCGCACGTGCGGCGATTTCACCCCCTCGCGTTTTTTTTTTTTTTTTTAAATCGGCATCCTGCACGTGCGGCTCGGTCAACGCCCTTGCCCCCACACCTGCTTATTAAGCAGTGCGCAAAGTTTTGGTTTGGCAATTGTGCCGCACGTGCGGGGATTTTTTTTTTTGTGCAACAAGTTCAACACAAAATTATATTATTTTTTTATGTTAAAATGAACAAGTATACCCCCCTTTTTTTATTTATTTATTAATACAGAAAATAAACATGAAAGCATGCTTTTAAACACAGAAAATAAACATTTCTACCTTCAATTGACATCCGGAATAAATATAGCACAAAAGAACATACGGAATGCCCACTAAAGGTATAATCTTCACGCGAAAACCACGGGTACTACTTTTCTCCCTAACTGTGTTTGTAACTTTCCCTATTCTCCAACAGGGTGACAGACTAGGTTGATTCGGTATCCAGAATCGAGGCGCATAAAGCTACCTCAACCTATGGGGCTGCCATACAGAGTTCAAGCCGAGGTAGTTTTGAAGCAATCTCTACACCCCTGGGTATTTAAACCAGACTCTAGTCTCGGAAATCCCAAACCTTTGTGTTTTGGGCTTTGCCATTTGAACTCTAGTTTCCACCGTCTCAGTTGGTCTCCTAGAAACTCACTACAAACACGGTTAGGTAGCTATACCAGACCGTCAGATGCCGTTCGGGCACGGCTAACACCAAAGGAATTATACATTTAGAGGATTTAAAGTCTCCTAGACACAAATAAAGCATGACGAGAACAAAGAAAAACAAAATAGCATAGAAGGGAAAGAAAAGAGAACAAGAAATTAATCTATCAATCGTAGTAAAATGGGTCCATCAAAACAATGGACTCAATCATATCTCTATTCCCAATCCCCTCTATATATGGTTTCAATCTTTGGCCATTCACTTTGAAAGTGTGGCCAATTTTTGGATCTCGCACCTCAACGGCGCCATGAAAAAATGCCTCAACAACCTCAAAGGGGCCATCTCATCTTGATCTTAGCTTACCTGGAAAGAGTCTCAGTTTTGAATTAAAAAGCCACACTTTTTGATCGGGTTCAAAGGATTTTCTATTAATGTGCTTGTCATGAAATTCTTTAGTTCGAGCTTTAAAAACACTTGAACTCTCATATGCATCATTCCGGATTTCCTCCAACTCATTAAGTTGCAATTTTCGGTTGAGCCCAGCCGCGACCATATCAAAGTTAAACTTCTTTATGGCCCACAATGCTCGGTGCTCGAGCTCAACCGAGAGATAGCAAGCTTTTCCGAACATTGCTCTATATGGTGACATCCCAATGGGTGTCTTATAAGCAGTACGGTAAGCCCATAATGCATCAATTAACCATTGTGACCAATCTTTCCTTTCTGGTCTCACCGTTTTCTCAATTATGTGTTTTACCTCCCTATTTGAGACTTCCACTTGGCCACTAGTTTGAGGGTAGTATGGAGTGCCAACTTTATGAGTGATAGAGTATTTCTTAACTACCGACTCAAAGAACCGGTTACAAAAATGTGTACCCTGATCACTTATTATGGCTCTAGGAAACCCAAAACGACTAAAGATGTTTTCATGCAAGAATTTGATTACAACTCTATGATCGTTTATTTGGGTAGCTATTGCCTCCACCCACTTAGACACATAATCTACTGCCAAGAGAATATACTCAAACCTGAATAACGACGAGAAAGGGCCCATAAAATCAATCCCCCAAACATCAAATATTTCTACCACAAGAATAGGGGACATTGGCATCATGTCACGTCGAGACATCGAACCCATTTGCTGACAGTGCAAACAAGTTCTACAAAATTAATGGGCATCTTTAGAAATTGTGGGCCAATAAAACCCACTCTGTAAAATCCTGGCGGCCGTTTTATGCCCACTAAAATGACCACCACATGCAGAAAAATGACAAAATGTAAGAATGCTATGCATCTCACTCTCCGGCACACACCGTCGGATCACTTGGTCGGAGCAATATTTAAACAACTCCGGATCCTCCCAAAAGTAATACCTGACCGACGAAAAGAATCAGTCTTTGTCTTGCTTAGACCAATTCTGCGGAATTTGCCCAATGGCCAAGTAATTCACAATATGTGCAAACCACGGGGGGCTCGCTTGTGACAGCTCAAAGAGTTGTTCGTCTGGAAACGAATCACGCAAAATAAGAGGGTCACTATTATACTCAACAAGAATTCGGGAGAGATGATCCGCCACCACATTCTCAGATCCTTTCTTATCACGGATCTCTAGGTCAAATTCTTGAAGTAACAAAATCCATCTGATCAACCTAGGTTTGGTCTCTTTCTTAGACAGTAAATACCGCAAAGCGGCATGATCAGTGAAGATTATGACCTTGGAACCTAGGAGATAAGACCGGAATTTGTCTAAGGCAAAGACCACAGCTAACAACTCTTTCTCGGTGGTAGTCTAATTCAATTGTGCATTCGAGAGAGTGCGACTAGCATAGTATATAGCAAATGGTGCCTTATTGACCCTTTGTCCCAACACAGCCCTGACAGCATAATCAGAGGCATCACACATGATTTCAAAGGGAAGCGACCAATCTGGTGATTTCATGATTGGGGCGGTGGTCAAGGCCATTCTCAGTGTTTCGAATGCCTTTAAACATGCCTCATCAAAGACAAAAGGCGCGTCCTTAACCAGTAAACTACACAAAGGACGTGATATCTTACTAAAGTCTTTGATGAACCTATGGTAAAAACCTGCATGTCCTAAGAAAGACCTAATTTGACGCACGAAATTGGGTGGAGGAAGGCCTGCAATGAGGTCAACCTTAGCCTTGTCAACCTCTATACCTCGAGGGGACACAATGTGTCCCAACACTATACCCTCACGAACCATAAAATGACTCTTTTCCCAACTCAAGATTAGGTTTGCCTCAGTACAGCGTTCTAACACTCTAGTCAAGTTCCTAAGACATTCCTCAAAAGACGGTCCAAACACCGAAAAGTCATCCATAAAAACCTCTAAAAATTTCTCCACCATATCGGAGAAAATGGCCATCATACACCGTTGAAATGTTGCCGGTGCATTACATAGCCCGAAAGGCATGCGCCTGTACGTAAAAGTGCCAAAAGGGCAAGTGAATGTGGTCTTTTCCTGGTCAGCGGCGTACACCGGGACTTGATTATATCCTGAGTAGCCATCAAGAAAACAATAGAAACCTTGCCCCGCTAACCGCTCTAGGATTTGGTCAATGAAAGGTAAGGGAAAATGATCCTTCCTAGTCGAGGAATTTAGTCTCCTATAATCAATGCACGCTCGCCACCCAGCAGTGGTTCGTGTGGGGACTAACTCTCTTCCCTCATTCTCAACAATGATGATGCCCGATTTCTTAGGCACCACTTGTGTGGGACTTACCCACTTGCTATCTGAGATGGGATATATGATACACGCATCTAACAATTTCAAAACCTCCTTCTTCACCACCTCTTTCATGTTAGGATTCAGTCTCCGTTGCATTTCGCAAGAAGGTTTGGTGTCCTTCTCTAGGTGTATATAATGCATGCACACGGAGGGAACTATCCCTTTCAAATCAGCCACTGACCATCCTATAGCACTCCGATGTGCCACGAGAACACTCATTAACTGACTCTCCTGCTCAGCAGTCAAGTCAGATGCAATGATAACTGGTAAAGTCTCCTAGGCCCTAAAAATGCATACTTGAGTGTAGCCGGAAGTGGCTTCAACTCAAGTGTAGGTGGTGTGAGCAAAGATGGTGTGGAAGGCTCTCTCGACAGAGGAGGAAGTGACTCAAACCGGGCTTTCCACGGAGGAAAATCCGGTGTAGAAGAAGAATTAAACAAGACATTCACCTCCTCAACTGACTCATCTATATCAAAATTTTCAAACCCAAAATGAGCTAAACAAGCCTCTAAAGGGTCCTCTACAAGAATGGAGGGCAAAGTCTCCTCAACAATCTCATCCACAACATCCACTAATAAGTACTCCTCTCTCTCATGAGGTTGTTGTGATGCTTGGAAAACATTAAGTTTCACTTGCATGTTACCAAATGAAACTTCCATAACCCCGGTCCGATAATTAATGCATGCATTGGCCGTAGCCAAGAAAGGTCGACCCAAGATCATCGGGATTTGTTTCCTTGAACTGGCTACTGGTTCCATATCTAAAACCAAAAAATCAACAGGGAAGTAGAACCTATCAACCTTAACTAGCACATCCTCAATCATGCCACGTGGCACTTTGAGGGACCGGTCAGCCAACTGAAGAGTAACAGTAGTGGGCTTCAACTCGCCAAGCCCAAATTCCTCGTACACAGAGTACGGCAACAAATTGACACTCGCCCCTAAATCCAATAAGGCCCTATCAATGAAATGGTCCCCTATAATGCATGCAATGGTTGGGGCTCCCAGGTCCTTAAGATTAGGAGGTGTGTCATTCAACAAGATGGAGCTTACTTGCTCCGTGAGTAGGACCTTTTGGGACACGTGTGTCCTAGATTTACGCTTTTGCGTACAAAGGTCCTTCAGAAATTTGGCATATGATGGTACTTGCTTAATTGCCTCCAACAGGGGGAGGTTGATTTTTACCTGTTTAAAGACCTCCATCATTGCCTCCATAGATGCCGCCTTCTTATTAAAAATGGACGGTGTATCAAGGCACTGGGGAAAGGGTGCCTTAGGCACATATGGTGCCTTGGGCTCAAGTGAAGTACTAGGGACTAAGTCATCCCTCTTAAGTCTTTCCCCTTTAGCCTTGCTCTCACTAGGTGAACCACCGTGGTCACCCTTCCTAATTCTAGTTGCATCAGACGCAACTGACTGAGGCTCTAATTCCCTACCACTTCTCAAAGCAACCACCGCCTGTACTTGCTCATGTTGCTTTCCATTTCCACCCGAACTCTCTGCCCCGTATTGTCCCTTAGGGTTGGCCACAATTTGACTTAGTAATTTTCCCTCCTCTCTCTGATTCATGTTGTTAGCCATTTGACCTAATTGGGTCTCTAACTTGGCAATAGAGTGAGTGTGGGAGTGAACTACCGGTGCTAACCCCTTAAGTTCTGAGAGAACTTCCAACACCTGAGTCTCAAAGGCAGAGTTGCCCTGAGGAACAGGCAGGGGTTGTGGTTGTGGTTGTCGGTATGGTTGTGGGGGTCTATAAGGTTGCGGTGGTCGGTGAGATGATTGGTTGGCAAAATTATTAAAATTCTGCCTTGGTGGTGGAGGATTGTAAAAGTGCCTTGTGAAGGGGGTCTCTATGAGAAATTAAGGTGATTTCTCTATCTCGGATTGTATGTGTTGGAGTATGGATCATTACCCGGGTTGGAGAATCCTTGAGCTGCATTCATATGTTCTTGGACTAACTCCGGAAATTGTGACGCCGAAGGGCACTCACTCAAGTCATAAGCAGGGCTCGCACAAATAACACATGCCTCATGAAATTGAGGCTGATCTTGTTGGGTAGGGGCATGTCCCGTAGCTAATAATTGGTCCATCTTGCGGGACAGTGCCTCTACTTGTTGGGCTAACTCTAGGTTTTGCCCAACCTCATAAATGCCCCCTCTTTTCGGGGCTCCAACTACTGGTTGCCGGACTTGCCGGGCTGCGGAGGCATAGTGAATGGAATTATCATTTAAGTTTTCAAACAATTGCCATGCCTCAGCATCATTTTTAGACATAAATGTCCCACCACAAGACGAATCCACCATTTGGCGGTGCGGCTCAGTTAAGCCATAATAGAATGTTTGAACAAGTTGCCAATCAGGCACTTGGTGGTGGGGACACTGTTGGAGAAGGTCTCGAAGTCTTTCCCAAGTCTCATGGAATTGTTCGCCATCCATTTGAGCAAAGTTTGTGATGGCTCGCCTAAGTTGGTTGGTTTTACCTATGGGAAAGTACTTCTCCAAGAACTGTTGTTGTAATTGGTCCCAAGTTGTGATTGAATTAGCAGGTAAAGAATTTAGCCAGTGTTTGGCTTTATCCGTTAACGAGAATGGAAACAATCGCAACATTAAGGCCTCATTTGTGAAATTCTGGATCTTCACTGTCGAGCAAATTTCCAGAAATTCATTCAAATGCTTATAAAGGTCATCATGAGTTAGTCCATGGAATGATGGGAGCATTTGTATGGTGCTGGACTTAATCTCATAATGAGCAGCAGTGGTGTTGGGCAATTGGATGCAGGATGGTGATGTATATGTAGTGGGTATAAAATAATCCTTAAGGGTCCGGTTAGGTACATTCGGGACATTAGGATCTGCCATATTTAATGGCTCAATGTATGAATATGAATACTCAAGCCTAGGAACATGGGCAGAAGCCCTAAGTCTCCTAAGGGTCGTTTCTAGTTCAAGGTCCAAATACCACAATTCAGGGCGACAAGAACGACGCCCGTGCATACACTACCCACACACACACACAATAAGTTCGACTCAGTGCACTAAGTTACGAAAGCAAAATGCTAAAAGAGAAATACTCACAGCGGTTTAACGAAAACGCTTTACTCGTCTTGCGGGTGCTTGGCATGTAGACGTTGTCTCCAACCCCCAATTGAGCTTTGACTTTCGTTTTAGCACTTTGGTGCTTTGCTTGTGAGTGTTTGCTTCTATTTACTCACTTTAGTGCTGCGGTTTTTTTTTTTTTTTTTTTTAAACTCGGCTGCGCTCCGCTTGCACTTCAATGATAGCTCTAATTTCAAACGCTCTGCACACTTAGCAACACCAAAAGCATAAAATCCTAAACTAAAAATTAAAATAAGAATGTAACTTTAAATTAACTAATTTCGCCAGAAGTCCCCGGCAACGGCGCCAAAATTTGATGGGTCGTTGAGCACACCAAAATTAAATACTAAACTATACCAAATTCAATTAGAATAATGGCAAGTCTAGGTATCGATCCACAAAGACTATTGTGAAATTAAACTAATTTAATTGTTAAATTTCTAAATTAATTTTGATAAAAAGATTGAATGATCATAACCTGATTTAATAACGAATAAATTAAACTAAGGAATTAAATTAACAATAATAAATGAAATTGGGTTTACTGAATTAGGGAAAAATCCTAGGGTAGAGAATTCACCACTAACCACATGAATGAGACTTAACATCAACCACCAATCGCAATTCGGTTTGAACAACCCAATATTTTACAACTACATGTTTGAAATATTAATCAAAAGGGTTGTTGCATTCAATGTACATGCACGAATCATCCCAAGTAGTATGAGTCGTTTGCTCTAAACTAAGTTAGCAAAACGACCCGTCTCTCATAGCATGACTCGTCTCATACTTTGAATACAAACACAAAGAATACTAATGTATGGAAAGCATTAAACAATCACAGAGAGTAAAATGCTTGAAGAGAAGAACGAAACAATTATTTATAAACTTCTAAAACATCCATACATTTATTCAAACCAATTTACAATTAAAGCTCATGAAAAATTCCATTACATGGCTAGGGTTTCATCAAAACCCTAGAAAAGACGACTAGCCACTCATGGAGGAATGGAAAGAGAAAGAAGATGAGGAAGAAACCACCATGGGAGACATCCTTGAAGATTTTTGTTTCTCTTCCCTTCCAAACCCTAGCCTCTCCCTTTAGGTCAAAACAACTTCAGAATCCTAGAAAAGCCTTTTCCTTTTCTTTTTATACTTCTACTCACTTCCAAACAGGTTTAAAACATCGGTTTGACTTTTCTAGAAAAAGTCAACTCAGTCCAAATTTTGTCTTTTTGCCCATTTTATGCTCCGACGATGTACAACTTGATTGACATTCAACACACATAAAGTATACGGTTTGACCAGCAAGTGAAGTTAAGATATTCTAATTAACGGCCTCAATGATGTACATTTCGGCCTTGATCAAGCATATTAAAATCTAAAGCAAAACACTAGGTTTCATGGACACCCATACACATACATTTCCGCAAACACTGAATCGACATTACGACAGCAACAACAAATCCAAAACCAGACGGGGACAAAGAGGAACCAAGATTTAAAATATATATATATATATATGAAATTGTAGACCTTGATGATGCCTTTGAGGTGCTTAACAAGCTCAGAATCCGAAGAAGGCTCGTGAGAATGCTCTGAATCAATTGAAGAAGCAAATTTTCAGTTGAAATTTTCACACAATTGCAGAGCATATGCATACATATAATGGGATGGAGAGGGATTACCAAGAGGATTGTACAAGCCGGAGTGATCGACGGAGAGAGTAGAAGAGGGTTGAGAAGTGGCTTCGGTGGATTGGTTTGAGCCCTCCAAGGATTCGACGAAAGTACTGTTTCCGATTTGGGACGGTGAAGACGAAGAAGAGGAGTACTGTCGAAATACTGTGACGGACCTTACACATTACAAAATAATATTGTGGATCTCTTCCATCACAAAAAATAGGAGAGGGAGCTGAGACTAATTTTCCTAATAAAAAATCAATAAATCTAAAAAAATGCGAATATATATATATATATTTTTCACAACATTTATATTTTCAACTATTTCTAGATTAAGTGGATTTAAAAAGTAAAAAATATATATATTTAACTAATAAAAAAATTCATTAAGAACTAAAAAATATGGATTAAAAGTTTAGAAAACTATTTTTAAAAACGGAACTGCTAGAGGCCTCGAATTTGCCTCGAATGTCATTTTTTTTTTTTTTGGCTGTGTGTGTTAGTTTTTTTGTTTTTTTTTTTTTAAGGTGGTTATGTGTAAGGATGTACCCAAAAAAATTAGATATTTCGTACCAACTCATCATATAAAATTATATGAAATTAACAAACTGATCAGTCAATTTTATCACTCAACCAGTCCAACCTAATTGATTGATCAGTTAGACTGCTGGTTAAAATTTATTAATTCCATATAATTTGTACAATGAGTTGGCGCAGGATGTCTAGTTTTTTAGCACACCTTTGCACATAACTACCTTCAAAAAAAAAAAAAAAAAAAAAAAAAAAAAAAAAAAAAAAAAAACTAACACAGCCCAACAAATAAAATTAAATTACATTTAAAAAAAATTGATCAGTCAATTTTATCATCCAATCAGTCCAACCCAACTCACTTGCAGAATGTTTAATTTTTTAGCACATCCCTATATATAAACTACCCTTGCAAAAAGAAAAGAAAAGAAAAGAAAAGAGAGGAAAAAAAAAATAAAAACCAAACTAGCACTGTCTTAAAAAATAAAAAAATAAAAAAATAAAAATAAAAATAAAAATAAAAATAAAAATTGGGACTCAAGGCAAATTCGAGGCCTCAAACAGGCATTTTCCTTTTAAAAATTCAAAACTAAACAGGTTTATCAAAGGGTAAACTACCAATAGGTCCTATTTTGGAGACTTATCACCCAATAGGTCCTACTTTAGAGACTTAATACCCATTAAGTCCTATTTGATAAATTTATTAAGTGATAAAGATAAATTTATCAGTCTTTTTTTTTATGAATAAATTTATAGTGATAAATTTACCAGTCTCTTTGTTTTTATGAATAAATTTTTAGTGATAAATTTATCACTCTCTTATTTTTATAGTGTTAAATTTATTAGTTAGGACCTGTAGGTAAATAAGTCTAGTGAATAGGACTAATTGGTAAGTACCCCTTTATCAAACTAGTTTTTTAAATTATTTTAGAAACAAAATTTTAAAATTCAACCAAACAGAATCTTACCTCAGGAACTTGTGTGGGAGGGAACTTGTTAGCTCAAGAACAAGTCAGACACTCGAAGGTGGTGTACCATGGATGATAATTTTTTTGGATGGGTTTGTTTTGCCAACTCGGTTAAAAGCAGTTTTATTAACTTTTTGATTTTTATAGATTATATTATCTATTTATTTTTTTTACATGTTTTTTTTTAAAAAATCAAAAAAAAGTTAAAAACTTAATTTTTAACCTACTTCACAAAACAAGTCGGAATTCAAGAGATTGAGAATTAGATTGATTATGGTAGTTTTGGGACTTGATGATGATTTGGTGATGGGTAAGTATGATCGATTGCGAAGCAACTGAATATTGGTTAGATCGTGTCATTTGTGATATTCTAGGGTATTGTTATTTTGAGAGGAAATTATTCTTTCATAAATTGTTGTGAAATTAATGTTAGTTACACCTGTCCATGATGGTTCTAAAGAAGTTTTACAATTTAAGAGTTAAATAATCATAAATTATTTATTTGGTGTTTATATTTTGTTATCTATATATTGTTTATATTTTAATATAATTGGTTTTTCATGTTCTAAAAAAAAAAAAAAAAAAAAAAAAAGAAGTTGATTTTGAGTTTTTGAAAATTGTTTCAAACAAAAATAAAAATGATGAGTAGGGGTGATTGTGAATCAGATTGGGTTAGGTGGCATCCCATCCACAATTTGTTCAAAATTAGGCAAATTAAAAAAAATTAATTCGCATCCGTCCACGGGTTTGGTGGATGGGGATTGAGCGGGCCGTGCGGATTGACGAATGGATGCGATCGGTTTGGCGGTTTGGACTTATAAATTTTAGATTTTTTTTGAATTATAATTCATAACTTTTATAATCTCCAATAACTAGTAATCTGAAGAAAAAAAATGTATAATTTGTCTATAATAATCTATGGCACCACGCATGTAAATTTTGAAGGTATTGTTTTTCATTTTCACAAAAATATATATTTTATTATTTTTATTCTATGGTGTTACTTGTTAACAGTTTCTTTTTCTTTTCTTTTTTTTTTTGAACTTCATCTACGAGTTGATCGCGTTCATGTAGGTGCGGGATGGTTGATCCGCCATCCAAACTGTATTTGCAGATTTTGAAATATTTCATCTGCATCTGTCTGTTGAAAGACACACATCCGTCTAAAATCAATCAAGTTCGGTCAATTTAATTGGGTTGAACGGGTTTGACAGATCTATGGTCACCTTTAATGTTGAGTGTTTTTGAACGGTACATAATTTTGTGTTTGTGAAATTGTGAAAAATAAAAACAATTTTATATTTTATTCTACTTTTGACCTGTGAAAGGTCAAAGCAGAGTGAGGATAATGCAAATTTTTAAAAGACTTGAGCATTTGCTTATACAAATGTCAAGATACAAGTACCCAAATTCACTTTTAGTTTTATACAAGTGCATAATTCACAAATAGTGTTGTACATTGTCAAGTATTATTTATTCAGCCTAATATTTTGTAAAAAAAAGTAAAATTACCATTCAATGATGCTTATAAAAAGTTAATTTGAAAATTTTACCTATTTAATTTCGTACAAAAAAGATTTAATAGTCATACAAAAATTATTTAAGAAATTAAAAGTTCAAAATTTTGAGATCAAATGATTTTTAGGAGGAACACATAGTCAAATCCTATAAAATTATAGGTCTATTTTTTTAAACATAAATATAAAATCTGAAAACAATTGAGCGAAATTCTCAATTCACGCAATTTTATCATGAGAGCTGTTATTTTTATTCTATTTTACTTCAAATATAATTTTTTTTATGTGTTTATTATACACAGTTATTATTCTCACTTCATTTTAGAGTATCAAAAAATTAATATATTTAGAGTAAAATGAAATGAAATGAAATGAAAATAGTTGCTCTCTTTATCGTTATTAATTTCTAAACAAAAATGAATTATTTTGAAATTAACCTTCAAACAAAAATGATTTTTTATGTATATAAATCCTGTTAGATAATTAATAGTCAAATAATTAATTTTTATCCAAAAGTTAATATTTTTTAAATTAAATATGATTTAAAAGTTAATATTGAAATATAAATTTGTAGGGGAGAAAATTTATTTATTTATATTTTTTTTTGGTGGAATAGTAAATTGAGTCATTTTAATGCTTATTTTGGGCAGCCGAATCAAAAGTTATTATTATTATTATTGATTATTTTGACTTTTTATAAATAAAAAATATATATATATATTAAAAAAAGGTAGAGAAGTGATACGAAAAAGGTAGAGAAGTGATATGAAGTAAAAAAATTTAAAAGTTGTTTTTAATACAAAATAAGCCTAATTTCAAACGTATCTGGAACGTCCACGTGGACATTCATCGCCATGTCAGCCGTTGATCTGATTCCCTAATGTTTTCACCTTAAAGTTCCCCCAAAAAAACAGAGTACATTATTGTTCTACTGATCTGGTTCTCTCTCTGTACTTGACGAACTCCTCCAAGAATTTCTCTTTGCTGTTTAGGTAACCCGCTTTCTCTCTCATCTCAACCTCAATTACAGTTACATATATGTGTGTGTGTGTGTGTTTGTATCGATGATTTTGATTCTCAGTTACATATGGTAGATGTTGATTTGGATTGGTGTTTCTTTTGTGATTTTGCGTTCTTGTGATGTACAGCAGATTCGAATTATATAATTCTGATGAATTGCATTGGTTTTGTTTTCTTGATTCGATATGTTGGTTTGAAGTATTTGAATTTCAATACTACTGCATATATATCACTGCGTCTTCATTTTCTTAATGCATGTGTTCGATTTTCATTCTAAATTTTAATTTTTTTTATTATTATTATTATTTTGTTTGTAATCCACCATTGCACCGCTCTACTGCCCATAGCTGTTTGAAAGAAAATTCAAACAAGTCACAAAACTCATATATATATATATATATATTTATGGAGAGAGAAGGGGTAGGCATTGAAGACCTTGGAAAGGAGAGGGAGATGCCGAAAGGGTGGTGAGAGAAGCTGAGACTTGAGAGAGAGAGTGAAGGTGGGTTGTTGCTGATATTGGGGAGGGTGGTGACCAGGGGAAATGACTGACAATTTTGCTTTACCTTGAACCACAATGGGTGTAAGTGCAGGTATTTGAAATTTTAGGGTAAATTAAAGTTTCCCGTAAGATATTTATAAGTCATTTGGTGGTTTAAAATTCATTTGACTATGGAGAAGTAATTCCAAGTTGTATTGGTGCGTGTAAAATGTATTTACCATTAAATAAAACAAAAAAGTTAGTGGTTTCACTTTGCCCTGAACTACCAAGGGTGTAAGTTTAGGTTTTTGAAGTTTAGGGATGTATGGAATTTTGGGGCAAAGCATAGGGGGAAAATGAATTTTTCCATGTTATCTTTCTCTTCTATGTGGAAAAAATACCAGAAAGAAACCCATCATTTTTCGCATCAAACTTTGATCATAGGACTCTTTCTCTCGTCCCTCCAACTAGGACCCATCCCAAATCCTATGCAAAAAAAAACCATTTTTTTCCACACCATATACTTAAAATCCTGCTTCCTCTCTGTCGCTCTACATATATTATATATATATATACGTAGAACACTGCCAAATGTAAAATCATCGAGCAACAACTCCACAACATCAGAAAATCAAATCCATAGCAAGAGGTGACGTGCAGCACCATCAGATCATTGATATCCCAGAAACTCGCATCTGTGCTTGAGTCCAAGAACTCCTTGATCCTCTCCAAGTCACCCTCATTCGCCAAATCCATGAGCCTCATCCTCAGATCATCTCCCACTTCTCAGTACTCACTGACTGGCTGTTAATGGATTTTTGTTTCTTTTTTAATTTTTTTTACTAGTGGGCCAATGTTAGAGCAAGGGGCGCAGAAGATTGTTGTGTGACCAACCAAAATATCTTCATTAATGATTGTAAGTTGTAACTAAGGTGAGGGATGTATCGTTGAGTTTGTGAAAAGATCATAGCTAGGATAAATTATGTCATGTTTGAGAAAATTTCTGAATGGCACCAGTAGATGATAATAACTTGAGAACCAATGAGATGGTTCATATTGACTGAGGTGGTGATGGTAGGCGGGCAGGGCAGAATTGGTGGAAAAAATTGACTGCAGATATCACTTATTCACTTTTGACAGGCTGATAGGTAGAGCAGGTTTTGTGTTGCAGTATCCTAGTAGTGGAAAAACAGGATGATGTCAGACTAAAGCTGTTATTATAAAGGAAAATAAGAACAAATGTCTATAAGGGAGAGAGAGTGGATTTAAATGTTTTTGTAATTTAAGTAGCTATTAGCATTTTCCGTGAGGTATTGTTCTCAATGTCTTTAGCCTATGTTCCTTATGGTGCAACAATATTCTTTTTTTCATTCAGTTCAGCAAAAAAAAGTTTCTTGTTTTGCCTTAGCTGTATCCTCTCTGCGTTTTACAGCTTTGACTTCTAATTTTTTTCCCTATCCCTTTTTCTCCTTTTGGGACGATATTCTGCTTTCAGTTCATTTAAGTGGTGCAGTGGCATTTTCTTCACCGCCACAGTTTTGTGCGTATGGAAAAAGTAAGTGACAAAAAGTTCAAAGACAAGGGGAAGACTGTAAGCTGGCCCGATGCCAACAAAAAGATAAAGAAGAAGAAGAAGGTTTCAAAGGTTAAGGCAATTAATGCGGTTCCTCCTGCTCCTGCAACTAATGCTGTCCCGCCTGCTCCTGTCACTCTGTCTTACCCTCCTCAAGCCCTTGCTTGTGCTCCTGTCACTAATGGCAGTGGAGCTGTATCGTGGGGAAAAGAGAAGACCGAGGACAAATCAGAGCAATTTTGTGGTTTTATATTTATGTGTAATGCACAGACAAAACCAGAGTGCTTCCGATACTGTGTTTTTGGGCTTCCTGGAGGAAGGAGGCAAGTTGTAGAGAAGATCAAGGAAGGAGTGACACTTTTTCTGTTTGATTTTGACCTGAAGCTTCTCTATGGTGTGTACAAGGCTACCTGTCGTGGACGACTGAACTTGGAATCTTCTGCTTTTGGAGGAAGATTTCCTGCACAGGTAATTCCTGTATTTCTGTTATCTTCATCCCAACGTTTGATAGCTCTTGTTTAAGATTCAAAGCCAGGGAAAAAGCAATAAAATCCAGATGGAATGCCTCCCTTGTTTAATTTTGAGGCTCTTTGATGTTGTATAGTGCTGATTCCATCTGTCACATCTACCATTTAATTTCTCTCAGAACAGGCATTGAATTTTGTTCCTGAAAGGACAGACTTCTATGCCAAACCTATTCCAATCCTTTTGTGACAGTGCCTTGCTTCCATTTGATTATTTTTCTAAGGAAAATGCTATACAAATTAATAAATCTTTCAAACTTTTTTTACTAATTGATGTGTCATGTAATAATGAAATTTCGAAAATTGAAATAGAACCCACTTCAATGATATGATAGGTGCCACATCAGTACGTAAGAAAAGTTTGTTAAATTTGTTAGTTTGTATAGCATTACTCTTGTCTAAATCTGTTGTCATGCATATTGTCTTATCCTTTCACAATCAGTACCAAGCCAGAAGGTTGATTAGGCACTGATTGGTGGCATTAAACATTTGTCAGACCCTCATGGAGATGAATCATGAAAATATGAAATATTGTCCTTTTCATAAGCTTCTGCTATGTTTCTAATCTATGTTTGAGATCTTAAACGTTTTTAATCACTATTTTTTTGGTTGATAAAGTCATCATTATATGATATAATGACCTGTCAATGTATTCATGCTGCCAGCCACATTTGTATAGTAGGAAAGATGTATTAATTTTTTTTCTTTACAAAATGTATATGTGGGTTTTATAAAGTCATGTCAACCAGATATTACCTACCATTCATACATATTCTTTAATTATTACAAGCAAACATAATATCTAACTTTTTCTTTGATCGGCATAAACATAATATCTAACTTTAAGCACACACATGACAAGTCGTCCCAATTTTTTAATAATGAGGAAGGTATATGGAAATAACCTATATTACATGGACTTAGCACTATTAGGGGGAATACTGGTGTTGACACTACATGGTCCTGACACAGGTGCGGGATCTGTGTCGGACATGGCACCTACTTCGTTGGACAAGGCTCGTTTGTGGGGAGGATGGGATAAAAAGGGTCTACCTAGAATCTTTTGTCAATCACGAAGCCATAAGCACAATCTTCTCAGCATCGCTACTTCGATGTCTTTGTTGGAGTAGTTGTGAAGTCTTCAACCATGATCCACCAGGGTTTTTGTGAAGATGAAGCAGTTGTGAAGTGAAGGGTTATTAATTGTGAACAAAGACAGAGTTCTGTGAGAGAGACAGAGAGATGAGCTGGCAACCATAATATGGTTTACCAATATCAGGAGGACACAAAATTCTCATTAAGAGGGGGCCAAACTATATAAAATTAAAAATTGACTATACATTTATTTTATTACATTTTTACTGAAGTTTCATACGTATGATGTGTTAAAATATTCATTTTATAAGCATAAAAATTAAACATTATCATCAAATTTGCAAATAAAATTTTCAATCAATATCTAATAGTAATTAACAAAACAAAAAGTATCAAAATTGGATTATAAAGTACTTTTACAATTGTACAAAATAAAAAGATTAAAAAATAATAAATGCAAATAATGTTTGCACATTTGTCATGGACATGTAAAGTCATAACTAACACTAATTTGAGCCATAATTGAAGACTACTTTAGTGGTAACCAAAAACCACAATGGATTGTAACTAATACCACTTCTAGATATAATGAAACATCATAATAAGACGTAACTAATTTGATTTAATAATTTGTTGGTCTCACCACCACAATGATTTGTAACTAACATCAATTTATATTATAATTTACATATTATATATACATATATATTGTAGGATAACCCTAATTAAAGACTTGAAACAATTTAAAATTTTGAATAAAAAAAAAAGAAAAGAAAAGCCTGAACTTGCAAGGGCTAACTCTTCACAAATTATAGACTAAAGGGTAAATACATAATATTAACTAAACTTTTGAAATAGTTTGCAGGGGCAATGGCCCCCCTTGTGTTCACCATTGCATATAAGCCGTTGTATATATATATATATAGAGAGAGAGAGAGAGAGATAGTGGCATTGGAATATGGGATTGAGTTGGGAATCATATTTGAGTGTACCTAAATGGTTGGACTCAAACCTAGGTGGGAGATAGTTGGGAACTATTTTTATTAATTGATATATTAACATCATGTTAATAAATGGCAACTTAATAATAATTATTTATCAAAAAAAGAAAAAAAAAAATAGCAACTTAATGATAATTAATTGATTAATTGTGTGAAGGACACATTTAATATGCCATATCCTCATATCCATATCCGACTTTTTATCTGAGTCTATGAATCCTATAATCAGGAAACCAAGTGAATCCAACTGCTAGACATGTGTCCATATCTGACAGCACTATCGAATCTGTGCAACATAGGAAATAACTAAGCAGCCAAGGAATTGTGCCTAGTGGGGGAGGCAGGTGAGTAGGCCAATGTTTACAAATTAATGCCAATATGACAATTACCAAGTGATTAATTGAGCAGGCCAACGTTTGTATGAGGACTTCTTGTCCTCTTTCACTTTTCTATTTTAATAAAATTTTGTTGATGCTCAAAAAAAAAAATTTGATTTCACGCTAATTCAAAATACAATTAATCAATCTAAATTTTAACAATTAATGAATCCAATGCACCAATCTAATCAATAGAGAACAATTAAGCACAGGACAACCATGATCCAATCCCTACACCCACAATCAATCCACTATCAAATCAAATGGTTACAAAGACACAATTGAAGGAAATTGCAACTTCTTATCCAAGTTTACCCACTCATTGAGTTCACCACAAGCTTGATCTTTGCTTCAAAACGGCCATGACACCTGAACCATCAAAGATTTGACAATCGCCACGAAGCTTTTTGCTCCAATCTCCATCTTCTATGAAGCATGAGTACTTTGAAAAACTTGTCGTACCCGTACTTTACCGGTGTATGATATTTCATATGGTATTTCTGCATATGTACTGGATATATGAAACATGTACCTAAATTTTTGTTTCTTAATTTTTGACATACCTAGACGTACCTAGTATATACCTAAACTGCATCGTACCTCAGTCGAAATAATATTTCTTCTACTACAGAGATAAAATTCATTTCACTAGACTTCTTTTTTATTTTTAGTTTTATGCTTAACATGATTTTAAAATTAAGTTATAATTTGTAAGTTATTTAATATAATGACATTTAATTTTAGTTTATACCTTTACTTTTGAATTTAAATGTTAATTGTAAGTTGGATTTTAACAAATTAAACCATTTAATCAATTTTTGCATTTCTCTAAATTAAAAATAAATATTTTTTTTACAAGCGTACCAAGCCGTATCCGTACCTTACTTTTTTTGGATTTTATCATATTGACGTACCCGTATTCTACTGTACCTGTGCTTCATGTCCGTCTTTAATGGCTCTGCTACCAAACGACCATGGTCTTACAAGGATAAAAAATGAATTGTGAAGGTTTAGATGTGATTCAATCTAGGTGAATTGAATGATTTCAAATCATGCGTCAAAACTCTAGATTGAAGATGGAGTGAGATTTATCAATGGATTCTTGATGAACAAGTCATGAAGCAACTATAGAGAGAGAGAAAATGAATCTAAAGCCTCAATAACCATCATTTACATGCATGCCGACAATGCTGAAAATATGAGTATTTAAACGATCAAGGGTAGAATGGTCATAAAATAGGCCTCAGCATGCACTGCCAGCGCTCGAGCGCTAAGTGAGTAGGTCTTGTAGGAATTAGGTGCTCTAGCGACTAGCGCTAAACAACTGGGCCTCTTAGGGAATCAAGTTCTCTAGTGCTAAGTGAGTCGGCCTATCAGCAAGCTAGGTGCTTTAGCTCTAAACAAGCACTAGGAGAGCTCTAAGCAAGCATGCTAAAAAAAACTTTGAAAAAGCATGTTGAAGTAACCTATGAAACTCAAGGTTCTAAGATGGGCTAGTGCTAGTAACCGAACCAAAGACTGAATCTTTTGCTAAAGATCTTTCATTTGGTGAACTCAATCACACTACATCAACAAAAAATCCTACTTATCCACAGCCCCAAAATTACAGATTTGGAGATTTTGTTTATCGGAAGTAGCCAACCTAGCTAATGCTCTCATAACAGTATCACCTTTGAACTAGGGTATAGCTGTAAGGTGACTTGCTTCCCTAACTGCATGACAGGACAGGTCTGCAACTGGCATAAAATAAATAAGTCAAAAAGGCTTGCCAAGGTGCTTGTGAAAAGAGTGAGCAAACCTCCCTTGGATAGGTAATGTCTTTTTCCATCCTGCATACTTCCTTTGGAACCATTCTACATCCTCATCTCACACTGCCCTGGACTTAAAAGGAAGATCCCAGAGTGAAATCAAGGTAAATGATTGATAGGGTGTCTTTTCAACATCCAATGATGGAGGCTAACTCATCAGCATGCTCAATTTAGCTAGTTCTTCATGTCTTACTGTCTTGAAAATGAATAGTATTTAAAATAGAGAGAGAAGGGCTTTGGAAACTTACCTTGCAGGGATTGCAGGCTATGAAAGTTATTGAATTGCATGAATCATTACTGAACTGCAAAGTTGTGCGGTTCCGTTTAATTCCCATAGATTCATTAAAATTCGTACAAGATTTGAAATAGTAATTTGTATTGTTGACTTGAATCGTTTTATAAGATTTAAATTGCAAATTGGAGATCCACCATGCTTGTAACAGTGCCTTGCTTGATTTGTTTTTAAGTGTTTCTAGTTAATGTTACAAGGAAACAATTTCACTACTTGATTCTTTGTTGATACTTTCTTCTTTTTTTTTTTTGGTTGGGTGGGTACTTTGTTGATACTTCATTGCACACAATAATATTATAGATTCATCATTATCACTTTAGCAAAACTGGTTGGACTAGTAGAGAAATTTTCGTGTGCCTAACGTTTTGAGGGTGCTGCTACATTTTGTTCAGGTGAGGTTTGTAAATGATAAGGATTGTCTTCCTCTGCCGGAGAGAGTTTTCAAAGGTGCTATAAAGGATAATTATGAGGGCTCCAAATTTAAACCAGAACTCAATGACCAGCAGGTATGTTCAGTTCCATTTTATTTGATGGTTGGGTCATGTCACATTACTTTTTTCTTTAGGGTTAATTTCAGTTTTATCTTAAATTATCGTCATTTTTTCTATTTTATCCTTTTAAGTTATTAATTTAATCTATTTGATCACTAAGGTTTTTTTATTTCAACTAACGTGATCCAATTAGGGACAGTTGTCCAAATTAGTGACTGTTAAAACCTAATTGATGGGCAAAAATGTCATTTCAAAATTTTAACAACCTAAATGCAACCAAACACTCATTTTTTCTGTTCACTATTTTGAAATGAGAGGTGGAGAAGAAGATGGTAATTTGGTTGTGGGGTGTAAGTTAAGTAAAATAGTGTTGAGTAAGAAGATGGGTAGTTGGGTATATGATTAAGGTTGTCCAAATTGTAAAATTACCTTTTTGCCCATTGGGTTAAGTTTGTACCATTACTGGTTTGGACGGACTGTCTTCAATTTGACCATATGAACTGAAATCAGAAACTTTATGGACTAAATAAATGAAATTGATAGTTTAGGGATGAAGTGGAAAACATGACAATAGTTTAGGGGATAAAAGTGAAATTAACCTGTTTCTGTAATTTTATTATAAATTTTCTATTAAAATGCAGGTGAGGGATCTGTTATTATTGTTTCGTCCATGTGTTGCATCATCATCAGCTGTGGCTCCAATGCCAGCACTAGTCCCACCAAAAATGATGCAGCCTTCAGCTTTGGAGGATCAATTCCAGCACTCAACGAGATTGCTGCGTCCTCCACAGGATCCATATCTAGTCGGAATGCAACATGGTCGTGCAGCACCAATGATTGAACTTCCTCCTCCACAGGATCCATATCTAGTCGGAATGCAAAACGGTTGTGCAGCACCGATGAGTGAACACCATTCTGTGCAACACAGTGTTGTATTGACCTCACAGCTGTATGGAACTGAGGCAACCATAGACCATGCCTATCCAACTTTGGAGCATCAAGTTCCGCCAGCTCCAAATGAACCATATTATTTTGCAGAAAATCAACGGCTGTATGCTGCTGAAGATGCTGCCCATTCTGTTCAGGACCATTATCCCAGGTAATTTGTTTCTGGATTTTGGTGGACAATACTGATTTGTTATCTTGTGGCTCCAAAGCTACTATTTTGTTTGGTTCATGCAAAAACATCATTCATATGTCTACTACCTAACAGTCCGTTTAGGTGAGAAAAGAAAGAAATGATTTTGGTTTCTCATGTTGGTGAGAAACAAAATGGATAAGATTGGGTAAGAAAACAAAGCACTTGAGAGAATAATATGAATGGGATTCTTTTTCTTTTTGTATTTTAATGGGCAATCTTGGTATTATGAAAATATTATAACCAATTAGTTTGTTTCTTACCAAATCTCACCACTATTGGTGAGAAATGAAATAGGCAAAATAAGAGAGTTCTCTTTCTCACAATTTGTCACTTAATTTATAAACCAAACATGAGAAAAAGTTCTCTTTCTCTTCATTTATTATCATTTCTCACCAAATCACCCCATCCAAACAGACTGTAAGAGGGAGGGGTGCCAGGAGTTCGACTCTTGACTTGGTGAATTGGCCTTAAAGCCCCTATCACTGAGGGCAAATGTCAGGTTCAGCTCCTAAGCTACTTACAAGGGGAAGTTAAGGGAAATCATGGAGCCTAAGATGCATTCTTGTTCAATGATTTATATCAAGTTGAGAAAACACCATTTGGCTTCTTGGTTAACCTAAAACCCAATTGTGTTGTTTGGATGACACATCAATTGTTTTCACATTATTTTTTTCTCTATTGTATTTTTCATTTCTTTGGGAAGGTTTAGTAAAAATCGTTAGGGCAAAACAAGATTAGCTAAGCGACTTTTAGTCTGAATTTTGAAATATTTTGAACTTTTTATTGCTTTCCATGCAATATGCAACCATTATTTGCTTCTAGAAGGTTGAAAAGTGCTTTGACAATGTCATGAAGTTACTTAATTCATTTTTTTACCATATAGAGAATTTTGAGAACCACCGAGCTCTATTCTGACTGAAGGTTGTGGGTGATTAGCATTTGGTATCAGGGGATGATTTTTTCACACTAACACCATCAATAAATAAAAATCATTATCTATTAGCACACTTTATTGGAATGTGTCCCACATCACCTAGAATTGCCCCATTTGTGCTGATTATAAGGCTCCAGTTTCCCTCTCTTTAATACCGGAGTTTTAAGGAGAAGTGTGGGATGAGCTTTTCAATTTGGTTACTGTATCAGAGCTTGGTTGAGCCTATGATTGGTGTGCCGTTTGTCTGGCTACTGTATGTTGTGGTTTAGGAGGGTGTGTTGGAATGTGTTCCACATTGCCTAGAGTTGTCCCATCTATGCTGGTTATAAGACTCCAGTTTTCCTCTTCTTAATACTTAGGTTTTAAGAAGAAGTGTGGGCTGGGCTTTTTAATTTGTTGGAATGTGTCCCATATCGCTAGGAGTTGCCCCATCTGTACTGTTTATAAGGCTCTAGTTTCCCTCTTCTTAATACTTGGGTTTTAAGGAGAAATGTGGATTAGACTTTTCAATTTGGTATCAGAGCTTGGTTGGGCTTATGATTGGTGTGTTTGTCCGACTGTATGTTGCTTGGAGTTGCCTCATCTATGCTGGTTATCTCCTTAATACCTAGGAGAAGTGTGGGCTGGTTTTTTCAATTACTTTAGTCAAGTATGCAAAGCAAGACATGCATTAAACACACACAAAAGAAAAATGGGACAATTGCAAAAAAATGGTACCTACAAAAAAAAAAAAAAAAAAAAAAAAAGAATTGCAATTTGATGGAGAATCTAAAATAATGTCACTAGAAATGATAACTTGCAAAATAATTGTACTTGGGTGGGAATATTTTATAAAATGATGAATTTACCCTCCCTTTTTTCTCTCCTCTCTTCTCTGTGAAGCTTTCGCCACCCTGCTGGCACATCCTCCCCGACAATGGTGGCACCGTAGCTAGTGCCCCCCACCTGCTCTAGCGGTGGCCCGAGAGGGTGGCAATGGGTTGCGGCCTTCATTGCCTAGGAGGATATACTTGTGTGGTGGAAGTTTTAGAGAGGAAGGGAAGAGAGGGTAAATTTGTAATTTTAAAAAATATTCCCATGTTATTGCAATTATTTTGCAAGTTCCATTTCTAGTGTAATTAGTTTACATTCTCCATTGAAATTGCTAAAAAAAAATTGGTCTGGTTTCAATTTTTCTGCAATTGTCCCAAGAAAAAAAATCCTTATTTAGATAAATTTAGTCAGTCAAAGATAGACTTTTCCTAGATTTTCACAGAGTCTCCTCCATGAAATGCATATTTCTCTATGCTTTTAACTACATGGAATGAAACCAAAACCAATCATGATCCCCTTGAATTGCTGCTATCACAGGTCTTGGGCTGCACAGAAGATGGACCATCGTGAACGACTCGTTGGCTTGGAGAGAGAATATCATCAACTTCCCTTGCAGAGGGAAGGGCAATTTGATCTGCAACAGAGCAATGTTGCTGGATACTACAACTCTTACCCAACCCCTCCAACATCTCATGGTCCACCACTTATGCATCCACATGACCCGGTGCCTGGGAGACCTGGGCTGGCTGAGAGGGATGGTCCTGTTTCTTCCTATTATTCCTTTGTAGGGGCCACACGGTTGCATCGTTGATCCCTAACAGACAAGAGAAGACGGGACTCTTAAATGTGATGGAAACGTCAGCATTGCTTTGTTTGGCGGATGTACATTAGAACATCTTTGTAGCCTCCTGCTCCATTGTGTCTGTAAGATGTCAATTTGTTCTAAACCATCAAGCAACATTTTTTTAGGACAATTTTCTGACTTGTAGAATATAACTATCTAATTATAGATTTTAGAAGTTCAATTTGGTGGATGATTTTGAGACTGGAACAAGATTTCTAGTCGATTGTAAAGTTTTCAGGGAAATTAGAGATGTGGTAACCCACGTTGGGCGGGTGTTGAGTCTCACCTTGGAAGTCTACATGGGGATCTGGTTGTATAAGCAAGAGTAATGAACACAAATAAAAGTGAGAAGTGAGGGTTTGGTGGAAGTGGGGAAATGATGGTGAGGGTTTGTTTGAGAAGTGATTTTTTTTAATTTTTGGTTAAAATATGAGGTGAAAGTGTTTGAGAATGATTTTTAAATTTTTTATGAAAAAAAATGTAAAAATTAGAGAGAAGTGAATGAATCTAATATCTTTTTATATGACTTTTTAATATTTTTAGTAATTTTTTTGGGCTAGAGCACCATCTTTTCAATGAAGCCCTGAATGTGGTTGGCAAAAGGAGATGATGGTTGGTAGGGGCCATTGTGATAATTTGTAGTGGTTTCAAATCTAAAGGTATAATATAATTTTTCAAAATTTGAAGGAGTTTAAATATATATATATATATAAAACCCAAGGGGATGTGGTAACTTGGTAAGGTCTTGAGGTATAAGTTTTGAGGTCTCAAGTTTTACTCTATTCGGGGCTAGTCACTCGGGTACATATGGTTTGTAGGGCGAAATTCATCCAGTGTTAGGAATGTAAGTTCGAATTCCCACCTATGTGCAAGTTCGCGACTTATTGTTATATGATTGAGTGGTTTTACAATGTAGCACCACCTAAGGGTGATCTATGGGGTCTCGTCTCTTTAGGGTTTAGCCCCTGAAGTCACTCCTATGTGTTTATGTCTTTTAAATATATATATTTTTATAAATCTTAAAAATGTATTTATATTTGGGAAATAACAACCAAAAAAAAATGGAAAGTATAGCAAATAATTATAAATACATGAAAGCACAACACTCATTTGCACAATTTAATACATAAATCACTTGTACTTTCATAAGTTTATAATTATTTTTTTTAATTTCTCACTTTTTTATATTTTTCCTTTATATTTTACAAAAAGCAACCAAAATATAAAAATAAAAGGAAAGGGATAGGGCCAAACTTCTTTTTTTTTCTTTGGCAAAAGTGGAAAATTCATTGATAGAGATAAAGATTACAAGAGATTAAGCATTCATACAAAATCAAAGAGCTCCAAAAGAAAATTACATATGCAATAATACAAACAAAAGCTAAATATAATTGCTAAGCTTCCATAGGTAAATGTCCCTTCATACATTATTGAAAGTTGCTTTTTGCATGAGTTCTTGTAAAAAAGCAGCAAAACTAGCCAAACGGAGAGCTTACGAGCTTCCAAGGTTTTTGATGGTAGAAATTAGTATACTATATACATAGCGGAAATAAATAGATTTGGGCATATTTTTTACGCTCAAATCGAATTCATGGGTCATGTGAGTGAATCACGTACCTTCATTGATGTTTTCGAATAATTCTCAGCAATAGAATAGAACTGCTAAAGAACTACCTACGCTATTCACAGTACGAAAGCATAATGATTTATGGGAAGAGTGAACGTATAATTTTTATTGTTTCAAATACAAAACCCAAGTTCTGTTTATATAGGAGAGTTATGAGACCCATAAGATAGATGTATTATCCCAGATAATATCTATCTCATATCAACAATATCTAATTAATAAGTATTATCTAATAGATTGACAATTATCCGTATCAAAATTATCTCATATCTTGAAATATAATCTATTAAGATTATTTGGATCTCTCATAATCGGGTCATGCCCCCATGGGTGACCCAATTGGGTTCTTATTCTAAACTTGACCCAATTTCCAACATCTCCCACTCAAACATGTGCTGGCATGACACTACGCCTTTTGTATCTCAATCTACCCAATAAACGCGATCATACTAGCCAATGGACCATGCGACCACTGAGAACACCTGCATGTGGGAGCTCTACACTAGAAATTCAAAAAAAACCAGTATAGAGACATTAACCTGAAAATAAAAATAATGTCTCATATACCCTAGACCCATCTAATTACACCAGTCCAAAAACCACCTCTAATCCCTCAAAGAGCATGTTTGACCCTCTCAATTTTTGCAATATATTCACACTCAATCCGCTTCTCATACAGAGCGATGTGAGTTGTCAGCAGTAAATATACAACAGTGGTGTAATACTAGATTATCTTTCTTTTGCCCTCATGCCATTTAGTATAGAATTGACCGCTTCCCAATGATGTCCCTTAAGGCCGAATCATACATGACCGTAGGCAACATACCAAAGTAATAGAACATCAACCCTTTACCTTATGACATAGTCAAATGTCACAAAATGGTACATGAGTAAAAGTCATATAAATAATGACACATAAGACTCACACAGTGAGGAAACAAGGATCCATTTTCTCACATCATTACTCAGTTGCCAAGCACATGTAGTATGAATACATGCTACGATGGAGTAACTCTTCCAAAGAGTGACATCATACTCGATACACCATACAGATCTTAGTCTAGTCGCTTTCTAGTGCTTAACCCGAATTCTCTATTTGCTCGCCTTCCAAACACCAAATGAGATCTCGCATCTGACTAATCATAACAGGCACAACATTGAAAGTGGGTACTAACATCCATGTTTGGTCTTTAACACGACCTCATCTTGGTTGCAACCAAGGCGACACACATAGTGGATCATTTAAGCCTCTTTTGGCTCTAAATAAAATAAATCACTAATCTCATTCTTGCTCGCTCCTAAGCGTCAAGGGTAATTGCTCGTGTAAGTGAGCCAATCCTTCCTATTGATATCATCATTTGCTAATTATTATGACATAAACCATAATAACATCAATATCCCATAATCTCACCCAAAAAAAAAAAAAAAGTAATCGATTAAAAAAACACAATCACAGTCTGCGTAATTCTAGATTCTAAACATAAGCCCTATCAGCACCTCTTGCGATAAGCATATACAACAGAATCCACCATGTGCACTGCACATGAAGTGGTTCAAGATCACTACTTCTTGTGCAATTACCTCTCTAAATATATTTTGGTGACCAATTTGCTTTCATTCAAGATGCACCCAACAAGCGCATTGAATCTTACAAAGGGCAAATTTATACACTACTAGTAAAGCATCATATCCATAGTCTATTGAGCAAGGTTAAGGTCTACACTACTCAGTTGACCATTTACAAAAGATAGCACTCATCATGCCAAATATGCCCACATAGCGTACTTTAGGATCCCATAACAAAAGATCAAGGAATATGGGTCATCTGTTTCTCCCAAAGACAATTCGAGGATTCATTCAATAGCTAAGGCTTTAGCTTTTACCGATAAGTAATTCAATGGGTTTGCAATTTCGCATCTAGAATCATTCTAGGATATTCCTTATGTAAGTTATCATAGACAAATCGAGAATTCTCCCAGAACAATATCTAAGGATCGTACATCCGAGCATATAAAGTACATCATCCATGTCCATCATGTTAAAAATAGAGGACTGCTAACCCTAGGTGGCGACAACCTTATAAATTCCTGGCTCATAATAACTAAGGAAAAACTTCTTTTGGACCATTGATCATGCCTCAGTGGTCTTCATCGATCATTGTTGGCCTATCATGGTTCAACAAAATCTAAGAACCACTATTTGGATAACTGTTTTAGGCCGTAAAAGATTTATTGGAACTAGTAATCTTTTTGTGCTCCTAACTTTTCACCATAAAAGCAGAAGGTAAAGCCCTACAGATCTACTTATCCAATTCTCTAACGAGAAGTTGGGTCACAACATCCACAAATCAAAGTTTCAAACTCATGTCAATCATAGCCTAAGTCGAAGTAACTTCACTCCCCAAGAGAAAGTCTTCTCATGGTCTACACCTTTCTCAATGGTGCGAATTTTCGGTATCTAGCTAGTCTTATGCCTGAAAAAATGACTATACAAATCGCACATAACTTTAGAATAGTTTTGTGTCATAGCAGAAAGTCAACCAAATCCTAGAAATGGTTAATCCTCAAAAACTTTGTCTTAGAATGCGCAACATTGATTCATTTTCCAAAAATAGGGGACTAGAGAGCCTTTGGCATTATCGTAGGTTCTTTATCATCTTGTGGAGCAATCATGAATGTTTCCCTCTTAATCACTCAATGATGACATGGAAAAATTTTACATTCGCTACCATGCAATTAAAAATGTAGAATATTCTTCTCTAATGGAGTAATCCACTAGTAGGCACATTGTTCCCACTATTCCTAGGATATTGAAATTTCTTTCCATTCTTAACTAGGCTGCATAAATTGCCATACTTAGCATTCTCTATCTTATAGAGTTCCAAAACTCTATTCATGTCACATTTACTAAGAAAACTTTATATGACTTAGTTACACTCTCACAAAGCTGCTCACCTATGACCCGGAGGGTTTACATGATAGCATACAATAATACACCACATGACCCTAGGCATTTACAAGACAACATACAATAATGGACCATAGAACTCTAGGTCTTAACTTCGCAACCTTTTGAAAAGTAAAATAAAGATAAGCTGCTTGATGGTTATAGATTGCCCACAAATGGCTCTCCGCTAACCCATTACTCAAATGGAGTGCAAAATTTGATATGGAGGGCACTTAGTTAGGGATATAGGCAACAAACTAAAGTACAATTCCCAATTGGGTAACATATTGCGCCATCATCCACATAACATAAAACGATACTTAATTCCTTATCTCTACTACACCATTGTGTTGCTGAGTACTAGGAATAATCAATTTTTTAAGCATCCTTTTCTCTTCACAGAGTTTTCTAAAAAATAACTCAAATAGATACTCGCCACCTCGGTCAAAACTAAAAACACCAAAGCTCTTATCTAATTAATCTCGACCTCACATGTGCAATGTAAAAAATCATCTCAAAACTTTTGACTTATGGGAGATCAAATAGTCTTGACTAAAATGCGTATCGTAATCTATAAATGTGTCAAGATTAGGGCTAGCTATCATACCCTTATAGATATCTAGTCACAAATATCATAGTGGACTAAATGCACTAACACAGATCCCTTCTGCGACTTTCTCACTTGTGCGCAACCATTGCGAACAAAATTACACATTCACATGAGAACAAGATGCCACAAGTGAGTAGGCCCAAAAGGGCCTAATCAAACCATCCATGTCATCTTCTTATTAATGTGATTAAGTATAACAAGCCACCAGTTTATGACTAATGTCATAAACTAATTCCAATCAGCCTAATATGTGAGTTCTCGAAGACAAGTGTAAAGGTTTAATGACTCGTGACTAACTAATGTTCACTAGATCATAAACGGATGTCATGGAGATATCAAGTGCGCCCAAATCGCAAATTTAACTAGTAGGTGCTTATCCCCTGCACCTTTAAGTCAATTTTATTCTCCATACACTTTACTATATCTAGTTGAAACATAACGATACTTCTCTTGCCATCTATGTTTCTTGCTTCATAGTTAGTTGTAATTAATTCTACTATCCAGCAAAATGAGAGAATAAGATATCAATCTATGACAGCTTCTAAAGCAATTTAGTTGCAATTAATTCTACTATTCACAAAAAAAGAGAGAATAAGCTATCAATCTATGATAGCTCCTAAAACAACTTAGTTGCAATTAATTATACTATCCATAAGAAAGAGAGAATAAGCTACCAATCTATGATAGCTCCTGAAGCAACTTAAGCGCGAATTAGGCTAAAGTGTCTAATTCAACACAATGCTCTCACGAGCGATGTGTCAAATTCTTAGAGTCATAACAACCTTGCCGGCCTTGACCTTTTCATTACTATCCTGCAACTTTTGCGCTTAGTGGTAAACGCCATTCAAAAATGTTAGCCTAGCTAAGGAATCATACAAAGAAGCACCTCATCATATCACACACTCAAGTGTGGAGACAAGAAGTGTCCAGACTTTGACAAGTTGGCAGTGCTCATAGATTTTACAGCCACTAGGCGCTAATCATTTCATTTAGTCTTAGACAATTGGCAGTGCTAATAGATTTTGCAGCCACTAGGCACTAATCATCTCATTTAATGTTAATAGATTTTGCAGCTTCTAAGTCGTAATCTCTTAACTTTAAGTGATACTTCAACGTACACTATTATAGTGCGTGAAATTTTGCTCCATCCACTGTCATCAGTTGGGTAGAGAGCAAAACATTGCTCATACTGGCTACTCGTCTTATACTTAATGACTAACTCATTTAAGCTCGCATATCTTGGATGATGTAACTCTTGGATATTGCTTTATCTAATGATGCAACATTATTAACAGTCAAATTACTTGGTCAATCTGTGCAGCTCAATAGTCAGGATCACATCTAGATCTATTAAGGGCTCACAACTCCAAACTCACCAAACAAAACTGCTTAGCATGCCGCTAATCATAGCGCACACATCAATTTTTATTGCGCCAAACAAGGCAACAAAACCACGGTGACGTTGAGTCATGTTTTCTTCATTTGGCTCAATTAAGGTCTGACCTGAAGTCTCTAAGACTTTCTATTCATCTAAAGAATAGGATTACATTGTTCACATTTGAACATTTTTATTAAGTCTAGGTCAACCAAATTAACTTTCATAAGTTAAGTCAATTTAGAGGACAAAAAATGCACATTTGAGATTAATTTGATTAGCATATCATAATATAATTTTGCTGCAAAAATCTAAATTAAATAGTGATAAAATTGCACAAGTCGCAAGATCAAATATTCGCTATACTCATAATCATTTCTTGCGCTACAAGTGACAATTATTCAAAATTTAATTTAATTCATGCCCAAAATATTAGTTTTCGGGAGTAAATCCACAAAGATTTCTCTCAACCGAATAACTTCCCACTAACTATGATATGTGTAAAGCATGATAAATTATTAATTCCATATAATAGTATCTCAATGTGAATTCATAAAAGAAAACATGTTAGAATAGTTAATCATGGAATTAAAGTTCACCAATATAAATAAAGGGAGCTTTTTTGATAAATCCATTTTCTAAGAGTTTTATTCCATCCAATCCATATTCTTTTTGATTATTCCATTAGGTCCAATTTGAGATAAGAAGACCAAAATACCCTTTTCATCTACTTATGTTCCATTTAGTTCACATTATTTTCTTATATTTCAATAAGTCCTATTGGTGACATAATTACCAAAATACCCCTAATGTGAATGTTCACACCGTCAATGTGAATGTTCATATCGTCAATGTGTAGGGGCCCGGCCCATGTCGATTCTCGTGGGTGCCCGGAAAAATTTGAGTCGGGCCGAGCCGGGCCGGCCCACAGGCCAAAAAAATAGGCCCGGCTCGGCCCGTTGATAATGTGAATATTCACATTGACAAGTTAACATTCACATTAATAGGAGTGTAAAATTGGCCCGCGGCCCGTGGGCGGCCCGAAGCCAGCCCACCGCCCGGGGCGGGCCCGGGCCGGCCCGTTCATAATGTGAATATTCACATTGACATATTAACATTAACATTGATAAGAGTGTAAAATTAGCCCGTGACTCGTGGTCAGCCTGAAGTCCGGGCCCGGGCCGGCCCGGGCCCGCCCCGTTGACAATGTGAATATTCACATTGACATGTTAACATTCAGATTGATAGGAGTGTAAAATTAGCCCACGGCCTCTGGCCGGCCCGAAACCCGCCCGCGACTCGTGGGCTTCCCTGGGCAGGCCCAGCTCGACCCGTTGATAATGTGAATATTCACATTGACATGTTAACATTCACATTGATAAGAGTATAAAATTAGCCCGCGCCCCGTGGCTGCCCGAAACCAGCCCACGGCCCGTGGGCGGCCCGAGGCGGGCCCGGCCCGGCCCGGCCTGTTGACAATGTGAATATTTACATTGACATGTTAACATTCACATTGATAAGAGTGTAAAATTGACTCGCGTCCCATGGGCGGCCAGAAGCCCGTGGGCGGCCCGGGGCGAGCCCGGCCCGGCCCGTGGACGATGTGAATATTCACATTGACATATTAACATTCACATTGATAGGAGTGTAAAATTGGCCCGTGGCCCGTGGGCGGCTCGAAGCCCGCCCGCTGCCCAGGGCGGGCTCGGCCCGGCCCGTTGACAATGTGAATATTCACATTGACATATTAACATTAACATTGATAACAGTGTAAAATTGGCCCGTGACCCGTGGGCAGCCCGAAGCCCGGCCCCGGGCCGGAGCGAGCTCGGCCCGTTGACAATGTGAATATTCACATTGACATGTTAACATTCACATTGATAAGAGTGTAACATTAACCCATACCTCGTGGCAGCCCGAAACCCGCTCACGGCCCGTGGGCGACCCGAAGCGGGCCCGGCCCGGCCTGTTGACAATGTGAATATTCACATTAACATGTTAACATTCACATTGATAAGAGTGTAAAATTGAGTCGCGTCCCATGGACGGCCCGGGCGCAGCCCGGGTTTGGGTCCGGGCCTACCCCGGGCCGCGAGCGAGCTTCGGGCAGCGGACAAATTTTACACTCCTATCAATGTTAATGTTAACATGTCAATGTGAATATTCACATTGTCACGGGTCGGGCCAAGCTCGCCTCGGGTTGCGGTCTGGCTTCGGGCCGCCCACGGGCTGCGGGCCAATTTTACACTCCTATCAATATGAATGTTAACATGTCAATGTGAATATTCACATTGCCAACGGGCCGGGCCCGCCCGGGCCCGAGGTCGGGCTTCGGGCTGCCCACGGGTCACGGGCCAATTTTACACTCTTATCAATGTGAATGTTAACATATCAATATGAATATTCACATTGTCAACAGGCCGGGCCGAGCCCGCCCCGGGCCGCCCATGGGCTGTGGGCGGGTTTCGGGCAGCCACGAGGCGCGGGCTAATTTTACACTCCTATCAATGTGAATGTTAACATGTCAATGTGAATATTCACATTGTCACGGGTTAGGCCAAGCTCGCCTCGGGCTTCGGGCTGCCCACGGGCTACGGGCCAATTTTACACTCTTATCAATGTGAATGTTAACATGTCAATGTGAATATTTACATTGTCAACGGGCCGGGCCCGCCCCGGGCCGGACAGGCTTCTGGGCGCCTATGGGCCGCAGACCAATTTTATACTCTTATCAATGTGAATGTTAACATGTCAATGTGAATATTCACATTGTCAACGGGCCAAACCGGGCCCGCCCCGGGCCGCCCATGGGCGGCGAGCGGGTTTCGTGCCGCCACGGGACGGGGGCCAATTTTACACTCCTATTAATGTGAATGTTAACATGTCAATGTGAATATTCACATTGTCTACGGGCCGGTCCGGGTCGGGCCCGCCCTGGGCTGTTGGCCAATTTTATACTCTTATCAATGTGAATGTTAACATGTCAATGTGAATATTCACATTGTCAACAGGCCGGGCCGGGCTCGCCCCGGGCCGCCCACGGGCCGTGGGCGGGTTTCGGGTAACCACGAGGCGCGGGCTAATTTTACACTCCTGTCAATGTGAATGTTAACATGTCAATGTGAATATTCACATTGTCAACGGGCCGGGCCGCCCATGAGCCGCGAGCGGGTTTTGCGCCACAACAATTGGGAAAGTCTACTGAGAATGTGTGTCCTTGATTTTCAGGGAAATTGGGAAAGTCATTTGCCATTGGCTGAATTCGCCTACAACAACAGCTACCATTCGAGTATTGGTATGGCGCCCTTCGAGGCATTGTATGGCAGAAAGTGTAGATCTCCAATTTGCTGGGCAGAAGTTGGAGATGGGCCGTTGCTTGGGCCCGAAATTGTTTATGAAACGACTGAAAAGATTAAACTGATACAACAGAGACTGAAAACTGCACAGAGTAGACAGAAGAGTTATGCAGATATTAGAAGACGAGACCGAGAATATGAAGTGGGTGATCACGTTTTTGTGAAAGTGACACCAATGAAAGGCCAGACTCGTTTTGGAGTCAAAGGCAAGTTAGCGCCGAGATACGTTGGACCTTATGAGATTGTTGAGAAAATCAATCCGGTGGCGTATCAAGTTGCACTTCCTCCTGAAATGGAGCATATGCATAACGTCTTCCACATCTCTATGTTGAGAGATTATCTTCGGGATCCATTCCATGTGATTGAGCCTACTCGGATAGTGTTGAGTGATGACTACACTTACGAGGAGAGGCCTATACAGATTGTAAATAGACGGATCAAGAAACTGAGAAACAAAGAGATCCCGCTGGTGAAAGTTGATTGGCAGAACCATGGTGGTGTGTATGCCACTTGGGAAAGGGAAGATGACATGGCTAAAAGATACCCAGAACTGTTTCCACTGAATCCTGTTTTCTTCCAAACTGAAGGTAACTCGAGTTTAGAGGACTAAACTCCTTATAAGGAGGGGAGACTGTAACAACCCTCGTACTGATTACCGATAAACTACTGAATTAGCTACTGGTTACTGCTAAACTGAACTGATAATGACTGATAATTGAATTAACTGAAGTACTGAATGGACTGATTGAAATCGAAACTGAAATTGAATAAGTATATCTATTGTATTGCATTTCTATCTGTTTGATTGATTGATTATCTGTTTGAATTCATGTGTTTAAACTGTTAATTGGAGGCCTTAACGGCGGCCGAATTAGAAACCGTTTAGTGTTTTGGACTCAGTAGAATATTTGTGATTTAATGGTATATTTATCTGAAAATTGATTAGGAATGATTAAATTAGATTAAATACTGGTTAAAAACTAAGTTTGGCTTAATTACTAAATTGCCACACCTAGTGGCCCACTACTTGGACCTTCTTGAGCCTTGTATACACTTGAAACAAACCTCTTCTTCAGCCTATTTTGAGTACTCAACCGATCTTAGAGAGAGAGAGAAGGAAGAGAATTGATTTTCATCACATTTTGCTTGATTGTGCTTGAAACTTAAGAGAATTGAAGTGTTGACTCCATTATTGATCTCCTAGGCTCTCAATTGAAGACTTAGGTAAGTGAATCCACCTTCTTCTTGTTGTCTTTGAGTTCCATCTTGCATGTATCATGGTTATAGAGAAGTTAAGTCATGAATTTGCTCATATATGTTGAATTGGAACTCCATTGTTGCATGCATGCTTGAATTGGTGCATTTGGAAGTTGAATTCATGATAAATTGTACATGCATGTTCATAATTAGACTTTAGTCCATGTTTTCAACTTGTTTTTGGAACTTAGAGCTCATTAGAGCTTGAAATGGAAGCTTTGATTTGATTTAAACTCATGCATGCCACTTTGTAGTATGATCATGCATGTTCATGAAATTTGGGTTTGAAAATGAGTTTGATTAAACACCCTTGGGCTTTGATTTCTTAAATTGAGTTTTGAAACATGTTATTCTATGTGTTTAAAAGAGTTTTTCCAGAAAATAGCCCAAGAGGATCGAAAATGTTGCTTTTGAACTTGGTTTTGAGTTTGGGAGTCAAATCTGGAATTTCTAGATTTTGGTTGTCCGCTCGAGCGGAAGAAGTAGCGCTCGAGCGGAGAAATCGAGTTCCCAGCATCTTGCACTGTGCATCAGTCCGCTCGAGCGGAGTATTGGGCGCTCGAGCGAAGGACTGGGTGACACGCTCGAGCGGGCGTCGAGCGGAGATTTCACCTATCCAGTACTTTTTGGTCCGCTCGAGCGGGGATGTTGCGCTCGAGCGGGGACCTTTGTTTGCTTGTCCGCTCGAGCGGGGAAACCTGCGCTCGAGCGGGACTTTGTTTCACTGAAATTCTGGAATTGTTTTCTAAGTGTATTTTCACATCCTCATTCCATCCTAGGCATTCTTAGGCCTAGTTTAAGACATCTCAATGAGGCTATAGATGTAGAACACACCGAGGCATAATAGGAAGTTAATTATTGTACTTCCCCAACTGTTAAACTTAGAGTGTGTTCATTCTGTTAACTGTTTAGGGTTGGCACTCGGGGACGCGCTCTAGCATACTGTAACCCAATCTCTGTGAGTAACGATTGTATAAAGATATGTTCAAAAATGGTTATATGATTATCTTCTGAACTGTCTACTGAATGGAAATGCAACTGAACTGTTTACTGAAATGTAATTATTTACTGAATGAATGTATGTCCTTTATTTCTGAACTGTACTGTGGCATCCTTAGCACCTACTGTTACTGACTATACTGTTACAGAGATCTCTGTCGGTTCCTTTGTGGAACCATACTGTTTACTGAATGACTGGCCATCATTACTGTTCGGTCTTTAAGACCTACTGTCTACTGTTATGCTAATGGATGTACCACATATGACTGAATGACTGTTCTGACTGAAAGACTGAAATACTGTTTGCTGAACTGTTTTCATTACTGTAAGGACATTACATTCTTAACCTCTTTATACATTATGTTATTCACTGGGCTTTAGCTCACTGCTCATATATATATATATGTAGGTGTACAGGCACCGGATCAAAGCTAGAAGCGTCGGAGTAAGCTCCAGTTTTGTCAAGCCAACCAATGTGCCTCACTGCGAGGTTCCGAGTTGCCATGCCATGGCTTGGGGTGTTTTTGTGTCCCCCATCGGTCTCTCTACTGTTTTGTATCACTATATAGACTGTCTACTATTTTACTGTACTGTTGTCGAGGGATTAGGTCCCCGTACTGAATGTTTGTATATGATTGTATAGACTGTATATAGACTGTACTGTTCTGAACTGTATGAATGCATGAAAAGTTTTTGGCATACAGATTTCCACAGCTCAATGGACACTAGTTACTTACTGTATTGGCTTCCGCCAGGCCCTGTACTCTGTTTAACTGTATTACTGTTCAGTAGGCCTTCGGTAATCTCGGATTACTGGCCAGTTACGGTGCTAAACCCATAGGGCCGGGTTTGGGTCGTGACCGTTTCGAAGGTCTCGAAACAAGGATTTCAAATATATAATTTTCACAACATGAAAATGAAGCATGTAAAACCAACATGTAGTCAAAGTTACTAAAATCGGATATAAATCTCCATTTTTCTCAAAATCCGGCCGTCCAATTTTTGTAAAACTTTGCTACAACATATATGAAATTCAGGACGATTAGAGATGGTTTGAAAAACATCAATTTTATGCACAAATCATATCTATACATATATTAATGCACAAATAACACGAAAACACCAAAAAATAGCTCTGATACCAATGTAGAAATTAGTATACTATATATACAGGGGAAATAAACGGATTCGGACATACTTTTTATGCTCAAACCTAATCCATGGATCATATGGGTGAATCACGTGCCTCCATTGATGTCTTCGAATAATGCTCAACAGTAGAGTAGAACTACTAGAGAACTACCCAAGCTATTCACAGTACAAAGGCGAAATGGTTTATGGGAAGAGAGAGCGTATAATTTTTGTTGTTTTAAATACAAAACCCAAGTTCTGTTTATATAGGAGAGATAGGAGACCCATAAGATAGATGTATTATCCTAGATAATGTCTATCTCATATCAACAATATCTAATTAATTAGTATCATCTAATATATTGACAATTATCCATATCAAGATTATCTCATATCAAGATTATCTCATATCTTGAAATATAATCTATTAAGATTATTTGGATCTCTTTTAATCAGGTCATGCCACCATGGACGACCCAATTGAGTCCGGGTTCTAAACTCGACCCAATTTCCAACATTGACAATAGTCAATTTGGAATAAGGAAAAGAGCATATATTTTTTTAAAAAAATTACAAATAAATAAGAAATTTTATATATATTAATAATTAAAATTATGATATTATTTATCATTTCGTAATAATTTTCTGACAGTACTGATAGCTAATTTCCTTCAGAAGGGAAAGACTATGGTACACACTCTTTAAAGAGTGTATACCATATGCGCCTTATAATTAAAGAAGAAAATGATATATATTCGTATCTTCTGAGTTATAACTTAAAAAAAGAAAAAGAAAAAAGAAAGTCATAACCAAACACTACATGAGGCATAACCAAATATCTCAAAATAATATCATAACTAATGAATAAAATTGATTATAAGTAAAGAAGAAAATGTCATAACTAAGGGTACATATGATATGAGGTGTGTATGGCATAATTCTCTTGGAATAAAAGATACTGTAAGAGATGCGTTTGAAACTAATGAGTGATTATTCAGTAATTCAGGAGTACGATTACATAGTAGTTCATGGTAGTATGATTGATAAAGAAGGTAGAGTATTGATTATTAAGGGAATTATATGTACGTGAGAGATAAAAAAAAAAGAAAAAAAAAAAAAAGGGCCACTTACCTGTAAGTCCCTGTGGACTCGACTTTCTTCACACTCCCCTCTTTCGGAGAGGCGCGAATAGGTATCCTACAGTTCGGACTCCTGTCACGATTCTGAATCTAATCTCATAAACTGCAATGTGAGACTGATAAACACCAAAGAGTCCAATCCGGCAAATTATTTTGGAAAATCAGATTTTAGATCAAATTATGCCAAAACTGGACTACTTTACCAGATTACAGAGTCGCCACCTAAATATTTTATTTTTGAGAAATTTAAGAAACCCTGACTCATGCCAAATGCCACGTGTTCGTCATCACCAAAGTTGCCTCAGCTCGGGAACTTGGGTACAAGAGGGAAAGGTCCTGAAATGAGCACCCCCGCTAGCCCGATCAAAGAATCGGCCTCTACTAAGCATGATATGTTACTTTATAAACACATGTATTCTTGTTCTGGTTATTAATCTAACTTATTATGTGATACGCACAACATACAAGTATAGACTAAAATCACAAGAATTGAAACAAAACAATTCATGTTTGTTTTCAAAAATGGTTTGAAAATGCCACCCTCAAGTGAGCTAAAGCGCGGATTTGCCATCTCACAAGATGGGCTTTAAAACTCACATTTGATAAATTGTTCCAATTCAAGCAATAAAGTCTTCATCCACAGGCATTCATACAGTTTAGCAAATAAGCAAATAGCCTCATGACAAGCATGCTAAACATGGCAGCACTCACACATGCAAGCATGCTAAAGCGTAAAACTTACAGTGTACTCCGAGTCAAAACAAAAACTAGTTAGAAATATGCATGATCCTAACTATACAAGATGCCTAATGCAACACATGCAATAATGCAACTAAATAGGCTCGGCTATCTAATCATGGTATTGGCAACACTTTGATAACATGCTTTTGAACACGTATTCAAATAAGCGTATTGAAATTGCGATATAGTTTGAATGATGCGCCGAGCCCGATGCATACAATACAAATGAATGATGCAAACATGCAAGCATAAGGTATGCTAATTAAAACGTGTCATAATCTAACCACGAAAGCGGATAAATAAAAGGGAGAAAGACGTGGGGTTGGAAGACATGCACACACACACGCACACTTATTATAACAATGCGCCCTCTCAAAGGAGGGTTCGAATAAATAAGCTAACTAGTTACGCTAAACTAAGCTGCTTATTACAAATCAATTAATTAACTATTCTAGCTAATTAATTATTACAACACAATTGAATAACTAGCTATGCTAAGCTAATTAAAATATTATAAAACGAATTGAATGTTTAATTACACAAACTAATCATAAGCAATGAAATGGCCTCGCGGGCGAGGGAGATATGCATGCTTGGTTGCGTCCTCCGGAAAATTCATCGCCTTGCCGTCGGTTGTCTCTGTTTGCACTTGCCTTGTTTTTTGAAAATTGTACCAATCTCCAGACTGCCTTTGCCTCAAAACAGAAACATTTTTGCACCAAAAATGGACTGACACAAAAGGTGGCTGTCGGCCACAAACACTGGCCGGTCAGCTACCTCAAGTGGTCGGTCGGCCACCTGCTTTTCCAAAATTCTGTTTTTGCTGTAACGAAGAACAATAGAGCCAAGACAATGTATTTGCAAGGAAATGTATGTATTGTCACCTCCTTATCATGTCTCAAGCTCAAAGGAGTGTGGTGCTTGGCTCTCAAGCCACCAATCAAGCATCTCAATGCATGATGGCCCAAAAACCAAGCTTGTACAAGCTTAGTGAGTGTACACATAAGACTCAAAGAGCCTCCACCCTATCATGCATGATCAAGGGTGTTGGCGACCAAGAAACGTGACGCGTTTCATCACTTTGAATATGAAACGTCCCTCGTTTCTTGTGTTTTAATTAATGTCCGATCCAAACACATGCAATACAACACGAATGCTTATCTTATTCATGTTTTACTTGGTCCATTTCTTGTTTACACATTTTAGCTTACCAATTAGTCCTTTAACCGGTTAAGTCTAATGTGAAAAGTCCTCTAATTGGAAAGATGGTCTAAGCCACAAGTACCTTGAGCATGAAAGAGGCCTCATGCTGTTGGTTAGTAGAAACCCTTGAGGGAGGATTAAAACCATTAGGCATGAATGCCTCAATTTCATGCTCAAACCAACAAGGGGCTTAAGACCACTTTCAAGAGCAAATTCAAAAGTGAAGAACAAAGGGAGGTTACAGAATTTTAGTGCTGAAATGGCATGCTCAAGACACTAAATCATGCGATTAACATATGCATAACATGTTCCAACAACCAAAAGCATTGAAACTAGTGAAGGACACAACACTAGAATGACCAAACCAGCTCAAAATAGAGCTACATCATGCCAAAATAGTGGCCTAATCATGCTGAAACTTAGGTACAAAAAGAAAGAAAAACATGCTCGCATGTCGACTCACAAACAAGACATAAAGCACAGCTCTCAAAAGCAATGAAAGAGTGGAATATGTGAGAGTTTGACATTGGTATATACACTGAAATTACATGCTAAATGATGCTATGACATGTAAACAACCCAAGCAAAACATGTTAGAAGCCTTAGATGGCAAAGCTAGTGAAGCCAACTACACTATTGCCATGCAAGACAAAGCATATATGACCAAGACCACTCAAAACAGAGTTAAAGCATGACAAAATATGAGCAAAAACATGCTGAGATGGAGCTAACGCAAGCTAGAATGATAGGCTAACTCATTAAGCATGTTAAGCTAGTAAGCATGATTACACTACAAGTGTAAGAAGCAAGCAACAAGTGACTTAACCAGCCAAAAACAGAGCTAAAGTAGGTCAAAAAAGTCACAAAAACATGCTGAGATCAAGCCATGAGATGGTAGAAAAACATGCTCACATGTTGGGCCATCAACATTTGCAAAGAAGACACAAGGAGGGGAGGCCACCCCCTCCTATTTGGGACCTCAAAACCAAGTTTTTGCCATTGAAATTCCCTTGGAATTTAGTGGTTAAAAGGCCAAAAAGATTGTTTTGAAAGCTTTTAAAAGATAGCACAAAGCTTAGCAAACAAGCTACAAAAGAGGGTGGACCACCCCTAACTTCAAAAATATCTTAAACCAACATTTTTAAACCTCAAAAACAGAGGTCTTAGTAGTTGAAAACTAGGCCAAATAGAGCATGCAAATATGGCATGCCAACTAAATAAAGCTTTAAAGAGGGTAAAGCCTTACCCTTGAAGCATAGCAGCAAAACAGCAACTTCTGAGCCAAAACCAGCCTTCAACAATCCAAATAAGACCTCCAAGCATCTCAGCAACAAGGTAGTCTAATTTGGTCAAGAGGTTGTATGCAAATATGTAAAGAAAACTCACTTTCAAGCACTAAATAGGAAGAGAAAGAGAATCCTAGAGAGAGAGAGAGTGAAAATTTGCTTAGAAAATTTCTCAACCCTCAAAATGAGGGAGGGACCTCCCCTTATATAGAAAAATAAGTTACAAGCTTGTTTACATCCCTCCATACACGTGTATGGAGGATGCACTAAGTGATCAACAGCTAGCATAGCTGGCACACAAAATATCTGAAAAAAGAGAAAAATGGCCGTCGCCCATCATTAATGGACGACCGGCCATCAGTGTAGCCGACCGGCCACCACTAATGGCCGATGGGAATAAACCCTGGCCGATGGATTGTAGGGATGGCCAGCAGGCCACCCTCTCCTTCAGAAGCAAAGAAGCAAGCATTTGGTCCACAACCAAGCACAAAACAGATAAGTTTCAAAGGCTCAAAGGCAAGGCACTCCACCAAGAACTTCGGGCGTTCAAAACGAACACAAACATGGATAATCATCGAGTATTCAAGCGATGACGTCCAAGTCTTGAGGACGGTAAAAAATGGGGTGTCTACAGTTACACCTCTTTGACAGAACTCGAAAGTCATGAAATGACGGGAGTGAATATCAGAGCTCAGAGACGACCCATTTTTGACAAGGCCGAAGACTTAGACAAACAAGCAAGGTAACATAACATAGATACGCCCGCAGGCTGGAGCAAAATGCAAATGATACACACAATGCAAGAGCATAACTTATGATCATGCAAAGAAGACTATAATGAAGCATTTAAATGCAAGTAATATGCAAAGAGAATACAACACTTTAAGCACACCAACAAGTACAACAATCTCACTAATGAGAAGAGGTAAGCAAATAAACACGCCACGCGTGAGAATCATAAGTTGAACCGCATTTCACGTACAAAGGATGTAAGAAAATTATGCAATCTTAACTACGCCTCGCGCAGAAAAGATAAAGAGCAACAACCGTCGAGCACACCTGAAACGGCAAACAAGTTCCCGACGCATGGCACATGCGAGGAAAGAAGTGGAGTGAACCTAAGGACACACCCTAAGGTTCCGAGCCACAACGAATAATAACAATAGATGAAGCACATCCAACCATTATGCAATCAATAGCAAAAGAGCGGTATAAGCATTGGAACCCATCCAGATGCATTTAACCAAAGCATCCCAGCGCGGCACACGCGAGAGGGAAAAGGGAGCAGTGTAAACACCAGAGGGTGGTATAAACATCAGAGCACGTTCCAATGTTTCTAACCAAAGCAAGGTATAAGCATCGGGCACACAGTCCAAACACTTCTGAACGAAGCAAGGTATAAGCGTCGGGCACACAGTCCAAACGTTTCTAACCGAAGCAAGGAGGTATAAGCGTCGGGCACACGGTCCAAACACTTCTAACCGAAGCAATGAGGTATAAGCGTCAGGCACACGGTCCAAACGCTTCTAACCGACGCAAGGAGGTATAAGCGTCGGACACATGGTCCAAACACTTCTAACCAAAGGAGCGGTATAAACATCGGGCGCACAACCCAATGTCTCTAACCAACAAGGTGGTATAAGTGTCGGACGCACGTCCCAAACGCTTCTAACTGGAGGGGTGGTATAAACTTTGACGCACAACCCAATGTCTCTAACCAACAGGGTGTCGGTGTAAACATCGGGCGTACCCGAGTGTTTCTAACCAACGCAAGGTATAAACGTTGGGCGCACGACCCAAACACTTCTAACCAAAAGGATGTCGGTGTAAACTCCGGGTGTACCCGAATGTTTCTAACCAACGAGAGATTGGTGTAAACACTGGGCGTACCCGAATGTTTCTAACCAATGAGGTCGTGGTGTAAACACCGGGCGTACCCGAATGTTTCTAACCAACGAGAGAGTGGTGTAAACACCGGGCGTACCCGAATGTTTCTAACCGAAACAAGGAGTTCAAAGGACAGGAATGATCTTACCTAGAGTTCCTCTGAATGAACCGTACATACAATATCATCTGGTTGTATCAGCTTTGAATGAACCGTACATACAATATCGTGCCTGCACGAGAAAGAAACTTCGACAAGTACAATACAATAGGAATGCATGTTCAATACAACATCAATAACCATGATACAATGCTTAGAAAGGCATGTTTCATGCACATTATGCCAAAAACAAAACAGAAGCAGAACAGGGAGCGTGTTCTAGGCGACATCGAATGCATGTTCAATGCAACAAGTACAGAGAATTTCTATACGAATGTAAGAGCATGCACAATGCAACACAACGCAGCATACATATTCTATGCAAACATGATGACGCATGTTTGATGCAACGATAAAGAAATGCACACTCGATACAGGTGTGAAAACTACATACCCTATGCAAGTATGGTAAACACTTGCTTCATGCAACATCAAGCAAAGCAAGACTAATGTATGCATAGCCCATATGGGAGCAACAAATGTATGCTTCATACAACACCGAGATGCAACTTCAATGCAAGACTAAGAAATGCATATGCGATGTAAGAATGAAAAAGGTGCATAACAATGCACGCCTCGCATATATGACAAAACTGCTATAATGTAATATATTAAAAAATAATTCATCGGTCTTGCGATATACAAAAGGATACGAAAAGGATACATTTTGTTTGTATTGAGTGTCACACATCGAAAACACAGTCTGGAGCTTCTGCGGAGGCCATTTGAGCTAAAGGATGTATTTTCTTGCACTTTCTTGAGAGACCAAGGCACAAAACGACAAAGAAACACCCAAGGAGAGTACTGGAGGCCCATTGGCCACCATGGGAAGCCATCGGCCACTTATCGGCCATAAAACAAAGTCATCGGCCAAAAATATGGCTAGTCGGCCAACAATGATGGCCGGTCGACCATCGATGACAGATTCGGGGTAAATTTGACATTTTGCCACGGGTCTTTAAATATAGGGTTTCAAACCCTATATTTCCACTTCTCCTTTGCCAAAAAACTTCCCCCTTGTGCTCTAGATCACTTTTCCCCTTATGATCCGAGCTTCAAATGCGTTTTCGGTCATCCCTCAAACATTCGATTCGCGAAACCCTCATAGTTTTCAACATTTTGAACCGATTGAAAAGTACATTCAGTGCCTCCTTCTTCATTTTCATCACTCGGGGTTTGTTTCCCCCGAGTCACCCTTGATTTCCGTGCCCTCTTCCGGACCTTAACCTTTTCTTCCATTTTTCACCCCTCGAAGTTGACTTTTTGTTGACTCTTGGCATTCCCGTCCATTTTCCGCATTCACGACCATTCTTCTATCCTCTCTTGAGATGGCGGACGACATTCCACACGGCGGAGCTTCCCCGGAGATGGAGATGGATCTCGAGTTCGAGCCCTTACCGCTCAGTATCCGACTATTCGATCTGACAACGTACCACCCTGAGGTACATGTGTTGCCTCCTGACAGCATCTGCCAGTTCCGAGGGTTTACGCAAGGTACACGGGAGGAGCTCCTGCTACGCGAGCCGAAGTCACACCTATCCTACGGCGCTTCTGAGGTATACATTTTCTCTTTATTTTCTGCAACGTACATCACATTTCTTGCATAGCTCACACTGCTTTTCACATATTCATCCCAAACACACTTGCACACTGCATATTCTACACTACCTTGTATCTGTTGGCCCTGAACATACCCTTGCACTGTATTTCTTACACTGCCTTGCATCTGTTTGTCTTGTTTACAAGGAGACTCACATGCTTTCCAAGGATACGGGACCATCTCTGCGAGGGGGTGGTATATAGAGCTGCCCGACGCCATACGCCACATCGTCAATGAGGCTGGCTTCGGCACATTTTGCATGGGGCTCTCACGTTTCACTGTGAGTTGGTCCATTCTAGGCGCTTGAGTGAAGAGGTGGTGGGATATCACTGATTCCTTCCACTTCTCTACAGCTGGGGAGATGACGATGACTCCCTTCGACTTCTCTATGCTTACCGGCATTGGAGTAGGGCCTCATCCGATTCCTTACGACACCGACATGGGCGAGTGAGAGGCCGCCCAGATCTACCTGCTAGGGACTCGCCCTCCCATCTCCCGATCTGGGATGGTACGCTACACATGGTTCACCGATTATTTCAGAGGGACGATGCCGACGACCCGCGAGAAGGCTGAGTACTACGCCCGGGGCTTCCTCATGTTTTTGCTTGGTACTACTCTATTCGTCGACCGGGCGAACACCGTCGGACTCTACCTCCTGAGCACACTGGTGGACTTGCCTCGCGTCCGATTTTATGACTGGGGTAGCGCAGGCCTGGCCACACTATATGAATATATGAGCTCCTCTTCTCGCCGGAGCGGACATCTACTAAGAGGCTACTAGAGGGCTAGGAAGGTACACCCTATCCTTCTGCTTTACATTTCTGCTCTTTATTTTCTGTATACTGCACATTACACATTAGACACTGCACCGCTCACACTGTATATTTTCAGCACACACTGTATACTTTCTGCACACACTGTCTACTGCACTGCACACACTATATACTTTCTACACACACTGTATACTTATACTCACTACTACCCTTCTACCTTCTGCAGTTATGGGTGTGTGCCTATTTCCCATGGCTTGCCCCAGAGCTAGAGGTAAAGATACCACCCATGGTGCCATATTTACACCGATATGATGGGAGGTGCGAGTGGAGGCCCTGAGAGTCATTCTCATTCTTCCGTCGATTCTTCGACACCGTGACCGCCGTAGAGGTAACTCAAACCTTACAGTCATTTCAGCTTTACTTCATATTGCATATACAATGACAGCTAACAGTCTGTACATTCACTTACTGCAAATCACTTGGCAGCCGTGGGTGGTGATGCCTGACAGGGTCAGAGACTAGTTTGTGGGCGCTCAGGAGGCCTCACGATTCCGGATCTTGCTTGAGGGCCCAATTTGTCAAGCGTGGTTCCTGGGGGAGCGGTTCTTACAACAGAGCCTTGGCTTTCCTGAGTCGGTGGTCTTGATGCCACCTCTTACATATATGAGGATTACAGAGAGGTACACCGAGCAGGAGATGATCGACTTCATGAGAGGTTGGGATGCTGACTTCTTCAAGCTTGACGACGATTACACCGCCTTCATCCATGCATACCTTATGCCACCATTGACCGGTGCTCTTAAGGGGAAGAGAGCCAGAGCTCCAGCTGTGAGGGGGAGAGCTCGGGGATCCAAGACTACTCAGGCCCAGGCCCATGACAAGAGAGGCTCCCAGATGAGGCAGAGCTCGGGATGGCCAGAGCTGCCCACTACTATGACCTGCTGGGAACGTTATGGGGAGACTTATCAGATCTCTATTGAGCCTGCACCAGCCGGCCACGAGCTCGCCGGAGTTCGAGGCCCGACTTCGGTATATACCATACTTCATATTTTGTACATTCAACTTTATTTCAGTTATGCTTGGTAGAATGCTAATCATCTCAACACATTTGCAGGCTTCCATAGAGTACACCGGGCAGGCTCTCGAGCTGGTGGCCTCTCTGATGGGGATGGTTCAGACCAGTTTGAACCTTCTTAGTCTGTACAGGATTCCGATAAGTTTCCTTAGTTTGCACTTCATGCCAAGAAATTTTCTGCAGATACATTAGCATTTCAACCACAATTTACTTCATACTGATCTGAGTTCATTGCATTAGCAGCACTGCATTGACACACTGCTTCCACACACTGCATTCAATACCATACTCAGCTCTACATACCAATAACTGATGCATTTGACAAACTGTTCTTTTCAGGTCCCATTCAGATGCTAGTTCCACCGGGTGCCCTAGCAGGACCTTCGGCGCCTCCTCCGACAGCAGGGAGAGAGGACGGGGGGCTCCAATACACAGCCGAGGCAGGGCTAGGTGCACTCACAGTTCACCAGAGCCTATCCCGGAAGACGATGAGACTGACGAGGATGAGGAGCCAGTGAATCCACAGTTCGAGTCATCTCAGGGTGGAGGCGATGGCACCGGCTCGGATTTTGAGGGCTGTGGCGACACCGAGGATAGATTTGATGAGGGGAGTGGAAATGGCTCTAGTTCAGGCTCCAGCTCAGAGGCAGACATCGGCGTCAACAGCAATAGCTCTAAGTCTGCACAGCCGGGGAAGAGGACGAAGAAAGCCTCTCGATCTTGAGATGGCTGACACGGATTCAAGAGCTTCTTGCTTTAGTTTTCTTTTTACAAGTTGTATTAGCACATTGTAAAGCCTTAGGCAGTTTTTCTTTTTCTTAAAAACTTGTGCTCTTTTTGTAAAAAGAAAACCATGACTGGAATGAAAACATCTTTTTGATTAAAAAGTGTTATATTTTATATTCTGAGCATTGCATCACATCGCATCATTTTTCACAAAAACAGGATTGATGGAAATCAAAAATTGTATTGGCAATTGCTTAGTCAGGTAGTGAACCAACTAACACAAAACAACTCAAAGAACAGAACAATAACTCAACATCCAAAATGAATACAACTCGATAAATAAAGCACCAACTCGATAAGCAAAAATTACAACTCGATAAGCAAAGCTACAACTCGATAAGCAATTTACAAAATTCTGGAGAAAATGCACTAAGAGTGGAACAAACACAGTTTCTTGGCATTTTCAACACTTGGAAGGACCAGAAGGTAAAATGAAAGGCCACCGGCCACAAACAAATGCTGCCAACCATCTAAAATAGTTGTCGGCCACTAGTGCTGGCTGGTCGGCCACAAAATTGGCCGGTCGGTCATTAACAATGGCCGGTCGGCCATCAATGTAGAAAACCTCCAAATTGCTGCCACCTGTCTTCCACACAACACCTTATCTTCTACAAAAGCTCCAACTTTGAGGTTTCTTCAATTCAACTCCATTTTTGCCCCAAATGGAATCATTCTTTGCCGAAAATCTCTCAAATTGGATCGCCAGTTTGGATGGCTCGGAAAAGTTGAATTTTTGGGGTTTCGAACTAAACGCACTATTCCCGCTGAGCTGCACTCCGTTGTGTTTTCCATTCCTCCATGCCGCAGTTCGATGTTGGAATTCGGTCACACACGTTTTTAGCTTTGGAGGACAAGAGATATGCCCCACAATCGAAGAATTCCAAGCTTTGATGGAATCCCAACGTGATGAGGAGATCCTACCCCAGTCTCGTTTTGGCCACATTCAAGCTTTGGGGAGGATGTGTGGGCTTACTTTACACGACGCTCGGTCTTTGGTGCACAACAGGGAGTTGGACATTCCGAGCTTGATTTATCATTTTTCTAACGCCGGTGACCGCGGTGACCACTTTTGGCAAAGTTTGCGGCAGCATGCCCTTTGCTTGTGCATGTTGGCCCATTTTTTGCTTGCCCCTAGCTTCAGAGGATCTAGCATTCGCTTGATTGAAGTCGCCTAAGGCTTGAAAGAGGGCAAGAGCTGTATTGGCATGACACTAGTCGAGACTTTGATGGGTTTGGATGCTTTCCATCGCCGGGAGACATCCAAGTTTACGGGAAGCCCACTACTGCTGCAGGTAATATTTCCCACCCTTCTCACATATGTTTCTGACATCACTTGGCCCTCAGGCTCTGTTTTTCTCTCAAAACCCTTTCTTACTTTTCTTTCCACGTACACCTCTCTATTCTTTAATCTCTTTTATTTTTCATCCCTTCCCAAGTATGGCTGATGGAGAAGTTCAAGGTAGTGGACTCTTGTTTCGCATATTCAGCACGCAACTATTCCTTTCGCCCTCGGCTAGTTGACTTCCCGAACGAGGAATGGTGGTGCCACTAGATGTGTACCAGGTCTGTTATTGACATTACTTGGCGCTGCCCCTGGTTTGATCTGCTTGAGATGAGCTACAGTATGTCCCGGCAGCCCGGCATTCAGTTGATTGCCTTGATACACTGTGTCTTCTACTTTTCATTTCGATTTCGGCGTCAGTTCGGACATGACCAGACTTGCCCGGAAGAGGGGATAGAGTACCCAGCTTCATTTTTGATCTGAGACACACAGCTAGCTCAGTATACCACAACATGGAGAACAAGAGAACCTCTGGCTCCCGCTCCCACTTTCAGTTGTGCCTTTTTTGGCGAATGCATAGCTTGGCTTGAAGATGAGGCACAAACTGGGCCTACTTTGGCATCTGAAACTTCCACAAGCTCTGAGAGGGGACGCAGGAACACCTGACCATGCCCCAAGTTTATTGCTTTAATCTGTACTTTCAAGTTTTCTTTTGGAATGTAATAAAAAGCAACTTCAATTTGTATCAAGAGTCGGAGAACTCTGTATTGAAATTAATGAAATTGAAGGTTGTGGGTACTGAAAATTTTCCGTTTTGTAAAAAGATTAATTTGAACAAAATCAACTTTTATTAAAACTTTTCAAAACCATTTTCGATGAGGATCACAACTGGGCATGCCCGGAATGTATCCTTGAGATGTACAACCCCGGATCCCATAACTGGAAAGTAGCCCCTTGTCTGAATAACACTGCACTGGAGATCACAACTAAACTCTTGGATGTAGAAAAGACAAAGATGACCAAAACAATCACATGGACACAGTTGATTTGGAAGTGTTTATGGCTGTACTTCATAATGAAGTTGCCTACATATCCCAAAGATGGGGATCAAGCCTTACGTAGTTCGGTTTAGGTTTACTCGGGTGTTAACACTCTCCTTTTACGCTCTAACTTTTGCCAAGGCCGCCGTTTTTGGGTTTTCACCCTTGCGAGCTCAGTTTTTCTTATTTCAAATTTTCTGTGCTCTAACTTTTGCCTAGGTCACCCTTTCGGGTTTTCAACCTAGCGAGCCACTTAAGGATAGTATTTCTTCAACTTGTCCATGTTGACTGGCTGGGAAAATTCGAGGCCATCTAGGTCCATAAGAACAACAGCTCCACCCGGCCAGATTGACTTGATGATATAAGGACCAGTCCAATTAGGTCTGAACTTGCCCCTGGGGTCGTGGATGAGAGCTCAGTTGTCTTTAAGCACCAAATCTCTTTTTTTCAAATTCCTGGACTTAACCTTCTTGTTGAAAGCTCTGGCAATTCTTCGTTGATAACCTTGGACATGATACAGTGCTTTCAGCCTTCTCTCGTCGAACAGCATAAGTTCTTCGAACCTGCTTTGCTGCCAATCTACCTCAGCTATCTGGCACTCGGCCATAACTCGCAATGATGGAACCTCAACTTCGATTGGCAGAACAGCCTCCATCCCATAAACCAAGGAATACGGAGTTGCCCCAGTAGAAGTTCGAATTGATGTTCTGTAGCCCCAAAAAGCAAATGACAGCTTATCTGGCCAGTCCCTGTAAGTTTCCACCATCTTCTGCAGAATATGCTTGGTGTTCTTGTTGGCGGCCTTAACAGCTCCATTGGTTTGCGACCGATATGTGGATGACTTATGAAAAGCCACGTTGTACTTCTCCAACAAGTCGATTACTTCCTTCTTGAAGTGGGAACCATTGTCCGAAATAATCTCATTCGGGACTCCATAGCGACATATAATGTTGTTCCTGATGAACTTAGCTACGTGGGATGCCTTCAGCACTGCGTAGGATTGGGCCTCGACCCACTTTGTAAAGTAGTTTATCGTCACCACGATGTACTCATACCCGTTCGACCCCTTCGGAGTAACTGCCCCAATAACATCAATCCCCCAAACTGAAAATGGCCATGGCGAAGTCATATTGTACAGCTTCGACGGCGGAATGTTCATACGGTTTGCATGGATCTGGTATTTGTGGCATCGCCGAACAAAACTAATACAATCCTTCTCCATGGTTGACCAGTAGTAACCCTGTCTGAGAATCTTTCAGGTTAGCATCACTTTGTTCATGTGCACTCCGCACTTTTCTCCGTGGATGGCCTCCATTAGGCGCTTCGATTCTTTAGCATCAACACACAGTTTATGCATCCCAAGATGATCCCGTTTGTACAATTTACTCCCACAGATGATAAACTGAGCAATCATTTTTCGTATTGCCATCTTATTTTTGGCATTTGCTCCTGGTGGATAAGCCTCGTTTTCTAAGAAGCTCCAGATGTCATGATACCAAGGGTTATGATCTTGTACTTCATTTATGGCGGTAATCAGCTCGTAGGCCGGCACATACCTCTGTTCAATGATGATTGGACGCATCTGGACTCCTAAAGGGATGTCTATCATAGAAGATAGAGTTGATAAAGTGTCTGTGAACCTGTTGCTCTCTCTTAACAGATGGGTGAAGGTTAGTTTCTCAAACCTGGGAATTAGAATGTCCAGGGTTTGGTGATAGATTTTCATAATTTCTTCTTTAACCTTCCAGTCTCTTTTTGCTTGAGACACAACCAGGTTCGAGTTCCCAATGACGTCCAACCTTTTTGTCCCTAGTTCCAAGGCGGCTTCCAAGCCAGCAATACATGCCTCGTACTCTGCCTCATTATTCGATACTTTGAACCGGAGTTTGAAAGCTAAGGGTATGTGGGAATTGTCGGGTGCTGTCAGCAACACCTCTATCCCATACCCGTACTGGTTAGACGCTCCGTCAAAGTACATAGTCTAGACCTCTTCTTCAAGCTGCAGAATGGCCTCATCCAGGAACAAATACTCTACTGCTTCATCTCTCTCTACTAGGTGATCGGCTAGGAACTCCGCTACCGCTCTCCCTTTCACAGAGTTGCGAATCATGTGCTTCAGATCAAATTCGGAGAGAAGAAGCAACCAACAGACTAGCCTACCCGTAAGTGCTGGTTTCTCAAAGAGATATTTGATGGGATCTAATCTCGAAACCAGTATTACGGAGTGAGCTAACAGGTAGTGCCTTAATTTCCTGGTAGCCCATACTAAGGCCAAACAAGCCTTCTCAAGCGGAGTGTAACGGGTCTTGTATTCCAACATCTTCTTGCTCAGGTAGTAGATGGCCTTCTCCATCTTATCCTCAGATTCCTGCGCAAGTATGCAGCCCATTGTCATGTCGGTCACTGATAGATACAGAATCAATGGTTTCCCCGGCTCTGGTGGCGACAACACGGGTAGGTTCTGTAGATACTGCTTGATCTGTTCGAAAGCAACTTGGCATCGGTCATTCCATTGGAACTTCTTTCCTTTCTTCAGGAGACCAAATAGTGGTTTACAAGTCAAGATTAATTTTGTAATAAACCGTCTTATGAATTACACTTTACTTAGAAAGCCGCGCACCTCCTTTTGAGTTCTTGGTGGTGGCATTTCTAAGATGGCTTTGATTTTGGAAGGATCGACCTCGATGCCCCTTTGTGTAATCAAGAACCCCAGTATTTTCCCTACTGTAACGCCAAAAGTACATTTCTGAGGATTCAGTCGCAATCGATACTCTCTGATCCGTTGGAAAAATTTCTTCAAAGCAAATAAAGAAGAATAAAAGCTTTTAAAACAAATTATCTTTTAAAGAAGAAAAAGAAGAATAAAGAAGAAAAAGAGGCAGTGAACCTTTGAGAGTATTTAAAAGGTTATGGAACTAAATAAACTTATTATCTTTTAAATAGGACTTCTAGGTAATTTGCTCAAAAAAACTTACAAATATATGGAGGTGCATGTGTGTCTGTGGTGGGGTGCAAATGAAAAGTTACCTCATGTACTGGTAATTTTTTTTATCTTCTCTCGCTTGCATGTAATTTTTTCTTTAATTATTTATATTAAGTAATTAAGAAATATAGTAGACATAATAATTAATAATTAATGAAGAAATATGATAACTTGATATTTCAGGACTATTGCATAATTGTTCATCATGAATAACATGGTGGGTAGTTTACTAGGGACCATACTGCAATCACCAATGATCTCTAGCCACCACACTCCACCACAATCACACTCCACCACAATCATAATGCCTTCAGGGACTCCATGGCAATTTAGCAGTCCTTTCCATTAACATATTGACAGAAACACCCTCTTATGTCAATGTGTCGTTTTCGGATAAGCTAAACGATGCTTTCCAGTGGAGTATTTTTTTTCTCTGACGTGTACTGAAATACACAGCAGATAAGTGGGCCATTGTGTTTACCAATCACTTTCTCTCCCTCTCCACATCCCCAAATTTTTTACTATCTTAAATTATCAATTTCAATAGTTACTCTTAAAATATTAATATTGATTTATTTTATTTGTAACAAAATATCACACAAAATATTTGCACACATAATTTGTTTAATTTTGTTACATTTAGTGATAGTAATTTGTTATAATTTATTGTGTTTTGAGTTTTATTGAATATTTTTTTATTAAAATAGTTAGGTTATATTTTGTTACATAAAGACATTTCCAATGGTTTATCTTTTTTTATTTTTATTTATCAAATTTGAATAAAAATCCTATTTGATATCAAGTATTTCAACAGAAGTTTTTAAAGTTTTATCAGAATACCGATTGAATAGGTGGACGACTAGGCAGATGTTCGGTCGGTCAACCGATTAGTATAATTTTTTCACAAATTTTTACCTTAAGGTGGATATTTGAAAGACATCTGATGGTAAAAATTCAATAGTTATAAATAGTAATTTGATGAAAAACACATCTATTTTCGATTTGATAAAAGATTTGAGAAATTTTAAATTTGATAAAAGATTTGATATTAGATTAAAGTAACAAAAAGTGAATTTTTCATCAAATTTAAATTTGATGAATTATTTAATAAACTGTCAAAGGTGGTCTAATATGTGAATATTTGTCATCCTACTGAGAGGCAAAAATGAATCAATAATGAATCAATATCGTAATTAATGTACTGGCATAAGTGATATTTGGTGTAAAATTAGGATCAAATAAATTAATATAAATAATTCATGGAAGTAATTTTTTAAATTGAATTATTGTATACATGACAAATAGTGATTTATAAATTATTATATACAAGACAAATAGTGATTTATAAATAAAGCAATTGATGTGTCTAATATTATTCAAATTATTTGGCGACTTAAAAATTACCGGGTCAAATTTAATTTTTAAATACAAAACAAGCATAATTTATAGGGAAAATTATTTAGAAGTCCTATTAGGGAGACTTATGCTACATATGGTCCTACTAAAAAACTTATGTTCCCATAAGTCCTGTGGAAAGTTTGTTGACACATTTACCCTCAATATTAGTTGTTAATATCATAAATAATAGTAAAATTATATATAGGAAATTGATATAAACGTAACGTAACGTGACACCTACATAAACGTAACGTGACACTTATACGTAACGTGACATCTACATAAACGTAACGTGACATATCTACATAAACGTAACGTAACGTGACACCTACATAAACATAACGTGATACCTATATAAACGTAACGTGACATATCTACATAAACGTAACGTAACGTGACACTTACATAAACGTAACGTGACACTTATGATCTATGGTAACATTCAATTTTTTATATAGGAAATTGATTTTATTTATTTTTTGAATTTTTATTTTTTTTTTTCCGAGATTTTTTCTGCCATGTCAGTGATTCGGCTTTGAGCCCAGGGCTGTAAATGGGTCGCATTCAGGTCAAATTTGGCAGAATCCGATTACATGTGAATCCGAATCTGGTTATAAGAAGCCATCCCAGTCCGAATCCGAATTATATGGATACTTGATCCATAATTCCGATCCAATCCGCTTTTGTGTATGTGTGTGTAAACCTTCCTGTTCCAACAACGATTCAAAAGAAACAAAAGTAATTGGATCCAAGCCTCCTCACCTTAGTTCATTGGTTAAATCTGGTACCCATTGCTTGCAATGAAAACATCACCAGGTAATCATTGCTTTCATCTTCATCACGATTTGAAAATCCATATCTGGGATTGCGTATATTTTATATATGTATGAAGAAATGTGAGCATGCCTATATATATATATATGTACGTAAATATATCTTGAGAGAGATAAAGAGTTGCAGGGAGATGAAGAGAGAATGCATATAATAAAGGCATAGTAGAAGGCCAATTGCGAAATAAAATCTAGATTTGTGCTTATTTTGTCGAGTCCGGAGAAAAGCTCCGTCGCCGAATCCGTTTCGTTTAATTTCGGGTTATGCAGATTCAAATTAATCAGGTAATCGAATTCGGATCTATACAGACGGATCGGACTATATGCAACCACGTGTCAAATTTTCTATTTATAGGCACGCCTGATCTTCAAAATGTTGGTATCCTAATATGACACTAACATAAATAAGAAATATTTTCACATTCAATTTAAAAAAATAAAAACTTATCAAGTTTACGAAACGTAATGTGACACGTTACGTTACGTTTATGTAAGTGTCATGTTACGTTTGTATAGGTGTCACGTTACGTTACGTTTATGTAGGTGTCACGTTACGTTCATATTGGTGTCACGTTACGTTACGTTTATATAGATGTCACGTTACGTTACGTATATATAGGTGTCACGTTACGTTACGTTTATGTAAGTGTCACGTCACGTTACTTTTATGTGGGATCTTATGGAATACATTCTTATTAAAATAGGACTTGAGACTTTATAAGAAATTACACAAGACTTAGCCTAGCATAAGAGTCTGAAAAAGGACTTATAAATAAGTCTCCCTAATTTATATATATTTATAAAAATACTTGTCATATTATAGTATAACTATCATTTTTTTTTATTCAAATTAAATTATATAATATAATATAATATAATATAATCATCATTTTTACATATCAGGTCAAAGTCTTCTTTTCACATTTCACATACATTCATTGACTCCAAAAAATCTCTACCAGCTACTACCAAGTGCTTGGGCGGCGGCAATGGGCTGTTGTTTCTCCGACGTCGCCGCAGGACAGGCGGCGGTTGGTGGCGCCGCCGCCGCATCTTATCAAAGTAATCCAGCTGACGGCGGCCCCAACGACGCCGTCGATTACTTCTTCACCGCTCGCGGCTACCGCGGCCTCTTTTCGCGGATCGAGGTACTTCATTCATTCATTCAACTGTTGTTCATCTTCTTTTTTACACACAGAAATTTTACAAATTTATATGTTTTTATGTTTGGAGTTCCTTCCAGATTTCTTGTTTGCATTTCAATATGATTGAATAAAACTGTTGGAATTGAAGCTAAAAACTCCTTTGTAAGCACTAGTAGTTGAATTTCGATCATTGTATCGTCAAAGGATATGATCTTAAAGATTTGGAAGCGATGTTGTAACGCATTAGGTTTTTATTTATTTATTTATTTATTTATATATTTATTATTATTGCTATTGAAAACAAAATTTACCTTTGTGTTTGATATAGCTTAAATGAGTTGATTATTGCTTATTTTATTTTAGGGTTCGTTTGGGAATTAAAATTTTTGAGTGCGGTTTTGACTTTTTATAAAAGGAACGAAAAGAAAGACTTGTCGTGACTTTTTAATCGGGTAGTTACTGTTTGGTTATTACGGCTTATTAGGGGAAAATAGTTTAAACAAGTTAGAAAAAGTTGATTATAAATAGGTTAAATAAGTTGAAAAAAATTAATTATTTAAAAGTTAGAGAAGAGATGCTTTTAGTTTATGCTTTTTGATTTTAGCTTAAGTTACACCAAACGGAATATGGAATAAAATTACTTTAAAAATGCTAAGGAGGCATGAAGAAGTTCAAGAAAGGCTAAATTCAGAGAAGTGATGATATTTGGACATTGATATGATTTCATAGAGAAAATGATAGAAATCTTATATAATTATGTTTTTAATGTTATTAGTCTTATTTTATTATTATTTTTATGTTTTCTAGGATTTTTAAGGTTGGGAGTATTTTGGTAATTTTATATTTACTGACATGGACTGTATGGGTCAAGTTATTTAATTAGTTTTTGTTTTTATTTCTTATTTGGTCTTAAATTAGTTTTAGAAATTAAAAATATTTTAGTAATTTCCTTGTTTTGGTTCTAATTGGTTTATGAAGTTTCATAATCCCATACAAAGCCTTGTAATGCTTATAATTGAGAGAGTTGATCTTTTATAAATAGTTGAGAGCTTTGAAGTTTTTTTATAGGTTGTATGATGCAATCAAACTCTAGGAGTGATGCCTATGGAATCTAGGTGTTATGTCTAGTCCTATCTTTTTCTCTTCTTTCGTCTTCTTTTCTATTTTAGTTTATTATTCACGAGTTACTGTTCACAGCCTCATAACAGCCCCTAAACAGTGTTAAAATCCCATCTTTCATGCTTAAACTCTTACCTATTTATTAACCTAAGCAAATCCTACTTGTCCCCCCTACTTGTCCCTTTATGAAGCATGGACACAGACGCAGACGCGGACACGGACACGGACACACATACGAACATGGACACGGACACGAGACACGGCAATTTCTAAAAAATGGGGACACGGACATAGCCACAGCAGGGGACACGGCAAATTTTTTAATAAATATTTTTATTTTAATACACATTAATTATTTTATTTATTTATTATATTTTTTAAATAATGTGTTATTGTTAATTTATTTTTTTATTTTTAATTGATATATATTATAAATAAAAAATATAACAAATAAGGAATAATAAAATATGTTAAAATAAAAAAAAAAATAGATATTTTATTTTATAATATTTTTATTATATATGATTTAATTAGATTTCTTTTAAATAATTGTATGATTTATTTTATGTTAAAAAGTTAAGAAATAATAATTTACAAAAAATATTATTATATATGATAGTTTAATAAATAACAATTAGATATTTTATTATACACGATAAAAATTATAATTTATAAATTTTATTATATATATATATTATATATTATAAATTATATTATATATATATTATATATTATATATGATCAATTATCTTATATAAAGTAAATTATATGCAAACAAAGAGAAAGAGAAAGAGAAAGAGAGAGAGAACATAGACGATCTAAGAGAGAGAGAGAGAGAGAATAGAGACGATCGAGAGAGAGAGAGAAAGAGAGAGAGAGGGGCTTACCTTTGAAGTCTTCGATCGACTGGATGGAGGTGGATCAACAATGTTCAAGTGGGCGATAAACGACTGGTTCAATGAATGGGGTTCTTCGATCGACTGGATCGACTGGATCAATGATGTTCACTGTCGACTGGATCGATTGATAGACGATTGGATGGGATTCTTCTTATACATCGTTGCTTTTTTTATTTTTATTTTTTTTAACTTTTTAAATATTACACTTTGACCCCAAATAAATATTAACAAAATTGAAAATGAGCCCCGCTGTGTCTTGATATGGACACGTGTGTCCATGCCGTGTCCCCTAAAAAAAAATCATTAAATTAAAGGGACACGCCATCTAACGTGTCCCCGTGTTCTCGGCATGTCCGTGTGTCGGACACTGCCACGGCACCGATTTTGGAGTGTTCATGCTTCATAGTTGTCCCCTATTCTTATTGCAATTGCAGCCATAAAATCCAATTAAAATCAGAACCAAAAGCCTAGATTTGCTGCTGCCCCTAATCGTCCTGCACCAGTTTGGTATCAGAGCTTAAGGTTTTAGCACTATGTTCTTATAAAGTGGGAGATCCTATGTGCCACAATATGTTATACCCCATAACAAAGAAGTTCTAGATTTTGAAGAAAGAGATGATCCTGTGGTGTTTTCTAATTGGTTTGTTTCAATTGAGGAATATTTTGATTGCTATGATTGGACGGATGATCGAAAAGCAAGATTTGCCAAGATGAAACTTGTAGGTTTGGCACAACTTTGGTGGTATCGTGTTGAAGAAGACATAAGAAGATTGGAATTGCCACCAATAAACACATCGCAAGAGATGAAAGCTAAGCTTCAAGAGAAGTATATACCTTCAAATAATCTTTTTTGAGTCATGTGACCAACTTGTTAATTCAAGACATGACAACACTTTCTTTGAATAATATATGCAAAGACTTGAGGCACTTGACACACGAAATCGAGTTTTGGAAGAATTATGTCTGACTTGCTAGATTTAAACTTGCATTAAGCCCTATTATTAGGCAAGAAGTGCCACATCAGTCAAGATATAGGATGGAGTACACAAGAAGTTGTACCAAAGCTGAAAGCTAGAGTTAAAGATCAAAAGCTTATGCAATTGAAGCTACAAGTGAAGGAGAACAATCAAACCCTGCACAAGGTGAAAGATGACTAGATTTTGAAGGATAACGAAGCTCTTACCCCAAGAAGATCTAGTTATTACTAGAGTCCAAAGCGAGGAATTGGATGCTATGGAAGCTGTCGGAATTGAAGAATCGAAGCAACCGACTGCTAGTGTTGAGCAAAATATGCCTTTAAAGCATATGCTGGAGTTACAAGAGGATTGCAAAACAACATTTTTGTTGAGAAAAAGATTGAGAATATGGAATCCATGTCTGTTGATGCAAATAGGAGCATTCAAATTAATTGTGAGCACTATATTACAAAGCCAAAAAAGAATGGAATGGATGATGGGGCAACTCAACACTTTGATCAATTCAAGGGTTCATCTTCTACTTCAATTGATTTTGTCATTCCAGATAAATTCAGCTTTAGAACTGAAAATACCTTGTTGCTTTCATTGCTACCTCCAATGAAAAGAAACAACGCTGCCAACTTGAAAATTTTAATGTGAAGCCATGGATGCAATTTCAAAATTTGTGAATTCTTATACTCCAACACTTCAAAACTTGAGGTCGAGTTTTTTTCCAACCAAGGGAGAATAATGTAGAGTATATGAAGCTCAAGAAAGGCTAAATTTAAAGAAGTGATGATACTTGGACATTGGCTTGATTTCATAAAGAAACTGATAGAAATCTTCTATAATTATGTTTATAATATTATTAGAGTTTTATTTTATTATTATTTTTATGTTTTCTAAGATTTTTAAGATTAGGAGTATTTTGGTGATTTTATATTTATTGATATGAGCTGTATGGGTCGTCCATGGGTAGTCTTGTGAGTCAAGTTATTTAATTAGTCTTTGTTTTTGTTTCTTATTTGGTCTTAAATTAGTTTTGGAAATTAAAGATATTTTAGTAGTTTCCTTTTTTTGGTTTTAATTGGTTTATAAAGTCTCCTAATTCCATATAAAGCCTTGTAATGCTTATAATTGAGAGAGTTGATATTTTATAAAAAGTTGAGAGCTTTGAAGCTTTTTTATAGGTTGTGTGATGCAATCAAACCCAAGGTGTGATGCCTATGGAATCTAGGTTTGATGCCTAGTCTTATCTTCGTCTTTCCTTTCTTCTTTTCTGTTTTAGATTATTATTCACGAGTTACTGTTCACAGCCTCATAACAGCCGCTAAACAGTGTTAAAATCCCATCTTTTCATGCTTAAACTCTTATCTATTTATTACCCTAAACAAATCCTACTTGTCCCCTATATTCTTATTGCAATTGCAGCCATAAAATCTAATTAAAATCAGACCCAAAAGCCTAGATTTGCTGCTGTCCTTAATTGTCCTGCATCAAGGCAGCTACTTAATTGTTTGTTCGATGAACTATAGTGATTTAACGTATGAGTAGTAGAGTGTACCAAGGTTTTTGCTCTCTGAAATGGAGTACTCTAATTGGGGGATTATGCAGAGAGGAAATCTTCAGTCCACATCTTTGAAGAAGCTTTAGCATAGGATGTGAGTGCTAGAGCCTAGAAGATTTAAGGAATTATTCTCTTGTATAAGAAGGCAAGTAATAAATTTTGTTTCATTTTTCTCGAGTGACAGAGTCAAAGTTTCTTCATTAAGTTGCACCCAAAGGGCATACCTGCAGTGTGGCTGATCTTGTTTGTGGATGGAGGGGTGCAAGTGATGTAATACATCTTTAGGAAACTTGGTTGATTGCTGCCTATAATAGGAATTGTGGTGGGTTTTGTTGGTTATGGAAAGCTTTTAGGGATAGTGTTCTAAGAGGAAGAAGAAAGTTTATGGGGTTTGGAGATGAATAGGTGTGAGGTTTGGTTTGGTTTGATTTCCTGAAGTGATTGCTTTTTTAATTTTCAAAATAGACTATTTAAATGACTAAATAATGACTAATTTAGGGTTTAATGCCAATATGTAGGGAAAAGGGGGATGAAATTGATGTGGGCATTATTAGATAGGATTTTGGGTTGAAAAGTGCACTTTGTGAAGGTTGAGCCTGCAAACAATAGTCTAGAAATAATATTTGGGTTATTCACAATGATGAAGAAGAAGAAGAGGAGGAGGAGGAGGAGGAGGAGGAGGAGTGGTGGGAAAGAGGTACTTCACCCTCGCAAGGGTTATGCAAATTCATACAAACACAATCTTAAATTTTCATAATTCAACTCCTCAAAAAGAGATACATGCTTATTTGACAAACTTTTCCTTTTTGTTTTTTATACTAAGACTATGATTCCATAATTAGGAAATTAAGAGATTTTTTTTTTAAAAAAATAAATAGGAAGTTAAGAGATTTTGATCAACTAAAATATCCTAAACCCAATAAAGACTATAGAAGAACCAATCACATAATTTGATCCATAAGAAGACCCATGAGCCCTACAACCCGTGTCAATAATTTACAAATTGCTAAAATACTTCCAAGTATTAAAATTGAATTAAAAACAATTAAATTTGTCCAAAGACATTCTAAATATGAAATAGATGAAAATATGTCTCAAACTAATCCTAAACATGATTACATAAAGCTCTAGGTGTACTCCATGTTCCATATAGTTCAGGTAGTGAAGTTTATAAGGCAGAAAGCAAAGCTAAGAGGTGGTGCCGTGGCCTTTCATTCTCTCTCTTTTCTCTCTTGTCTGGTCTTTAGGTAGTGGTGAATAGGATTCCAAGAAGTCGAGATTCTTTCTTTTTTATTCAATCTCTCCCCCAGCCCCCAGCTTTGCATTCTTCTTACTTTGTCAATTCTGATACATAAAGCTCTAGGTGGACTACTTATGAGATTTTAGATTTGCCATTTTACTTCTTTTCATGTTCATTATCACGTAGAATTGGGGAAAAGAGGGAAAAAAGTTGGAGTTTAGTTGCTTTATTTGGGGGTGTGGCTTGAAGACATTACCATAGAGTGAGGATCCTATACAAGTTAAGAACAGATTATGGAGCATTTTGTAAGTTAGGTCATGGGGAGTGTTAACCCATTCTTAGAGTTATTGTTGGACTTTGTAAAGTCCTTCATCTATATTCCTCTAGTAGATTTTGATGGTATTTGTGAACCTGTTTCATTTGTGAGACCTTGTATAAGCCAGTTCTGTGGTTGGGTATAGTCTGCTTTTATCTTCAGTTACAGGTAGACGTGTTCTTCCTCCATTAATTTGGTACTTTTGTGTTGAACTATTAGTTCACCATGTTACATTATCATTTCTCATTCACTTTCAAGCTGCTGTTCCATGAAGATAACAAATCAAATTGGTGGCATCACTGGCCTGATAAAACAAGATTTCCATATACTTTAGGAAGTATTGTCTGGTCGAAAACAAGTGCACTTAAGCTGTTATAAAATTGGTGAAATAATAATGATGGACAAACTAATTGTGAACTTCTGCATGAAACAACTCAAAAGTGTTGGCTAAACAATCTGTAGATAATGAAAATTTTCATTTCTTTATGCTGGCTTTTGATTTTGCTATGTATTATATTTAAGTTGCTTTCCACAGATAGGTCATCATTGATTTATTTCAACTTAAATATAAATTTACAGAAATTCATGCATTTTGCATATAGAAATGGGTTTGCAATTGTATTTTGTGAGGTGGTTGTTGTCGGCAAATGGCAGGATACAAAAACACTGAAGTGGATGCTCTATGAAGGAATGCTTGAAGAGCCAATTGATAATTTTTTCCACAGGCTTGTACCACCAGATTTGTAAGTTTAACCAAGCTGAGGTCAGTTCAAGCTTTGGCCAAATTGTAGAACCATTGGCCACATTGATCACGGACTAAAGCCTTTACCATAAGCCCAATGTCTTACAGTTGGAGTAATTCTCTTCCTTGATTGAACCTCTAATTTTTCAAAACCAATTTACATTATATATGCCATTGTTACTTCGTGACTTATCACAAAAAAGTTGTGTGTAATAAACATTATACACTTGGGCCAAACTTAACTTTTCCCCAAGCTCATATTGATCTGAACAAGGCCTGATCATCTCAACAGAATTTGTGGTATAGATTTTTTTTTTTTTTTCATTTGGCAGGAAATCTGTGCACCTACTTTGGATGTTCTTCATATGTATAGAATTTGTGCTACAATGTATTACAAGATGTATTGAGGTTGTTAATTCAATTTGTTATGTTTAATATGCTTCCTCAGCTGCCATACTTAACTTTTTCTCCACTAATTTGTGCAGATATCATTATCTGCTTCAAACTTGCGTGATCGGGATTTGCTTTCCAAGGTTTGTTCTTCAGTTTCTAAGTACAAGGACTTTCAATTGCTTTTTGTGTGTTATTATTTATTTTGGGGTTATCATTGTTAGACAATCTCCAACGGTTCATCAATTCTTTCATCAAATTTAAATTTGATGAAAAAACAATATTTTTCTTGCTCCAATGGTTTCATCAGATTAGTATCAAATTGAGGATATCAAAAATCTTTCATCAAATTGAGCATGCCTAGGAGCTTTCATCAAATCACTGTTCATAACTGTTAGATTTTTCCACCGGATGTCCTCCTGGATGACCACCTCTAGGCAAAAATTTGTGAAGGACATCCTTCTGGTCTACCGGTGTTTTGATGAAAGCTCAAAATCTCTGTTGGAGCACTTGATATCAAATGGAGTTTTTTCTCAAATTTGGTGAAAAAAAAGATGCATCGTCGGAGATGCTCTTATAACATGGGGGGCACAACAGAACTATGGTTGATTACAGCTGTGTCCTTTGATGTTATGTTCTGATTGGAAGAAAACAATAAACTGTTTTCGTCTGCTCGATATGACAAGGTTAAGGGTGTGAGGTATGTGTTTGGCACCAATACTCAATTTTAATACTGGGATCCTCAAATTTTATATGATGTTTGAAGAAGAAGATTTATGCATTTGCTAGTAAAGAAGCATTTCTAGCTTCTCACACGAAAGAGATATAATTTCTATATTTACTCTAAATCCCATTTAATTTGAAGTACATTTCTAAATAATTTACAACATTTATCTAGGAATACTACAATATGCATTATATGTAAGTGTTTGAGATGTTTCTTTCATACTCATATCCAACTTTTGCATGTACTTCCCAATATTCTAAAATTAAGGTTTAGGATGATCTAACGCTTGGACATGCACTACCACTTGCACTCGATTCTCATACCCGAGCACTTGTAACATAACCTGCAACTCCCTCCCTCATCCCTCCCGCTCTATAACCCCTTCTCCCTCACTCCCTGACCTGCGACTCCCTCCCTCACCCCTCACCTCTCATCTTCTGTGACCTCTTCTCCCTCACCCCTGTGACCTGCAACTCCCCTTCCCACCCACAGAAACTCCCTCCCTCAGCCCTTCCCTCTTCTCCCTCATCCCTGTGACCTGCAACTCCCCTCCCGCCCACAGAAACTCCCTCCCTCAGCCCTTCCCTCCCTCTTTGATCCCTGTTTATAAGCCCCTCTTCCACTGAAAATCAGGTGTCTAATGTTAAACCCTCTCAATAGAGAGAGAGAGAGAGAGAGAGAGAGAGAGAGAGAGAGAGAGAGAGAGAGAGAGAGAGATGTGGGTGCCAAACATGTTTCTAGTTTCTTTTTTTCTTTTTTTTTTTTGTTTTTTGGAAAAAAAAAATGCATCATGTTTTTTTGTTCAAAAAAATGGAAAACTGAAAATTGGCAACTTGACTAGACCTAACCTGGTCGACTGGTGTTTTGATGAAAGCTCAAAATCCTTTGTTGGAGCACTTGATATCAAATGGAGTTTTTACTCAAATTTTTACTCAAAATTGGTGAAAAAAAGATGCACCTTTGGAGATGCTCTTATAACATGGGGGCACAACATAACTATGGTTGATTACAGTTGTGTTCTTTAATGTTATGTTCTGATTGGAAGAAAACAATAAAGTGTTTTGGTATTTCACACATTTAAAACAGAAAGTGTACTTGTGTCCGTTGGATATGACAAGGCTGAGGGCGTGAGGTATGTGTTTGACTCCCATACTCAATTTTAACACTAGGATCCTCAAAGTTTATATGATGTTTGAAGAAGAAGATTTACAGATTTGCCAGGAAAGAAGCATTTCTAGCTTCTCACACGAAAGAGATATAATTTCTATATTTACTCTAAATCTTATTTAATTTGAAGTACATTTCTAAATAATTTACCACATTTATCTAGGAATACTACAATATGCATTATATGTAAGTGTTTGAGACGTGTCTTTCATACTCATATCCAGCTTTTGCATATATTTCCCACTATTCTAAAATTAAGGTTTAGGATGATCTAACGCTTGGACATGCACTACCGCTTGCACTCGATATTCATACCTGAGCACTTGTAACATAACCTGCAACTCCCTCCCTCATCCCTCCCGCTCTATAACCCCTTCTCCCTCACTCCCTGACCTGCGACTCCCTCCCTCACTCCTCACCTCTCATCTTCTGTGACCTCTTCTCCCTCACCCCTGTGACCTGTAACTCCCCTTCCCACCCACAGAAACTCCCTCCCTCAGTCCCTTCCCTCTCTCTTTGATCCCTGTCCGTAAACCCCCTTCCACTGAAAATCAGGCATCTAATGTTAAACCCTCTCAATAGAGAGAGAGAGAGAGAGAGAGAGAGAGAGAGAGAGAGAGAGATGTGGGTAAAAAGCATGTTTCTTGTTTTTTTTTTTGTGGAAAAAAAAAAAATGCATCATGTTTTTTTGTTCAGAAAAATGGAAAGCAGAAAATTGGCAACTTGACCAGACCAGACCCAACCCTTTATCTTTTTAAATTGCTCCTCCAACTTTTGCGTCAGAATAGTTGTTTGATGTACACTTGTTAAAGTGAGAATTGGACTGTCCCTGTTGAAATCAGAGTTGAAACATAAACTCTCACATGAATTCTGTACAGATTTTGTACATTCCAATGGCTCCAATTGTGTCGCAAGTTATTTATGAATTTGTTCATCGATCCAACATAATTTGTTAGTCAGACCTATTTTCTGAGTGGCATCTGTACTGCACTCCTCCCAAGTTGAATCTATAAATCTATGGGTATTTTTTAGGGTAATATACCTCAATGTGGTATGGCTTGATAGCACTTTATCCCACTGTCTTTTAAAAATAGCCATATGCCTCATATGTGTGTTTTTTTTTTTAAAAAAAAAATAAAAATAAAAATAGCCATATGCCCCACATGTGTTTTGGACTAAAATGCAACCTCAATTCCTTTAATATTAACATTAAAAAGACAATTATACCCTCTATGTTTTCTTCTTCTATTCTTGTCTCTTAGTGGATAAATAAATAAATTCACCTCCATGACTAACCCAAAAAAATTAAAAATATAACACAAAAATCATTTAAGAAACTAGTGTTTCCCAAATATTTTTTTAGGCAAATTGCATTAACCGTCCCTATAATTTGGAGCTTGTTTCACTTTGGTCTCTAATTTTTCAATTGTGACACATTTGACTTTGAATTTGAATTTTCAATCTTGTTTCAAATAAGGACAATTGAAAATACTATTGCTTAATTTCAAGGGAAAAATCATCAATTTGATAAAATATAAACTAATTTGACAAAAATAAATATCAAAAAAATATTTTTGAATTTTTAAAAATTAATTCTACCTATTAAAGATAAAATTATGTAAAATTGATAAGTCTTTTAGATATTTATTTATTTTACCAAATTAATTTTTATTATGTGTTTGGATGATGATCGTGTAATGGGTAGTTGTTTTTATTTTCATTAAATTAGTTTCTAGTTTTTCAAAAGTTAAATATGGCGACAATTTTGATATCATTATTAAACCAATCCATTAAATCAAAAAATTCAAAACTAAAAACATTTCATATATTAAATATATCGATTACAAATTAAAATCCTAATAACCATCCATTACATGATCATCATCCAAACACACAATAAAAATTAATTTGGTAAAAATAAATAAATGTCTAAAATATTTATCAATTTTATATAATTTTATCTTTTGTGGGTAGAAATAATTTTTAAAAATTTTTAAAATATTTTTTAGACATTTATTTTTATCAAATTATTTTATATTTTATTAAATTGACAATTTTGCCTTTGAAATTAAGTAATGGTATTTTCAATTGTCCTTATTTGGAACCAGATTTAAAATTTAAAGTCAAATGTGTCACAATTGAAAAGTGAGGGACCAAAGTGACATGAGCTCCAAACTATAAGGACTGTTAGTGTAATTCGCCCTATATTTTTTAACAAACTTAATTTTTAATTTAAGTTAGAATGAATAATGAAGAAATTTAGGGTTAGGGTTAGGGTTTGTAGGGTTTAAGAGGAAGAAGAAGAGAGAGTAATTTTATATACCTGGAATCAAATATTAACTCTACATTAACAAAATATGTATACCCAACCCAACCAAACCAAACCAAACCAAACCAAGTCTTAAGTCTCATCAAATGGGGTCGGCTACATGAATCCTTCTCTTTCACGCGGCCCTATCAAAGGCCATTTCGTTAGTCAAATTAAGTAGATCCATATCTTTATTTACAACGCTAACCAATGTTAATCTAGGCTTACCCCGTCCTCTAACACTTCCATCTACCGTTACAGTATCGCATCTCTTTACTACTACCTCTGTTGGTCTCCGTTGAATATGATCAAACTATCTCAATCGATCATCTCTCAACTTATCTTTTATCGGTGCTACTCCTACCCATTCCCGAATACACTCATTCCTAATTTTGTCTTGTTTAGTCTTGCCACACATCCACTGTAGCATTCTCATCTCAGCCACACTCATCTTATCTACATGTTTCTTGGTTGCCCAACACTCCGTCCCATACAATGTCGCTGGTCTAATAGCCGTTGTATAGAACTTACCTTTAAGTCTAGTGAGTATTCGTCTATCGCACAATACCCTAGACGCACTTCTCCATTTACACCATCCCGCCTTAATCCTATGGGCCGCATCCGCATCAATCTCTCCCGTTGTTTATCAGCGAAATATATATGCAAATCCTAATATAGTGAAATGACAATCATATCCTCAACTTAAGTAAATATTAACAGAAGGACAATAAAGAAATAAAACAACTATTCTAACACTCAGCCTCAAGCTGGAGCATAGAGGTCAAACCTGCCCAACTTGATGGATAAACGATGAAACGAAAACTGAGTCAAAGGTTTAGTGAGAATATCATTCAATTGATCTTCAGAATGAACATAAGGAGTCACAAGTTGCTTGCGTAGTAAGAGATTATGTATAAAATGACAATCAAATTTGATATGTTTGGTTTGTTCACGGAACACGGGATTATTGGCTATGAAGATAGCAGCCTGATTATCACAAGACATACTCATAGGAGTGGGAACAGAAAAACTAAAATCCCGAAGAAGAGACTAAACCCAGAGCATCTCAGAAGCAATATGAGCCTTGGCACGGTACTCAGCCTCGACACTAGAATGAGCAACAAGAAGCTGTTTCTTGCTACACTAAGTAACAAGATTACCACCAACGAAGGTACAATAGCCTGAGGTGGAACGACGGTCAGTCCTATTACCAGCCTAATCAGCATCACTGAAGCCAGTGACGGATAACGGGGAAGATGGGCGATATAGTAAACCCCGACCGGGGGCACTCTTTAAGTATTGCAAAATGCGACACACAACAGCAAAATGGGGTTGGCGGGGAGCATGCATAAACTGACTAACCACACCCACGCCATACGTAATATCAGGACGAGTGACAGTGAGATGGATTAACTTTCCAACGAACCGACGATGACGATCAATATCAGGAAACAAGTCCCCGGTTGCACTATCAAGCTTGACACTAGAATCTATGGGAGTATCATTAGGGGGAGCGCCTAAGAGACCAGTCTCAGTAAGGAGATCAAGAACATACTTCCATTGGGAGAGAAACAATCCCTGAGAAGAGCAAGCAACTTCAATCCCAAGAAAATAGCGAAGATAACCCAAGTCTGTGGTGTGAAATTGTTGGCCTAAATACCACTTCAAATCAGCAATACCAGTGGAGTCATTCCTAAAATGACTGTCATCGACAAATACAATAAGAACAATACTCCCAGTAGACGAGTGTCGAACAAAGACAGAGTGATCAAAGGTGAAACGATGAAAACCATAGGCAAGCGCAACAACACTGAAACGATCAAACCAGGCACAAGGAGACTGCTTGAGACCATACAAAGCTTTCCGCAATCGACAAACAAGATGCTCATAACTGGGAACAACATAGCCAAGGGGTTGATCCATATAGACCTCGCCATAAAGAAAGGCATTCTTGATATGAAGTTGATACAAAGGCCAAAACTGACTAACTGCAATGGAGAGAAGGATCCGAACAGAATTAAGACGTGCCATAGGAGAAAAAGTCTCCAAGTAATCAACACCATAGGTTTGTGTGTAGCCTTTGGCTACTAGGCGAGCCTTAAGCCGCTCAACAGTCCTATCAGGAAGATACTTAACAGTATAAATCCACTGACAATGCACACTAAAGAAACAAAATTAGCAATAGAATGTTGAGTGCAAGTACGTTTACCTTTGCAGAGGGCAATAGAAAGGTCATCAGAGGGCTTATCAGCAGATGGAGCAGGGGAGTTAGGAACCTTAGATGAAGGAGATGAACTGGTCGGGCCATAAGATACAATGCGATGAGCTTGAGACTGTTGATAAACCTATAAAGGAAGGGTAACGGGAAGATTAGAGAGAGAGGATATAGAAGTGGAAGAGGAAGGACCACAAGATGGAAAAGTAGGGATGAGAGAAGCTGGCTCGCCCGCACGACAAGAGAGAAGATCAGGGGATAATTGTTGCCCAGAAGAGGAGAAAAAAAGTGGACTTAAAAAAGGTAACATCAGCACTGACAAAGTATCGAGGTGACTCAGGATGATAATATCGATACCCTTTCTGAGTACGAGAGTAGCCTAAGAACACATACTTGCAAGCACGAGGAGATAACTTATCTAAGCTAGGGTCAAGAACATGGACAAAGGCCACAATCAAAAATCCGAGGTGACAAGGGAAAATGAGACGATGTGGGATATAACTGAGAATAGGGAGACGTGTGTACAACACTAGAAGGCATGCGGTTAATAAGAAAACAAGCGGTGAGAACAATATCGCCCCAAACCTATTTGGAAACATGCATATTAAACATCAGAGTGCGGCAACATTTAACAAATGACGGTGTTTATGCTTTGCAACACCATTTTGAGGAGATGTATAAGAACAACTAGTCTGATGAATAATATCGCGAGCATCACAAAAGGTAGTCACAATAGCCTGCACATATTTTAAGGCATTATCATACCTAAATATCTTAATACGTTTCCCAAATTGAGTAAAGATTTCATTATAAAACTTAGAGATAATAGAAGGCAAATCAAATCTCTGTTTCATTAAAAAAAACCAAGTCATTCAAGAGTAATCATCCATAAAAATAACAAACTAAAAAAAACCATTAACAGTGGGTGTTCTAGAAGGACCTCAGATATCTGTATGGCCAAGAGCAAAAGACTCAGACACACGACTAACACTCCTACTAGGAAAAGAACTATGGTGATGCTTCCCAAATTGACAGCTTCACACTCAATCTGAGAAACATGACTCAAACCAGGAACAACTAACTTGAGCTTGGCCAAAGAGGGATGACCCAAGCAGAAATGCCATTGAAGAGGAGAACACAGGTTAGATGAACCAAACTAACAATCCACGAGGAGAAGGAGAGCAAGACACCAACGACAATACTAAATAAACATAGTAACAGTGACAGCCACACAACAATACAATAAACAAACAGCAAACTGACCTTCTGTGAGACCAAAAAGACACACCCAATGCACCGAATCACAAAATAAACTCCAAAGGATGCTTGAGGAGGCTCAGTCGGCTCCCATAGGACATAGCCCAGTAGTCAAAATCACAAAATCGAGGCTAGAATCGCAGATTGCAAAAATCAACACCACAAATCCAAAAAGCATTAAAAATCGAAAACTCACAGCAAACAGCTCCAAAAAAATTCACAAAAATCACCATAAATATAAGGAGGTAATTTGGAGTCTAGGGGTGAAAGACCCGTCCATACAGTGCTTATGTCATGCAGACGTCATCGTACGGATGATGACATCAGCACGTCTCAGTCACCTTTAATCGATCTCCAGAGTCTATAGAATACTTTCTGATGAAGAATAGATTGCTCTAATACAAAGTTAGAATGAATAATGAAGAAATTTAGGGTTAGGGTTTATAGAGTTTAAGAAGAAGAAGACAACGAAGACGAAGAGAAATAGTAATTTTATATATCTGGAATCAAATATTAACTCTACATCAGCAAAATATGTATAAAATAGTGAAATGACCATCATATCCTCAACTTAAGTAAATATTAATAGAAGGACAATAAAGAAATAAAACAACTATTCTAACAATTTTAATTAGATATTATGATATACGTGTATATATACCCTATATATATAGACACTGTAATTAATTTATGATTTAATTTGTCAAATATTGAAAGTTAGAAAGAATAATATTTCTTATTCTCATATTTAAACAATGTACACAACACCTCTATTTATAGGAGATACAAGGCATAAAATTAGGAACTGATTAGCTACTAATTCTGATTCTAAATATAAACTTTCCTATTCTATAGTATTGACTAAATTTCAGCCATATCCTGGCAGAATTATTTTTTTCCCATTTCCAACACTCCCCCTCAAGTTGGCTTGAATATGTCTTCCATGGCCAGCTTGTTGATTAGGTGGTTGAACTGCCTCTTGTGTAGTCCCTTGGTAAGAACATCTGCAATCTGCTCCGCAAGTGGGTATATAAGACATGCAGATCAATCCCTTCTCAATCTTTTCTTTGATAAAGTGCTTGTCGACTTCCACATGCTTAGTTCTATCGTGAAGAATAGGATTATAATCAATTGCAATTGCTACCTCGTTGTTACAAGTACACTTCCATTGGTGATGTTCTTGGAATTTTTAGGTCTTCCAATAATCTCTTGATCCACAAAGCTTCACAAATTCCATGAGCCACTGATCTAAATTCAGCTTCAGCACTACTTCTAGCCACTACGTTCTGTTTTTTACTCTGCCAAGTAACCAAATTTCCTCCAACAAAGGTACAGTAGCCTGAGGTAGATTTCCGATCAATGATGTTTCCAGCCCAATCCACATCTGTATATACTTCCACTTGAAGATGTCCTTGTTTTTTAAATATCAAATCTTTACCAGGAGTTCCTTTTTAGATACCTTAGGATCCTGTCTACTTCAAAGTGCTCCTATCCTGGTGAATGCATGAATTGGCTTACTCTGCTTACTGTGAATGCTATGTCGGGACGTGTATGAGATAAGTAGATCAGTCTTCCAACAAGTCTTTGAAACTGGTCTATATTCACCACGTCTTCAATTCTAGCATGCTGTAGCTTCAAGTTGGGCTCGGTTGGTGTTTCAGCAGCTTTACATCCAAGCAAGCCTGTTTCTTTGAGCAAGTCAAGTGTGTACTTGCTCTGAGTGACAAAAATGCCCTCCTTAGATCTAGCAAACTCCATTCCAAGAAAGTATTTTAGTGCTCCCAGGTCCTTTATCTCGAAATCTTTAGCAAGTCCCTTCTTTAACTTTTCCAATTTGGCACTATCATTACCTGTTAGAATTATGTTATCAACATAAACAATCAAGATAGCTACTTTACCTTCTCTTAAGTGTTTATAGAACATAGTATGGTCTGCTTGGCTTTGATTGTATCCTAGGTTTTTTTACAACCTTTCCAAAGCGTTCAAACCACGCCCTTGGGGGTTGTTTGAGGCCGTATAGAGACTTGTTTAATTTGCAGACTTTATCTATACCAAACTTCTTCTCAAAACCTAGATGTAGGTTCATATAGACTTCTTCTTCTTCTAGATTTCCATTTAAGAAGGCATTTTTTACATCTAATTGATGTAGAGGCCAGCTGTAATTAACGGCTAGTGACAGTAAAACCCGAATTGAGTTCATCTTGGCAATTGGAGTAAAGGTTTCTCGGTAGTCAATCCCGAGGGTTTGTGTAAACCCTTTTGCTACGAGTCTCGCCTTATATCTTTCCACGCTACCATCAGCTTTGCACTTCACTGTAAATACCCATTTGCACCCTACTGTCTTTTTGTCCTTAAGTAGATTCACTAACTTCCAAGTACCGTTCTTTTCCAGAGCATTCATCTCTTCCATAATTGCTGATTTCCAATTAGGATCATCCAAGGCTTTCTTAATAATTCTAGGAACAAACAGGTTAGATATTTTTAAAGTAAATGCTCTATGACTATTGAAAAGTTTATCATAGGATAAATATTTCGCAATGGAACGTTGGGTACATTTTCGAACTCCTTTCCTAATGGCTATAGGAAAATCACAATCTATGGGTATAAAATTATGTAAAACCTCTGAAGGAAATGGAGATGAAGTAAAGATAGATGAAGGAGGAACCAGATTAGGATTACATAGAACTACTTAAGGAGACTCTTTCTTAAGAGATTTTGATTGGATTTGTGGCAGAGTGGTTGGCTGGTCTTTACTTTTTCTTTGAGTATTTTTCTGAGCATAAACCAAAAACTCAGTTCGGGAACAGTTTGTTCCAATTGTAGTATTACTCCCCCTGCTAGTGAGCCTTCTATGTTTGGAGAAGTTGGATTGGGATTTCTTTCGTTCTCCATATCTTGAACACCCTGTTTCTGTGTTTGTTTTTCAAAAACAAGGGATGGAGATGAGAGAAGAGGATTTGATAAGGGATCCGAAGTTGTCTGCCAAAATTTTTCTTCCTTTCTCTCTTTCTCCCCCTGAAGAGAATTTTGGTAAAATAGGATTGAGTTTCAAGAAAGGAGACATCCATACTCACCAGAATTTTTTTTTGGTTGAGGATTATAGCACTTGTAGCCTCTTTTGTTTGGAGCATACTCGATGAAAACACATTTTTCTGCTCTAGGATCAAGTTTGGATCGAAATTGGCTGGGTATGTGAACGAAAACAGTACAGCCAAAATTTTTAAAGGCAAATCTGAATTAATTCTGCAATCAGGAAAGGTTTTTTGGAAATATTCTAGGGGTGTGACATTGCAAAACCCGGGTAGGTATTCTGTTAATTAAATAACATGCTGTCAAAATGGCATGTCCCCATAGATATTTGGGAACATACACAAAGAACATTATGGCTCAGGCTACTTCCAGCAAATGTTTATTTTTTCTTTCGGCAATACCATTTTGTCAAGGAGTGTCATGAAATGTAGATCGATGAAAAAAACCTTTTTCCCTTAAAAAATTCCCTAGATATTCATTGAAGTACTCTTTTCCATTATCAGATTGAAAAATACTAATTTTTGAATGAAATTGATTGTCAACCATTTTTGTAAAAATTTTGAAACATGCTTTTACTTCAAATTTGTCTTTCATCAAATAAACCCAGCAAAGCTAAGTGTGATCATCTGTAAAAGTTACAAACCACTTTACACCAGTCATGGTGGTAACCTTGGAGGGACCCCACACATCACTTTGAATTAAGTAGAATGGTTTAGAGGCATGGTAGGGTTTTGTAAGATAAGTAGTTTGATGGCTTTTAGATAAATAACAACTTTCACATTGAAAAGACGAACAATCCAAATCTTTAAACAAGTTAGGAAACAAATGTTTAAGATATGAAAAACTGGGATGTCCTACTCTAAAATGCCAAAGCATTATTTGCTTGCGTGCCGAAATTGAACTAATACTACAACCATAGCCTTGGGTTGTTTTATTGTTGGATATGTCATCATCAAAGTAGTAAAGACCATTGACCATTCTAGCACTGCCAATCATCCTCCCCGAGTTTCGGTCTCGAAATTCACGATGAGAGTCAAAGAAAACAACATGATAGTGAGAGTTTTTGGATAATTTACTGACAGACAATAAATTACAGGCTAGTTTAGGAACATGAAGGACAGAGTGAAGAGTAATATTTTCTAAAATTTTTATTTGACCTTTTCCTATAATGGGTAAGAAACTGCCATCAGCGATCCTAACTCTTTCACTTTCAGAACAAAATAAATAAGTATTGAATAAAGAACAGAAAGAAGTCACGTGATCAGATGCCCCCGAATCAATGATCCAAGGGACATAATTTTGACTACAAGATAGAGCATAAGGATTGCTACTGCTGGATAAAGAATTGGATTTTAGTAGTTTAAGAAGATGATCCATCTGCTCCTTACTGAGCAAACTTGCTTCAACCTCGTTGGCATAGGAGGATGCATGAATTGGTCTGTCACTTGATTTGCTGCTCTTCCAAGTGGCAGGCTTCCCATGGATCTTCTAGAAGTTTTCCCAAGTATGATGTGGTTTATTGCAATAATCACACCATACTCGAGATTTTTCATTTTGCTGTGGTTAAAAACCTTGTTTGCACTTGCATCTGATGCAATCATGGCTAAGTTTTCCACAGGTGCAGCAGCTCCCTTTTTCCCAAGTATCACATTCCTACAGCTTTCTTCTCTCCTAACTTCAGCAAAGACATCACCAATAGGAGGCAGAGGTTGGCGGCCAATTATTCTCCCTCTGACTTCATCAAATTCGATGTTTAAGCCGGCAAGGAATTTGTAGATACGGTGATCCTCCGCCATCTTTCTGTTGTGATTGCAGTCCTCGGTTGACTTCTACTCATAATCATTGAACATGTCCAAATCTTGCCATAGCCTTTTCAGAGAATTGAAGTACTTAGTGACACTGTACTCATCTTGACGAATTTCACCAAGTTTAATTGTCAACTCATATATTTGGGACTGATTTCCCAAATCCGAATACATCTGGGTGATATTATCCCCGAGTTCTTTGGCTGTTGGATAACACATATAGTTGGAGCTGATGTCTTCTTCCATGGAATTCACTAACCATGCCATGATGCCATGACCATGGAGTTTTCAGCATCCTAGGTAGCATATGTCGAGTCCTCTTTTGCTGGTGCCTTCTTCTCTCCTGTCAAGTATCTGATCTTTCCTCGGCCCCGAATGTACATCCGGATGGACTGAGACCAACGCAGGAAATTATCACTATTGAGTTTAATGCTGGTGATTTGCACCGAGTAAGAATCATTGTTGGAGGCATTTTTCTCAATGTTTTTTGGTGAAACAGTAACAGTGGATTCGGATGTGGTTTCTGACATGATGAAGGATAGCTAGCAAGTTCTAGGATTAGTTCAAAAGGGTCAGAGAATAAGTCCCTAGCTCTGATACCATTAAAGCTAGAAAGAATAATATTTCTTATTCTCATATTTAAATAATGTACACATCACCTCTATTTATAGGAGATACAAGACATAAAATTTGGAACTAATTAGCTACTGATTCTGAGGACTGATTAGCTACTATTTAGCTACTAATTCTGATTCCAAATATAAACTTTCCTATTCTATAGTATTGACTAAATCTAAATATTTACAGCTGTGATATCCCAAAGAATTCAGCCATATCCAGGGCAGAATTATTTTCTTCCCATTTCCAACAAATATATATGTACATGTTTAGTTTAAATTGTTATTAAATAATAAATTGGGTTAAAAATTAAAAATTAGATTAAGATTTTATGGTAATAAATTAAGTTATTTAGGTTAATTTATGATTTAACTTGTTATATATATATATATGTATGTTTATGTTTATTTTAAAATGTTATTAAATAAAAAACTGGGTTAAAAATTAAAAATTAGATTAAAGTAGTTTGATGATTAATTTTTATAATAATAAATTAAGGTATTTATGTTAATTTAATTTGTTATATGTATATTTAATTTAAAATGTTATTAAATAAGAAATTTAGATAAAGAAAGGTAAAACAATGCCAGTTTGGTATTCTTACATTGAAATTTAACTTTGACTAATTTTTTTTCCTTCTCCATTTTCAAAATAGGCATGTGAGACACTCCCGTTAGTTTGGATGGAAAATGTTACTATAGCATTTTAGTCCAAAATTATATGGGAGGCATGTGGCTATTTTTAAAAGACAAGGGGGCAAGTGCTATTGGGTCATACCACAAGGGGGTAAAATAAAATTTGCCCTATTTATTATTGTTCTCACCTTAATCACAATGAGAATTGGGGGTTCATATGAGAAAAAATGTATAAATAAAGAAACAGCCCTAATAGGTAAATTTTGGGAACTTACTAGGTTGTCTTTCTGCATAGAAACCTGTGGTTATGCTTTTTTATTTTTTTTTTAAATTTTGTCATGTTATCATATCTTTTACTAGAAACTCAGTTTCTTCTTTCAACTTTCTTACAAGTTCCGTATCTTTAGGCTCCTTCAACTATTGAAAATTTATTTTCTTAATCTGAAATCATGTTTCACTTTTAGTTATATCATTCCTATTGCTGCTGTAGAAAAGGACACTGCCAACTTATCAGGCTATATTTCCTTTCTTCCTTTTTTCAGAGTGATCCTATGGCGGTTGTTTACACAAAAGGAAGAGATGGTGCACTTCAAGAGCTTGGCCGTACTGAAGTAGTGTTAAATTCATTGAATCCCAAGTGGATCAGAAAGCATACCGTTACATATTATTTTGAGGTGGTGCAGACTTTGGTGTACGTTTCAGTGAATACTTATGTCTGCTTCCATATCAGCTTTTAACTAAGCGAATACTCATGTCCTGATTTTCATTTACCTTGAGAAATTACCTTCTATTGCAGGTTTCGTGTGTATGATGTTGACACTCAGTTTGACAATGAAGATGTAAAGGTATAATTATGATGGTATCTTCTCAAAATTTTTACATGGAGATTTGAACATTTAATTTATTTATAGCTTGACTTGAGTGTATATAATTCTATCAACAGTTGTTGATTTTGTTACTGAGATGTGTTAAACAATAGATGATTGTTTTCACTTGGATGTAGAAATAATTGTATCTTTCCATCCATAATTGGTGAAATATTATAGCTCCAACTGGTATCAGGTTACTTGTACTTGCTAGTGTGTACACTTAGATATTCCGTGGCCTAATTATCTAATCCAATTTTCTTTGGGCCTATTCCCAATTGATGCTACATCAAACTTCTCATGAATACACTATTTATTTATTCTTTTACTGTTATAGCTTGTTCAATTACTTGAAAGTCATGCTTATGTTTTTCTGATTAAGGATGTTTCAGGGAGTCGTCAAATTCAAAGATATGGGTGGCGATTCCACTATCTAGGCTAAGTCTGCAAGCCAACTTGAATTAATGTAACAAGGAATGCAACTTCCACATGATGGAATTGCTAGATGTGCTAGGACTAAATTTGCCATAAGAAAATTTAGTAAAATGGAATTGTTTATGGGGAGGATGCATATTTAAAATATAAATGGTCCCATTTTCTTTAATAGAGTGTTTCATGTATATTTTGCTTGTATCCTCTTTTTAAAATAAAGGCTCTGGGCCATGTTGACTTAACACTTGGAAGTGTAGGGCATAATTTTGCTTTTGTTTGTCTTGCTTTCAACTTTCATGTATAGTGATTATAATAGGATGTGCTAAGTATCTCACTTATCAGACGCTTCCTTGTGTGCATTTGATCTGGAATCTGGATAATTTTTTTATTTTTTATTTTTTTTATTTCATTTAAGTTCTTGCAAGCTAAAATATTCAAATCATTCAATTAATTTATGATTTTCACTTAAGCAGATGCTTAAACTGGATGAGCAGCAATTTCTTGGTGAGGCTACTTGTGCCTTGTCTGAGGTATAGAATACGTTCCTTTCACTCTTTGAACTATAACACCCTTCACCCTATTCAACTACCAGTCCACATGCACCTACATACACGGCCTCATGCTTGATAGACGTGATAGGGGGGTTATGGTCATTAGGCTATTGTGGCACTTGATTTGTCTATTGTTCATGTGATAGGCAGGCTCTGTCTTGCTTTTTTTTCTTTTTTTTTCAAACTTATTTTGTGTCATGTACAGATGGTGCTACTTGTATGATCTATAGATATCTAGTATTAATTTTGATCTTGATGTTATTGATCAACGAGGGTGCTACACCTTATGGTTTTAAATTTTGTCCTATATATGACATCTTATGGTTGTGATCTTGTTCTTTTGTTGTGGTGGTGGGTGAGGGTTTGGTTGTGGTAGCCTATTTGTCAGTATAGTTCAGCATATACTGTAGAGGTCATCACTCTTTCTGATGTGATAAGCATCTAGCTGTCTTCTTGCATTTCTTTATTTTGTTTTCCACCAATTTGACCATTTTTATATCCATATGTAGGATTAGGGCTGAAATTTTCCGTCTTTCACAAGCTGACGTAGTCAGTAGTCAGGGAAAAATAGTCTATATATCGTAAAAGATTTTCACCCATGGAATAAAATGTCTGCAATATTTGTTACATATCTATCAATATATCCTTGAGGCTAATAACCTTGGTTCAATGGTAAAACCTCGGTCTAATAACCTCGAGGCTATGGGTTCAAGTCACGGGGCAACCACTTTGTGCATTATGCCGAAGGTTAGGTGTGTACCCAATCTTTCCCCTTCCAAACACACATTAATGTGTACTAATTGGGCATTGTTTTTTATCTATCAATATATCCATATTTTCAAGACCTCGATACATCAATATTATCCACAATAGTTTACATTATTTTATCAGAGTCAGTATTGATATTTTGAGATATATCAGTTGATATGTCCTTGTTTTCAAAGTTGTGATATGTTCTCTTTATAAATATTTATTCCTTGCTTTCACCTCAACTGGGTATCCAACATATTCTATTGAAAGTTGGAGCTTTAACTTTTACACATGAAATTTCCTTTCCTTTCCTTTCTGTGTAGATAGTCACCAAATCAAACAGGTCAGTGACCTTAGATCTTGTACGTAAAAATGTATCTGTTGGATCAAATCGTCCCAGAAATTTGGGTGCACTCACTGTTCATGCTGAAGAATTGGTCGACTCAAAGACTACGACAGAGTTGGTATTGAGGTGTTCAGATTTGGAATCTAGGAATATGTTCTCAAAAAGTGTATGGACCTGCTAATATCTCTTCCACTTCTCTTTATTTGTTTTTTCTTTTTTTGGTTGTTGGATACTATAAAGAATATTGGATGTATATTGCAGGACCCTTTTCTAGTAATCTCGAAAATTGTGGAGAGTGGGATCTCTATTCCAATTTGCAAAACTGAGGTTTTGAAAAATGATCTGTATCCAGTATGGAAACCGGTATTTCTTAATATTCAACAGGTTGGAAGCAAGGTAAAACGAAGTTTTCCTTTGGGGCTAGACTCTCTTGCGTTTACTTCGGAATTTTGCTGTTCTCTACTTTTGACATCCTTCCTTTTGCAAATATTAGGCATGCTTTTATTATTTATGTTAAAACCCAAACTTCAATTGTTCTTTCAAGTTTAATGCCATACAACTTAGTAGGATATATTACCTGTCTACTATGTTTAACTTATTACTCTGTTAAGTTTGCACTCATGAGTAGAAAAAAGTCATGCTGTTCTTTATACATGTTGGTCAATGAGGAAGCATTGCAATTAAACAATGAATTCTCCAGATTGACCCTAATCTGCTTTACATTGGGGAGAGTATGTTTTTTAATATGGATGTTGAATAGTTTTTTGGTATTGGCTGCTCTTCATCATTTGTCTAATGCTAGCTATTCCACCAATGATCTCTTGCTTACTTTATGCAGGACAGTCCATTAATTATAGAGTGTTTTAACTTCAACAGCAATGGCAGACACGACTTACTTGGGTTAATGAACACCTTTTTTTTTCTTTTTTCTGTATCTCTCTTTTCTTGTCCCTTATAGACTGGTACTGATTCTGATTTTGCTTGTTTGTTTTGTATTATTCAGAAAGGTTCAGAAATCACTAGCAGACTTAGAAAAGATTTGTTCTGTTGGGCATGGGGAACATTTATTCTTACCAACTGCCGTTGGGCATACTCATCAAAATAAGGTCCTAACAATTTGAGCTAGGTGGATTTTCATAAAAATGTTTCAAGTCTTTGCATTTAATTGACTTTTCTAAATCTCTGATACAGGTCTTAAAGAGTCAGCTATTTGTGGACAAGTTTTCTGAGAGTGTCCAACATTCATTCCTGGATTACTTGTCTGGTGGATGTGAACTGAATTTCATGGTCGCCATTGATTTCACAGGTACTCATGTACACCCCTTAACTATGTATGTGTTGATTTGTGTCAGATGATTTCTGTTGCCATACTAGAACAATATCCGCATGGACCAAAATTTGGTGTCTATAATCATGACTAAATTTGAGAGCTATGACGCACCAACATTTCAAAATGGGTGCCCATGTTTGTGTCGGACAAGTATGGGACGTGTGTGTGTCTATTTAGTTGTCAATTTTTTTGATTATTATTCTTTTGCAGGACACTTTAGGGACACTTCACAGACATGCGTGTCCTTTGTTTGGACATGCTTTAGGATACCTTCATGAGTTTTTTTATTTTAATTTTTTAAATTTATAATTTTAAAAGTTGATTTGGTGTCGAAGTAAAATATATGAAAAAAAGACGGAGAAAAGTGAAAAATTAAAAAACAAAAAACACCCACATATATATTGATGCCTCTTATATCTCTATTCTATTTTTATATTCATATACATAGCAAATAAAAATATATATAAAATAATTTTTTTCCGTATCCCTGCCAAATCTGTATCCTAGTTTTTTAAAAATTGCCGTAACTTGTGTTTGCGTCTGTATCCATACTTCTTAGTTTGAGAGGTGTGATGTTTAATAATTCATGTTTTGGTTTGACAAAGCCTATTGGATGGATTAGTAGATTCCTGGCATTGACTAGGGTTCATGGCAAAAATATTACTTCTTCTGCCTTGATAGGTTAGGTTGATAGGCGTTAATTGCACTGCTTATTTTCACCATACTGTAAAGACCTCAATGGACTTCATCTCCTCATTTCACTTTAATCTCTCACAATTTGCACTTGTTTATATGTTAATTGATTCTTGACTTGCCCCTTAATTATCTTAAAATTCGTAGTTATGCACATCTTATCAGTTTTTCGTTTCTTGATCTTCCCAATACTACATTAATGCATAACTATCCTTACGTTAGGAAGTTCTGTTTCTAATTTCAGGGCATGTGAGCACTATAGGGGCAGTTTGCCAATCTGTATATTAACCTACTGATTATATACACATTTTCCTATTTAGCCTCACCTTAGTTATGATTAATCCAAGATAATGAAAATTGATACCCTTAAACAGCACTAGCCATTTATTTTTATTAATTTTCTCATTTTCCTTTTTGTCAACCCTTTTGTGTGTTTTTTATCCCATGAAATTCACCAAGTATTATTGGATGTCTATTCTTAAATACTAAATTCCATTGCTTTTATCAGCTTCAAATGGAAATCCCCGCCTTCCTGATTCCTTGCATTACATCGACCCTTCTGGACGGCCAAATGCATACCAGAGAGTAAGAACCTGGTCTTTTCTATGACTAATTTGTTCTACTTCGAGAGGAACTATTTAATTGTGATTCTCTTCTTATCTGCTTAATGAATCTTATATAATTGTGATCCATTAATTTCAGGCAATCTTAGAGGTTGGAGAGGTGTTGCAGTTTTATGATTCAGACAAGAGCTTTCCTGCGTGGGGTTTTGGAGCCCGGCCAATCGATGGTCCGGTCTCTCATTGTTTCAACTTAAATGGAAGCAGCACTTACTGTGAGGTTAAATTTTTCACTAAATTTGACAGTAGTCTTAACTCACCTTCATTAGTGTATCTTGAGAATTACTGTTTCTTCACAATTATCCATTGTGTTAAGCTATTTGTTTCTTTTTCTCTCAGGTTGAAGGAATCCAAGGAATTATGACGGCGTATACAGGTGCCCTGTTTAATGTTTCACTTGCTGGGCCAACGCTTTTTGGACCTGTGATTAGCATTGCTGCACAGATAGCTGGCCAGTCTCTTGCAAATAATGAACTAAAGTACTTTGTTCTGTTAATAATAACGGTAAGCTGATTTCAAATGCTTATACCAAAAATAGGGATTGGGAACTATGAAAAAAATGACAAAAAAAGTACTGGTGTTCAACAGACACATGTTGAAAATACCGGAGGAAGTATCTTTTTTGTTTTTTTAATCGGACAAACTGGGAACACACTTGGACACATTGGGGACACATTGGGAACATGTTTTATGCCATATATATATATATATTATTTTTCAAATCTCACTTTGTACAACCAACTGTCTCAGGATGGAGTTATAACAGATCTCCAAGAAACAAAAGATGCCCTTGTGAATGCTTCAGACCTACCATTGTCAATCCTTATTGTTGGAGTTGGAGGAGCAGACTTTAAAGAGATGGAGGTATCTATCTCACTTTTATTTCCATTACTCGGAAAAAGGTGTTCTGTTCTGCCTATGTCTTATTGTCGAGTTGTCATGCATAATTTGAGCCTACTGTCTATATCCAAAGGTCTCAATTCTTGACTATTGACTCTTGAAGTCACTACAATTAGACAATTGTTGTGCAGATTTTAGATGCAGACAAAGGTGAGAGACTTGAAAGTTCAAATGGACGTGTGGCATCACGCGATATAGTCCAGTTTGTTCCAATGCGAGATTTGCAGAGTAAGTCAAACCCTACTAATCCGACAAATTAACTCAATAGTGGAAAAAACTTCAAACAACTGATTTTATGACCGACAAGTGTCTTTTCTTTTTGACGTGCAGGTGGGGAGTTCTCCGTTGTTCAATCGCTTTTAGCTGAATTACCTTCTCAATTTCTAACCTACATGCGAACCAGAGGTATTCAACCAAATACTTGATTATACAGTGATGTATATATGACAGTTTAAATTCTATTATCGATTCGATGCTGGCTTCTATTGGTGCCTAGCCTATTTCATCTTCTCTAAAAGGGGTAGTTTCTTATATGTGCTATCATATTTGAGCAAAAGTTCATTTGTGTATATGTATATATAGGAGGAATACACAGATCTTTCTTGTTCATAATTGATAACTGGAGGTCTATCTAGTCTAAAATTGAGAGCAATTTTTTTGAGAATGTGAATTGAGTCCATGTACTATCCCATATTGTGTGAGTTTTTTATTTTTATTTTTTTGGTACATTGGAGGGAGTCTTGTTGGTGCATTTATGGAAGGGAAATGCTAGGCAGTTGTTAATATTGTATGTGTAAAAAGTTTATGGACTTTTCTTAAGTGTGCAACTTACACTTTTTGTGTAAGTTGCACACTTACACCTCCTGTTTTATGTTTACACCTCCTGTTTATACCTTTTGTGTTGGTTGCATATGGTGTGCAACCCTAAAGGGTTGCACACCATAACAGGACCCAAAGTTTATTAAAATATGTATTGGAGTTTTAATTTTAATTTTTTTTGACATTATTTAGTTCTTAACGAACACTCAGATGGACAGTCATTAGCAAGACCTTTGTATGAAATGATATTTGCAAGTTTGTCGTCTAAATTAAGGCACAAGAAGGAAATGAACAATGTAACGGTTGTAATTTACCATTAATGAGGTCTTGGTTTGGTATGCTCAAGTAACTTCAATTAGAAAAGGGGAAATTTCATTGCAGTGGAGATATTGAAAAATAATTATAAATAAATGATAAATTTTATAAATATTAATAATTGAAAATATAATTTATTTATGATGAATTTGTAATAAATTTTTAAAACTTCTACTGATTAGTAATTTTCCATTGGAAAAATCCTAGTACATGGAAAGATCGGACTCCTTTGGCAGTAGTAGTGCACAAGTCAAAAGATTCGGACTCCTTTGGCAGTTGTAGTTTATAAGTCAACAAACAAAAATCATATTGTTTGGCATTTTTTTGACTTTTTTGGTTTTTGTAATGATCAAAGTCTTTGTTTGATGAATTTTTTTTTTTTTTTTTTTTTTTTTTTTTAAAAGTTAAAAGTGTTAAGTGTATTTTTTTGACTTTTTGGTTCCCATAAAATTTGTTTTAAGTTTTTTTTTTTTTTCTTTCAAGTCTTTTGATGTTGCGTCATATGATAAAATGACTATTAAAGCACATGATAAAATGCCTGTTAAAGCCAAATGAACTTTGCTTTTATAGGAGTTTCCAAAGGAGTAAAACGAAAAAATTATGTGGTGGTCTTGGGTAAATTCATAGCGTTCGAATTCTCTAGAGTGATCTTGTGAAGTGATTCTCTAGAGTGATCTTTTATGGTGTGACACGTGTCCCATTAAGGGAATCAATGGCGGAGATGACCCCTTGACAAAACGATGTCATTTTGGTGATCCAGACCAAAAAAAGAAAAAAGAAAAAGAAATTTGGGGAGTTTGCACATCGAACACGACTGAGAGAGAGAGAGAGAGAGAGAAGAGAGAGATGAGGGGCTAAGAAGAAGCTTAAAGCTATTCTTTAAGAGCTTCAAGGATATAAAGATTTCGTAGAGTTTTTGATTATTTGAGAGATAAAGAAGAAAATGAGTGGATTTAAAAGACACAGAGACTGTGCGTTGGTGAAGGTTTGACATGACCTACCTTGATGCTGAGAGAGCTTTTTTGGAAGCAAACCCACATGAATTTATGAGGTAATGACGCTGAATGAGTGTTGATTTGAAAGTTTTTGATGGGTTTTAAGCCTCGTTTGGCAAGTAGCTGTTTTAGCCTAAAAGTCAAAAAGTTACTAAAAAATTAAAAAACTTATAACCTATACCAAAAAGTCAAAGATTTTATTCTCTCTATTTTTTGCACATCTTTTCGTAAAAAGTCAAAAAGTAACCTTAAACATACTAGTTTTTTTAAGTTTATATTTTAGTCAAAAAGTCAAAAAGTTACTAAAATAGCCTGCTCCCAAACGAGGCCATAATGATGATGAAGAAAATGGGTGAATTGGTGATGCTGAGGTTAATCTAAGAAAGAACATCTGTTGAAGTTACTTCACAGTCCCTTTTCTCTGGTGTTCAATCTGTAAAAACGAAGAATTTTTTTGTTTTGTTTTTCCTCAAGACTTCCTTATTCCTCAATACCTCCTCTCTTATGTTCGTGTTTTTGCAAAATTTTTTTTAGGTCTGTCTGGCTCAACAAAACGACTTCGTTTTGGTGAGGGTTCATCTTAGTCATTGATTTTATTAGGACATGTGCAGCACCATAAAGGATCACACTAGATGATCACTCCACAGAATCTAGATAGAGGATCTGAATGCAAATTCATAATATATGGTGTTCCAATTTATTATTTAGGAGAAATATCAAATTAGAGACATTGTCAAAAAATAATTATAAATTAGTGATAATTAAAATTATAAATTTTATCATGTATGTGTAATTATTTTTTTAAAGTTACATTGGGATGTAATCTCTCCTATTATTTATTGGTTAAAATTGTGGGACGTAATATATTTTATTAGGTTTGTAGGGAATAACTTAACTAGTGTTCCTTGGGTGGCTTTAGATCTATCATATCCGGCGGTCTGAAAGCTTGTTGGGTCTACACTCTGTGGGTTTTGGCGCTCATGGAAGCTTTGATGGGTGGTTTTTGTGCGTTTTTTTTTTTCTCGAATGGAAAGGTTTGGTGGAAGTGGTGCTTCGGCCATGGTGTTCAGCTTCAGCCATGGGTTTCGGTTTAGGATGGGTGTGTTGAATGTGGGTGGGTTGGTTCAGGAACTTCATTTGGGCAGTTCTTTGCGAGCAGGAGTTTGAGGGGTGGAGGATCCAGAGTTGTTTAGGAGCTCTATTCGGGGGCTCCTGTGCGAGTGGGAGTTTGAGGGGTGAATTCCGATCAAAGAGGGGACTGCTCAGCGTTGTTGGTGAGGATCAATCGAGGGAGTTGTTTGGGCGAGGAAAACCGTGGGAGAAGTTTAAGATGGCAAATTGGGTTTTGCAGGTTACAAAGCGTGGTGACCTGCTGAAGAACCAAAGGAGGAGGCTGCGGCAGCAATAGAAGAGGCACCAGCAGCAGGGTGTTTATGGAGGTTGAGTGTCCGGCGATTATGGTGGTTCTCGACGGCAATAGAGCCTGAGCGTCCGGCGATGATGGAGGTTGAGTGTTTGTCAATGGTGCAGGGTGTTCAGGACAGGCGTGGGGCTCAAGAGTGTAACAGTGTTTGAGTCAGACGTGGGGTTTATCAGTGCATTAGTGTAACTAGGACTGTGCAAAATACCGCCCAATCCGCTAAAACCGCACCGATCCGCATCAATCCGCACCGCTCTAACCGCTAACCGCGGTTTAAACTTTTAAATTTATAATCTGCCAACCGAACCGCTCCGCTCTGCTATAGTTAATACATATATATTTTTTTTTAACTACCAATGAAATATCAATGTAAAAATGAGTGTGAGAGAGATTTAAGATATAAAATTTATTACAAATTAGTGGTTATATATATGAAATATATTATGTAAAATTACTTTGTGTTATATATTTAAAAAATATTATACAAATTAGTGTTATATATTATGCAAATGCATGATAATTAGTTAAAAATATTCTTTAATCCACCAATCCGCCAAAAACCGCCCAAACCGCAAATTTTCAATCCGTTAATCCGCTAACCCGCCATTCGGTTTGTAATTTTACTCTCAAACTGCCTGAACTGCACTGCGCACACCCCTAAATGTAACAGTGTTTTAGGTGTGGGGCTCAATAGTTTGGTTTGTTTTTTTAATTGTCTTTTAAAATATAAAATCGTAAGGCTAAGAGGTTGGTTGTAAGAATGCGAGTAGCAGTAGTAGGAGAGTGAGTCTTTACTCTTCGAATCTCTCTCAATGCGTTTTATTTCCTTGTACTTTTAAATTTTATGTTTTTAATGAAATTTTTCTTTGCCGATCAAAAAAAAAAAAGAAAGAAAGTAGTGTAGTGGAGTAATGTTTCAAGATCACCAAATAATCAGTCACTAATATGATAGTTAAAGTCTTAACCAGATAGGCTTTAGTGATGTAATTATTGAAGCTTTTATGCAACACCTGATGTAAGGGTCCGCTTGAATAGTCATGTTATAGATTTCAAATCAATGAATGGATAGAAGAACAATAGAATCAGATGAGTTTAGATTAAATATATATATATAAATTTTAGTGAAATTCTTATGGTTAGAAAGAGAATTCTTAATGATTTCAAATACATTGATGTTAGGGACTCATAAAATTTAGAAAATATTTAGAAAACACATTATATGGTAGAGATTCATTTCAAATGTAGATCCTATTATACAAAAATCAAATTGACCATTCATCATTTTCAAAGGTAAATTTCATAGCAATTTTTTTGAGTATTGTTTCAAATAACTAGTCCCTTACACGACAAACTTTCTCATAAAGTGATTTCAGAATTGATGAATCCTTGAGGTCTGTCATTGGGACATAACCTAATCATCTAGTTATCTCCTATTGGCTCAAGAGATCTCACTACTATCACTCTTTGCAAAAATATCTATGCTTTTTTTGATTTTTTTAATATATAGTTCGGTCTCAATTCTTAAATAGGTGAATCATATTCAACAATTTGATCATTGTTTTTGTAGTAATGACTCTGATTTGAAAGAGAATTGGACTGTTTATTAGTTATCATAGACCTTGAAGTATTCTATCACAACCCCATATAATATTTATATTAAATCTAATTTTTGAGTAATTTCATAATCCTAGGTACTTCCTTGTCTCATAATTGACAGTGCTTCACAATGGTTTATTGACAATCTGATTTGTTGACAATGGATGTTTAAACAATGGTTTAATAACAAGGTTAGGTTTTTCTCATGATGGCCATTTCAACTTGAGAGAAATCAAACCTTAAGAACAATATATAATTGGTTCATATTTTTATTGAAGAATATTTTTGTGAAGGGTTGAGTTTTTTTCATGTTGGCCATATCAATTTAAAAGAGCGTTTGGATTTGGTAGGTTCATTTTGAGACCGACTTTGATAATCCGAACCGTTCACTTTTTAGAACTCATTGAGTAGAATATTCATATGTAAAAAATCAACATGAACGGATATTGATAGTTATATATTTGAATCAAATTTATATTACAAAAAATGGATAGATATTTTTGAAATTATATATTGTTGTCAATTTTCTTAAAACATATATGATTCAAACATGTTGCTACCGATATTTAATCATCTTGATTTTTTTACATAAATGTTGTACTTAACGAGTCTTAAAAAGTGAACGATTTGAATGTCCGAAATCGATTCTAAAATAAATTTATTAAGTTCAAACGCTTTCTCAAATTGAAATTTGAGAGAAACCAAAACCATTTGAGAACAAGTGGTGATGATGGCAGATTATAATAAATTGTGATTTTAAATCGAGTTTTTAAATCGAATCAAACTACGTCAGACTAATTTGGTTTGGTTTGGTTTGGTTTGGTTTGGTTTAGTTTAGTTTCGTTTCATAATTTTCATAATTTGATTTGGTTTCAAAATTTATGAAACTTTAGATAGTGGTTTGATTATCAATTTTCTCTTAAATTGAGCCAAACTGAATCAGGTTCCTTATTTTTGGATGATCAAACATTTAGCTCCATGTTATTAGACGGGCATATACAAACAACATGAAATTCTCCAGATGACAGAATAATTACATTACTCTTCTAATGTTTACTTCTTTTTTTTCTTTCTTTCTTTAAATGATTTTTTTTATTAAATTTTTTCCCCTCACCCTGTCTGTTAGATTTTTCATCTAATTAAGAAGGTGATTCTATGAACGGATTGAGTATGATCCCTTCAAGGCTTCCATTACCAACAAGACAATGTTGCTGTTTGGTGCAGTTTATTGTAAATTAAAACTTGATAATCAGAGAGTTAAAATCAAAAGTACCCCTTCCCCAGCTTCTAAATAATCAGCTTTTCTTAGCTTATTTAAGCTACTTCTGCTTAAAAAGCTACAAGCAGAAGCTGCACCAAACAGTTTGGCACAAATTCTCAAATTAAAAAAAAAGCTATAATCACTCCCTATAATCCACACCAAACACCCCCACTGAGAGTAGATTTCACTAAAATTTGTATTCCTTCTAAAAAATAAGGGATAATTACATTTTATCCCCGGTGGTTTCGCACGTTTACACATTACCTTTTTGACGTTTATAAATGTACTCATAAACCCCTTGTGATTTTGAGTGATGTGCAAAAGTGACGGGATCTGGTAGACTTAACATCGCATGGGGTAGACGCACCAGAGAAGCGTGTCTGCACTAAAATTGAGTGTTTTGGAGCTAAATTTGGAGTTTTGATTGACCAACTTCTAAAAATCAAAAAAATCCAACCCTATTTGGATCTAAGTACTGAAAGTAATTCACTTTCCCTCCCTTATACACTCTATTTGGAGGCTTAGTAAAGAACCTCCATGATATAACTCAACACTAAAATCTGTTGCCATCATCCCACCCTAAATAATACAAGACACAAAAGACAAACATAATTCATATCAATGCCTAAACATTACAACACACAAAAGAATAAAATAATACATAAACAAATCAATGCCTGAACATTACAATACGCAAAAGGAAAAAAAAAAAAATACATAAAAAAAAACCTAATCTTATTATTAGGCTTTAGGATTAATAAACAAACATAAATCATCATACCCATTTTACACAACAAACAGTAGCCAAATACACAACAAACAGTTAGGGAACCACTATCAATCCTACCTACATTTACAAAAATCATAAAAACCAAATATTTTATATCCTAGTCATGAATCAAAATCAACAAATCTCTAGCCATTTTTACATAAAAAATAAAAATCCAATTTATCATTCTAGATTTACCTATATTCATGTAGTTAAGTAAAAAAAATTGATGAAACATTTATATCTCACAACTTTATCGACACACACAATACAAACTCTACCAAGAAACTAACAAAAAAACAACCTTAACAAAAAGCCAACAAAAATACATCGTAAACAAAACCCCACCAACAAACCTTTTTTCGGTTTTTTTTTTTTTTTTTTTTTTTTTGATTTTTTATGTTTGCAAACATCAAACAATTAATTTTCTAAACATATTATACAATAAATTTAAAAAATCATGATCAAATCTTCAAATAGTCACATTAAACCATCAAACATTCATTAAATTAGGGTTCTTCGATCGTTACCTGGAGTAAAATTTTCAAAAGCAGATTCTTTGTAGTCTCAATCGATTGTTACTGATTCGATTTGAAAATCCTTTCAAACCCTAACCCATGTGTATCTCTCTCTCTCTCAAAATTGTAATCAAGCAACTGAAGGGACTGTAGTATGTAAGCATTATAAATATCTAAGGGTATTTTAGTCTTTTCAATAATTTCATCATGTCCCATCACTTTTGCACATCACTCAAAACCACAGGAGATTTATGAGTACATTTATAAATGTCAGGGAGGTAATGTGTAAACGTGCAAAACCACAGGGTAAAATGTAATTATCCCAAAAAATAAATATTAATTACAATGATGATATCATCTTATATAATATCATCAATCACTAAAAAGAAAAAAAGAGATTAAATAGACAACTATTGTCTTCTACTAATCCCACTACCATAATATGATAGCTCTTATTAATAAATGATATTATCATTATCATTATATTTAATACTTGTGTTGAACGTAAACAGATATATAGATAATTATATATATATACATATTGTTTCTGAATATAATTGTGAGGAGTTATTCCATACTATCTCCCTAGGCCATTTAAACTTGAAGTCCTTCCACTTAGTACTAATTAGTTTTAGGTTGAATATCTTCAAAAAAAAAAAAATCTAACATGATATGAGAACCAAATTTTGGGTAGTCTCACGGGCCAAGTCTTTGTTCTGGATTTATTTCTCTTGTCTCGCTCATCTCCCTGTCATTTCCATGAATGATCGGATCGCATAAGTGAGAGAGTGTTAAACACTGGTTGAGTTGGGTTGGATGCTTATGTGCCGTTTGGTATTGTTAGAGAACTGTGGATTTTAGTAAAAAAGTCAAAAAGTTATTATAAGTTGTCATATCATTCTTTTTATTTTTTTTATATATATATTTTGAAAAAGTAAAAAAGTCAACTAAAATAGTTAATTCTCAAATTAATTGGAGTGCCAAGTGTTTGAAATTCATCCTATATGGTCTCTCTAATTCAATTAAGCTTAATCCATATAATTTAAAGGATTTTACACTAAATACTAATTAATTTTGAGTTGTAAGCCTCTAAAAAATAAAACAAATATGGCTCCATTTGGAAATAGACTATTTTAATTAATTTTTTTGGTTTTAGTTAAAAAAATTGTGCTTGGGATGATATATATATATATATATTTTTTTGTTTTGTTTTTGATTTGATTGTTATGAGAGAAAAGTGAAATAATTATATTTTATTTTATTGACTATTTTAATCTCACTCTTTTAGCCAAATAGTCTCTAGCCAAATAGAGCCATTAATGGTTTGAAGCCACAAGGGGGTGAGGAAAAATTATTACAAACAGAAAGATACCACGTGATAATACATTTTTAAATTTTTTTTTTTTTTAATGAAAAAGAAATTTTATAGTTGAAAATCAATGAACAATATATATAGAGATAAACATCAATAAAAAAAAAAGGCAACTGTAATCATTTGCTAATACTACACCAAGTTGGTGAAGACCAACCGAAACAAAACCGACACAAAAATGACAACAGCCCAAAAGCCCCAAAACATCACAACGAAACCAGAAACCTCTAGCAATAGGCTCCTCTCCTCAGTAGATTGTGTTTGGTTTGCATATTTGTGTTTGTGTTTGTGTTTGATAAAAAGAAAAAAGTGTCTAAAATATAATTATATTTTATTTATATTTTACGTATTTTTTTTTTTTTTTCTTTTCAAATCTCGATCTCAATTTATAAACTAAACACAATATTAGAGAAACAGCAGCTAAGGTAATCTCAGCAAACCAAAAACAAAACAGAGCAAAACAGCAGTAGTAGCTACTCTAACTCAAAACTTAAACTTAATTTTTAAACTCAGTAATGTGATAACCTATTAAAATATTTAAGATAAATTTTGTCACAGATATTTTTTAATCATCAGTCAAGACAAATTGTTTTGGGGTTCAAGTGTTTTAGTTTGTAGTTAAAATCTACTTAACTATTTATCAGATTTGTTTTCAGTTTTTTAAAAATACTTTTTAGAAAATTTTACTTTTTAATTTTCCGTATTTTTTGTTGTTTTTACTGATTTTTTTAATATTTTAAGTATTTTTTTTTAATTTTTAGACACACCTAACATAAATACACTTAAAAAGTATAGTTTCATGAATTTTTTTTAAAAAAAATTCACTAAATACCAAAAATACAAAAAAACAAAAAACAAAAAATAAAAATTCAATATATTTTCGTATTTTTGTGTATCTATAAATTTTTTAAAATATTTTTTCACAAATATTTTACTTTTTAGATATATCTAAGTAAGGTGCATCTAAAAAAGTAAAAAAAATGTTTAAAATTTTAAAAATATTCACTAAAAATAAAAAAATATGAAAAACAAAAAACTCAATTTTCATAAAACTAAATTCAGAAAAGTGAAACCAAACAGACTGATTGTATTTTATTTTATTGTTTTGGTTGCTATACTTTTGTTTTCTCTCTTATTATTTTTTAAAAAACATCTTGAGGCTGAGCAGTTAATTGTAAAGATGTGAGTTGCAGTAGTAAGAGAGTTTGCACTCTCCGAATCTCTCTAAGTGCATCTTATTTTATTGTACTATTAATTTCATATTTTTAAATAAATTTTTACTTTACTGATAAAAATTCACACAATTAAACTCTAAACTTGATTCGTTTATAATTTGTTTAAGTTAATTTATTAGTTAATTAAATGAGTTCGAATTAAAATTTTAAATTTGTGACTACAATAGACACATAAATATAAGATTACAAAATAACATTTATTTTAATAATATATTTAATTTATTTTATTTCTTTGTTTATTTTAGGTGTTTGTGCAAATTTACTTGATTTATGATATTCATAAATAATATGAATATTCTTCTATTTTTATTTTTATTTTTCATAATCTACTCATTTTCTTATTAATTGCACATATTTATTTAAGTTTGAATTTTCTTTTCAAGTAGAGCTCAATTCGTTTATCTAATTGAATTGCATTGAACCTAGATTGATTTTTCAAATACTTCACATGTCAAGCTCAAGCATGAAATTAGGGCATTTGGCCTAGTAATTGTGTAAAATTATTTATGATGTGAGATACCAGATTCAACTCTTATGAAAATAACTTTTATACCCTTTGTAGTGAAGTAAAGTCTCGAGTTCAACTCCTATAATAGTTGAGTGGTTGTTGAACTTGGACTTTGGTAATTGGTTGCGATAGGTAGACAAATTTTATTGACTTTCTAACATGAACTAATAATTTGTTTGATAATAAAAAATTAAAAAAAAAAGAAGCTCAAGCATGATAGAGCTTCACATGAGCTTGGCTTGAGCTTAATTTCAATTAATTTTTAATAAGTTGTAGGAATGGGGCATACTTCGGTTTGATTCACTTTTAAAGTAAATTAAGACCAAATTACTAGTTACGATTTCATGAAATTTAGAATCAAATTGAACTACGAAAACGCAATTCGGTCATGTTCGAAACCACGATATTACTTACAATACATTCAAACATCAAACAATATGTCATCATTTTAAATGGGGAGAGGTTACTCTTAGTAAAAGTCAAGGAGGGCTGGGGGTGAAAAGAATTGATTTGATGAATGTATGTCTACAATTAAAATGGTGGTGGAGGTTTGGGGCAGAAGAGAAATCCCTGTGGAAGGATGTGATTTGCAAAAAGTACTATGGATCTACTGATGAGTGGTCACCTGCACTTGTAAGAGGTGGAATGATGTCTAAAATATGGGAAGACATTGTGGGAATTGTAGTATCTAAACCTGAAGTGCTGGGCTTTTTTCATTCGAATACTACAATTGAACTTGGGGATGGCTTGAGGGCAAAGTTTTGGCTTGATAATTGGGCTGGTTCTGTTTGCTTGAAGGTTATGTTCCCTAGACTCTTTTTATTGGCTCTGAACAAATCTGAATCTGTGTCTACAGTGAGAGCTAGAGTTGGTCAACATGATTGGTATTCATTGTTTCGAAGGAGTTTATTCGTATGGGAAATGGAGGAATTAGATAGATTGAAGGGGATGTTGCTTAATGCAGCTGAGTTAAGGGTGAATGTCACTGATAAACTGAAATGGATGGCGGACCCTTCAGGAGTGTTTTCTGTCTCATCAGCATACCATTGGTGCGAATCCTCCTTGGGTTCTACTTTTAGGATAACAGAGTGCATCTGGAAGAATGTGGCGCCCCCAAAAGTCCAATTCTTTGGCTGGCTTGCTTGGAAGAGAAGGATTAAGACTTCGAACTACCTTTAAAGGATGGGGATTCTAGAGAATTATACTAGTTTACATTGTGTGTTCTGCAATGAGGAGGAGGAAACAGACAACCATGTACTCCTGCATTGTCCTTTTGTTTGGTTAGTATGGTCCAAAATTATGAGATGGTGGGGTATTCAATGGGTGATAACAAAATCAGTGGATGATCTGCTTCTTTGGTGGTCAGGATCAAAGTTCAAAAAATTAGAGAAGAAGATTTGGAGAATCATTCCGTTTGCGGTGCTCTGGTCAGTATGGAAGTTAAGGAATGATTGTATTTTCAACAATGCCCAACCCAGCTTGGAGGAACTCTGTGAATTGATCAAAGTGAGAACTGCAATATGGTTCAAAGCATCATGCACAGGTTTGCCCCTCTCAGTAAATAACATTATGTTTAATCTACATCAGCTCAGATTTTGCTATAGGTGATATCTGTTAATTTATAATTCTGGGTTGGTCTGGGATGGACTGCTGCTGGGGTCTGCTGATATCTGTTGATTTGGGTCTGGGGTGGACTGCTGCTGGGTGTTTTTGCCACGGCTGCAGAGTAATGTTATGCTGTCTATTCTGTTTTCTGCTCTGTTTGCTGCTGATATTTGTTAATTTGGGTCTGGGGTTGACTGCGTGCAGAGTGTTTTTGCCACTATTATGCTGTCTGTTCTGTTGTTTCTTAAGGAATCTCAACCCAATTTTAATGATCTGTGTTGATTGGTTATTGGTTGGGGGAAGATCAGTGCTGGTTACTGCTGTGCTTGCTTCTCATCTGCTTATGTTGCTTCAAAAGGGTGTCTTGTGTTGGGTGTTTTGTGTTGGTGTTTTCCCTGTTTTGCTCTATATGTTGGTTACTCACCAACTTTGAGCTTTGAGGTAGTGCTAGCAGATGATTTGGTAGGCTTTTTGGTGCCAACCTGGTTGGGATCATAAGGTTCCATTGTGATGCTTTTTGCACCCTTCTCTTTATTAATGTAATCTTCATACTTCGTATGTTTTTCATCAATAAAATTTTTTTTGCTGATCAAAAAAAAAAAAAAAAATGTCATCATTTTACAAACAATAATTATTTAAATGATTGTTTAAAACTAAGTGGTGGTTTGGGATGTTCTAAATAAGTGCACTTTTTGACTTTTTTATGAAATATGGGTTGTGTTTGGGTTGAGTTTGAAATGATGTGGTAGAGAGGTGATGTGACTTAAATAAGATGATGTGACTTAAATAGGATAATGACTTTTTAACTTTTTTAGTACATGACAAACAAGGCCTAATTCTCTCATCACATAAGAACACATTTACAAGAGAAGAGAGAGTTAAGAACTTATAAATATATGTAGGATATTAATAAATAACTTAAGTGCTTACGATAAATATCAAATTATTAAAACGGTTTGATTCGATTTCAAACCAAAATCATAATTGTAAAACTACAAACCGAACCATGAAGTATGCCTCGGATCTACCATTTTTGCTCTCAAATGATCTTGTTATAATTTCATCATAATTTAATTGTTAAAAGTTTAAAATCAAAACAAAATAAATGTGCCTTTCTATTTTAAACTACATCCCTAAAACAATATCATTTTATTTAATTTTCAATTTAGAAAGTTGGATTATCATAACAAATCGTTACAGACAGAACCACGACTAAAAATCTTGATATTGTAGTCATGGGTGGGTCAAAAGTCTAGCATGTATAAGACGGAATAATATTAAATATATCAACGATATCATTGATGTAACTAATCAATGAGATCAACCAATGAGGTAGGATGAGACTAATCTTGATTCTACTTAAACCATCAAATAGGTCCAACCTCATTTAAAACTTTTCATTACCAAAAAAATATAGGAACCATCAAAATTTGTTAAAGAATTTTACTTTGAAAAATGATGTGTGATTTAAATTTGATTAGGGCAAACTTTACTTTATTTTTATGATTTGAGCCGTAGGCAGTTTATCCTGTAACATTGAAAAATGACCACATAATTCTCTTATGATTTGTGGACTAAAGAACACCATTAAGACTGTTAACAATTTAATAAAAATGAATAAAATATCTCTATATTTTCGTCATTTATTTGAAAGACAATGCACTTTAACCCTATGTGCTTTATTTCATGTGTGATTTATCTCATTGAAATTTGAAAATGAATATATAATCCTTTTATGTTTGTCACGTATTTTACATTTATTGTTAAGTTGGACGGAATATTTAATAGTGTTTAACGATGCACATCAGTCCACAAACTATGTGAGAGTTATGTGATTATTTCTAAACATTAAGAGGGATATGGCTCAAACCATATGGAGTAAAGTGCAATTTGTTCATTTAATTATTATACAATGGGACACACATTTTAACCAAGTCTCAATTACACAATACTTTTGCTAGACAAAATTTTCTGAATTTATAACATACTGTTCTTTCAATACCTGATATAGGATTTGTTTGGGATATGGGTTGGTTTTTTTGACTTTTTAACTTTTTAAGTTTTTTTGATTTTTGTGTGAGAAAAAATAAAATAATAATGATTTGGATAGTGTTTGATTTAATTTTAAAATAATGATTTGAGAATAAAATTATATTTTGAGTTTGTGAGTTGTTGAATTATGATTTGGAAAGAGGAAATTTATTTAGTTATGAATTTTGAAAAGAATTTTGAATTGTGTTTTGAATTTTTTAAATGAGTTTTGAAATGAAAAAAGCTATTTAGTTATGAGTTTTGAAAAGAGTTTTCAAAACTTAATTCAAAAACTTATAACTCATAACCAAATACATAACTCAAAACTCTGGCCTTGTTTAGCATAACCTATATAATCCATCTTTTTATCTTTTTTCCATCACATCACCTCTCTACTTTTCTGCACATCTTTTCGTAAAAAGACAAAAAGTGCACTTTTTTAGGACACCCCAAACCAACCCTCTATTAAAAATTCTATTCAAAGCTCATAGCTAAACTCTTTTTAAAATTCAATTCAAAAAAATAATTATTGAAAAAAATAAATTTTTATTTAAAAAATTCAAAAATTTTTGAAAATATTTTTTATTTAAAATATTAAAAAATATATATTATTTTTTGTTAAAAAAATATTCAGCTAGTATTTTAAAATTATTTTTGATTGTATATTTGATTGAATTTTTTTAATTGTTTTGTTTAAAAATGTTTTTCTATTTTTAAAAATTACTGTGACAAATTAATTTTTATTTATATTTTTTTTTGTTAATTTTAAATAAATGGCCAAATAATTTGTCATTTTGGTAAAAAAAAATAATTTCTACATTTAAAAAATATCAAAAAAATAATAGGTGGCAATTGCACAAAAAAAAAAAAAAAAAAAGAGCACTGTTCCAGTCAATCGGCCGGACGACAGGTCGGACATCTGAGAGAATATCCGGGCAGACGACTAGGTAAACCAAAAAATTTAAAACTGCTCGGGTATCCTGGCGAATGACTAGTAGACCCAAAAATTTAGAAACTCTCTGATTACCAAACATGTTTTCAAATGTGTTTTGAAATGTGATTTGGAATTATATTTTAAAAACTATAATAAAAAAGAGGGTTAAAATATAAAGGTAGAATCATGATTTGAGAATGAAACCAAACAAAGTCATAAATTTGAATATGAATCACACATTTTGATAATAATATTTTTAGAAAAACAATAGTAAAAAAAGTTTAAAATTGTGTGGTCCATATAATATTATCATCAAAAAAAAAGAAAAAAGAAAAAAAAAAGGGCGCAATCATATTTCATGAAAATTTTCATGGAGTCAAAGTTCCTACACTCCACAGTATTCACACCAAGAATGGGGTAAGCTCCTCTCCTCCCGTATCTAACCCTAATTTCCCCCCACTTTCAACTCCTTCTCTCACCACTTCATTTGCTAATTCAATCTCTCAGTCATTTTCCTCTTTTCTTTTCTTCTGATTCTTCTTGGTCTTCGTCAAAACAACTCACACCAGTTGTCTCTTGACCATTTACAAATACCCCATAACAATCACAAAGATTAGCAATCCTCTGCATGAATTAACAAAACAAAACTCTATTCCAGAGTAGCAGAAAAAGTTTATAAAGTGGATCGACGACACAGGAAGAGGCCCATTCCATCCGATGAATCGGAGAAGAAAGAGGAAGAAGAAGAAGAAGGAGAAGAAGAAGAACACATCTTCCCTATCTTCTCAGCTCGATCCCAACACGACATGACCGCCATGGTTTCAGCTCTAACTCAAGTCATTGCAAACAGTGACCAAAACCCAGTTCTTTTGCATTCAAATCCATTAGTTTTGTCCCAATCCGGCACACCAGAGTCGAATCAATCTCTACCCGATCAAGATCAAGGTATAACATGCATAAAATACCATTAATTATATTATATATATTCATGTTTATGACCTCCTTTTTTTAAGAATGTTTGTTTTGGTAAAATTTGTAAGAATTTTGGTTTGATCTTTTTTGGATCAAAGGTCATCTTGTTTTGACAGCCTTAAACCTCAGTGTTGACTTGACTGACTAGCTCTCTCTCTCTCTCTCTTGCAAGCCCTAAAATGGTAACCTAACTGTTTTTTTTTATTATTTTATTTAAATTTATTCTTGATATAGTTTGGCTCTTTGATTTTTATTTTAATTCACACTGGGGAGTCATGTTGTACTTGTTACTCATGCTTTCATTATCATCAAATAATGAAATTGTTACTAATTAAAGTATTTCCAAATTTTACTGGCCAATATAACTATGTGAAATCTTTGTTTAATCTTATCTCTTTGTTAAAACCCTTTGTGAAAAACGAGTTTGGTCTAGAAGGAGAGAATGCTTAACAAACCTAACCTGGTACAAATAAAGATCAATCAATAGGAAGAGAAGTTAGCCAACCTTGTTTGCCAAGGATTCACATTTGATTGGCTTGGTGCCTATGTCATCATGCCAATTTTGTTGTCCTAGGTCTTGTTTATTGATGTAATTTTATTGTACTACTTGTACCATTTAATTCATCAATATAATATTATTTTACTGATAAAAAAATTAGCTGACAATCTATTGACAAAATTCATACCACGACAATTTGCATGGAATAACAGTTTTCTTGATGCATTCCTATTGTGATTTAAAAAAAAAAAAATTCTTTTCTCAAACTCCGAATGAGTTTGAGGCCTTTGACACTTTTTGGAAGACATTTTGTTGTGCCCCCTTTTTAAGGCGACGTATGTATGCAAACGGTACGTACAAAATATCTCCCGATACATTAAGAAGATTAAGAAGGGAGTAAGAAAGTTACAATTATACGATGAACAATTAAGGGATGTTAGATTTGATAATAAATATGCGGCGAGATTGCTGAATGATATTGAGTTGGCTAATAAAAGATGTGACCGTCAATCAGACAAGATCGTGGTTAAGGGTATAAAATTAATTGGGAATGTTCAGTTGGGACAAGATGCTAAAGATGAAGCTGTGGTCCACCACGTATTGTTTTTCGTTATAAGTGATAATAATCCGTCAGATTTCGTCCCCACACCTGACAAATATTTATTGGAGTTGGCAAGGGTAATCTTGAGACTTGGATTTTTTATCTTGACCAGTCCGACAGGTTTTGGATGCTAAAAAAAATGAGATTCAAGCTTATTGGTGGCAAGGACAAAGAGTACGTTTGCCACGGGATAGAAGTTGTGGATCAACTCTTCCCAGTTGATATTTGGATGGATTACAAAAATATGCTATTGAGAAATGTTAGAAGTATTCAGAAAGGTGCCATATATTTAGTAACTGCTACTGTTAGTGGAAAAAAATGCAAAATTACATTAAGGAGTCAAATGTCCTTTAAAATTGTTTAGAATTATAAATTTATGTATTTTTATTTGTAATGTTCAGGTGAATGGAGGTGGTCGATATAAAAACTGGTATTGTTGAAGGTATTTCAACAAATGATTTCAGTTGTATTGAATTTGCGTTATCTAATTTATTTTCTCAGTTGAGGTTGAGATACAAACAAAAGAGTATTAAAGTTGATAAAATATTCCTCCCTTTGCGTACCCAATGCCAATGGGTTGGTTAGAGTAAATGTATATGACAGGAGGTTAGATAGTAATGACAGTTTGCAGGCATTCTTTATTTTTCTTATGGATTGCCAGTGCGAATTAGTATATTATGGGAATGGTTATTGTTCCATTAACGACAAACAGGTGCCATGGATGGTGAAATATCGAGTTGAAAATTCTAATATTAAAAGGGGGATTACGTATTGTAAAATGAAGGGGTATTTGAAGTATTTTATGAGTGACATGCTAGAAGATTCGCAGACGAGGGCCCCATCTATTGTTGTATTATCTAAAAAATATACTAATGATAATGTTGATGTTTGGCACTATGCTCAAACCAAGGCCATTCCGATCTTGACTTGGACTATGTCTGTGGGTTTACCGGAGAGGCGAAGAGATTTGTTGTTAGGAGGTTTTGGGAAAAGTGGTTCAGTTATTCATGAACACAAAGGTTATCTAAGTTTGTCTGCTATTGATGTATGTAGAGGTGGTGATGGTGCTAGTGATGTTGATCCTGATCCGTCGATTACGAAGGTTGGTGTTAGAAAAGAAGAAGTTGATTGGAGAGGATCAGTTGTTATGGATCTAGTAGAATTTTCTGATATTTTACAAAATGTAAGAATGAGTGTAAAAAATAGTGATGTGACTCAAGATGTAATAGTTAATGATAGGAGAAATGTAGTAAGTATCTCTAAAGGGCTCCTCCAAGATCCATGATAAACTTGTGCTTGGAGGGCATATCAAAGAGACACTATAACAAATAAGAGTTTTAGAGACCAAATGTTTTGGTCTTTAAAAGTAAAAATTTTGTTGCAAAAGATATTTAGAGATCAATTTTTATCGTCATGAGGATAAACGCTAAAAGGTCGTCCCGAAAAGTCTAAAACAAGGTTTTAGCGACAAAATTTTGAAAATGTCACTAATAAATAGACTTTTAAGGAAAAAATAATTTGGTCTCAAAATGGTTTATTTTTTGAGATAAAAAATTGGTCCCAAAAAAATAATAATTCATCATTAATGTTTAATTGTTGTTGTTAAAAATATAATAATGACACTTTTCGCAACAAAAATATTTGGTTCATAAAAAATAATTTTGTCTCTAAATTTTGATCACTAAAATCTTAATTTTTTGTAGTAGCTACCTAGAACACCATCAACAAAGAGCAATAGAACTAGGTGGCAACAAGATATAACAAATGGCGTTAGGACTAGCCGTAGCTTTACTTCCTCTCTTTGCCTTTTATTATTATTAGTATGAAAGCTTGACCACTTTTTTTTTTTTATCAGCAAAAGAAATTTTATTGATGAAAAAAAAAGATACATGCGAAAACTTACATTAATAAAAAAGAACAGTGCAAAGAGTATCATAACTAACCTTATGAATCTCAACTAGGCTAGCACCAATACGAAGGCTTGACCACTCTTAATGGGCTTAGTTGTTAGCCGTCCTAGCCTCTTGGGAGCTTTTCCATTATTTCTTACTCAAAACCACTTCTAATTTTTCTGTTATAAATACGTAGCTCCTACTGGCACACCTTTCATTCAATATCGCTTTCCTCTGTCTTATAGTAATTTTCCCACTTCCACTGGTGCTTCCTGTATAATCCATGATAATTTATCTACTTGATTTCTTTTCTAGTTTAGTAATCTAGGAATCATGGTTGTAACAATTGACCAAGATTTTTATTAGCGACATTAGGAGACAAATTGGCATATGCCATGGTGTATATGTATCGAGTGTTTCAAGCGATACATGTCAAGAGTCAAGTAATACGATTGACTATAAATCATCATCCAGGGAAAAAAAAAAAAATTATAGTCATGCATTTGCCACCATTGACTATAAATCAGGTACTATAAACCATTGTGTATCAAGAACTGGCCAACATACATGTGATTTTCATTCCCACTTATTGATATCTACGAGTCCAAACACTTATCTGTCAATATTTAAAATCATGATATCGGTCATGCTTTCCCACTTTAGTACAACATAGATTTCAATAGCTAGCATAAAGCATAGCAATAACTTAACTACATATCATGCATTCATATTTAACTAACATTCTAACTTCAAATCATCGAACTCACATATGTGAAGGGAATCAGAAGAGAAGACACTACAGAGGAGTTAGGCAAAGACCATGGGGCAAATGGGCGGCCGAAATCCGAGATCCGATCAAGGCTGCCCGGGTCTGGCTTGGCACCTTCGACACAGCTGAGGGTGCAGCACTTGCTTATGATGAAGCTGCTCTTAGATTCAAAGGAAACAAAGCTAAGCTCAACTTCCCTGAAAGAGTTCAAGGGAGAATTGAGCTGGGTAGCCTCACAACAACTCGCCAAAACTCACGAGTTGTCACTAAGCGAGTATCCAACTCGGTTCGTCCCCCTCCCCCTCCTCATCCTCGGCCTCTTCTATCTCAAGAACCTTACCCTAATGTTTTTCACTATGCAAAACTTCTTGGTAATGAGAGTAATGATGTGAATAACAGCAACGTGTCAGGTCTGTTGTATCCTGGAGGAACATTTGTTTCTCAGTCTTTAAGTTCTTCGTCTTCGGTTACATCTTTAACAACATCAGAACAAGAAGGGCAACAATCAGAGGTTTTGAGATTTTCTGAGCAGTTTGGAAGTTCTGATCTTCCTAGGAATTGGGGAGACTTTGATACCAAACACTCAAGAAGGTGATATATATATATATATATATATGTTATAACCAAGTTTTTCACCTAAGGAAGATGGTCAAAGATGGACTTGGCAACTCTAAGTTGTAAGTTTTCATTAAGCACTTTTTTTGTCAATTGATTTCTTTTCAAATACTGCATGATATGGGAATTTTGAAGTAATGAAAATCTCATTATTAATAATAAATTTTTTATGTCAATTTTATTTAAGCTTTTGGTTTTGTTATAAAACACCTATGCAAAAATGTTTCAATTTTCAATATTATGGGTCTGATTATTATTATTATTATTATTATTATTTACTCTTAAATGGGTAACATTTCTTAAAAAATACAGGATTCCTATGGATAATTGGAAAAATTAGACCCACCCCCTAGGTGGCCCAGTGGTAAGGGCGAAGACGTGATTGTGTGGGTTAGGTGCACGGTCACGGGTTCAATTCCCCGCTGGGACACTTTGGGATTTAAGCGGGGAGTCGCGGTGGTGGGATGCTGTGATTGCTCCCCCTGAGGATTAGTCGGTGGACGCAGCCCAGCGGTAGAAGCCGGACACCTCAGTTTCAAAAAAAAAAAAAAAAAATGGAAAAATTAGGTTCTTACTTGGTTTAGGAATATAACTTTTGCTGGAGTAGATAATCAAAATCATTTTCTTGTTTGAATTTGTTTCAAATGTTATAAAGACCGAAAATCACATTTACATACTCTCTCAAAATTCCTATAATTCAAACTTATTAAAGTTTTCAAGCAAGTGTTGAGCTATGAAAAAATTGGCAAAGTATCATGTAAGCCATAATATTAATGGAGTATATTCTAAACTGGAAAAATGATCCACAAACATAAAATTTTATGTTGAAATAATGTGTCACGTTAATGAGCCTTTTAGGAAGATTTTATTCATAAATCTCATAACACTAGAATTTGCATCCTATTTGGTCCTATTCATAATTCATAATTCTATTTAGACCCATAGATTTCAAAAGAACCAAAAAAATTCCTTTGTAATATATTCTTTATCTGGCAATGTAATCCTAATTCAATTTGCAGCTTGATTGTAGGCGAAGATTTTGTTAGAGAATCTAATCGAATTTATCTTCTACAATAAGATTTATTTTTTATTTCAATTTATTTTTTTATTTCGGAAAAAAATACCATAGTTAGATAATAATGTGAATCTCTTTAGTGTAATATATTCACATGTGATTTTTTTGAAAAACTATAATAATTATGAACGTGAATATCCATATTTTCAACAAATAGAATATTATGAATTTTTAGAAAGTGTAAAAGTTGGTGTGAATATTCAGATTTTCAAAAAAAAAAAAGGCAAAATCAAAATTTCCAAGCATTCACATTTTTCTTATGCATTAGAAGTGTGAATATTTGCACCTTTAAAAAAATCACATTATTTTTATTCATAGTGTGAATATTCACACTTAGGCATCATTTGACAACTCAATATTTTAGTCTAAAAGTTAAAAAATCACTAAAAAATTAAAAAGCTAACAACTTATGCCAAAATGTCAAAAATTTCATTTCTCTCTACTTTTTGCACATCTTTTCCTAAAAAATCAAAAGGTCATTTCAAACATATTAATTTTTTTTACCTCATATTTTAGCTAAAAAATCAAAAAGTTATTAAAATAGATTGTTTCCAAACAAGGCCTTAATATAGTATTGTGAAATTTATTATTGTTATTTATTTTTATCTTTTTTACATTTCAAAATATGTGAAATTTCACACAGTTACAAATTCTATAATTTTCAATTCAGAAAGTACATGGAATTTAAAACATATTTCTAAAATATGTGAAATTTCGAAAGTCACACTTTCAAATCTAAAAAGGTGTGAAGTTTTTATGCTGTTTTTTTTTTTCTTTTCATTTTACATAATTTTATATTTAATTGAGGTTTTGTTTGATAGATTTCGTCGAGTTATTTTCAAAATTATAAATTTTACCAAAACAAATATATATATCGAAAATTATGAAATTTTAAAATTTGAAACATAAAAAAATAACAGTTGTCATATAAGTATGTTAACTGATTCCCTCTAGATTTGTGCTTGCATATAAATAAGGTAAAAATATTTAAAATTTTGAAAAAATGACTTAATCTTCTAAAAACTTATATAATGAGATTTTATTGATTAAAGAAAAAAAAAAAAAGTCATATGAAAAGGTTTTGTATACCAATAGGACATACAAATAATTGCAAGGTGTGCTCAATGTTGTGGAGAACATTTCAAATACTCTAATTTTGGTATTTTACTGAGATAAAATACTTAAATGACTGAAAAATAAAAATTGAATAAAAATAAGATACTTAAATATACATAAATACTCAAAAACAAAAATAATGTAAGTTAGTGGTTATTTGAAACTCATACCCATACATCTTGCAAGTAAATATATCCCTCTCATTTTACTCCTATGAGTAGAGCCCAAGACTCCTGCCTTAAAAGAGACTTAGTGGTTAAAAAACTAGACCAATAGGCTAGAGCCTCTTGGTTGCGTCAATTTGATCTAATTGATAATACCATTAAGGTTTTCAAAGAAAAATTATTACTGAATTTGTTGAGATTAAATCACTATATCAATCAAGTTTACAATTTTACATCTATAAGCATGATACGTTCATGTGCATTTGTTATAAAAAAAAAATAAAAAAAATGCTAACAATTAGAATTAAATGAATCAATTTGAGACAAAATAAAAATTATGATTAAAATTAAGCAAATTAAAATTACAGTAACTAAATTTCCATACGGGCCAAAGTACAGTAACTAATGGTATCATTTGCCCTATCAAAATATTAGCTGCAGAGATATTGAAATAACAGCCATCATGAAAAATAATGACTCATATATCAAATTTCAATGATATTTTGTTATTGATAGTGACGACCAATATGACCAATATTTGGGTTTGGGGTTGCAACTGTTGTGCATTTTATTGGGTCTATTACAGAGTTCAATTCGATAATTTAAACTATTCATATTTTAAAAGATATCGAATAGAACATACCTGTAAAAAATTACGTTGATTGGATATCGGTAGCCTTTTTGTCAAATCACATTTGCATCTAAAAAAAATAAATAATAAATATAATTAAAAATATAACACTAGATACAAAAATGTAATTTGATGAAATATTTTGATAATAAAAACCTAAATATTGAAACTTTCTTTTTGACTCTAAAAGAGTAAATAGAAGATAAGAAAATTGACCATTTCATAATTCCATTTTAAATATACATACAAATTCCCAATGTTTAATATTATCCTTTTTCTATATGATATTTTCTTTAAAATAATTTTTAAAAATAAAGATACATTTTTTACGCAACAAGAAAAATTATCTAGGAAGTACAGTCTATATTTGCTGTGATGTTCCCTTCCAATTCTATTAAGCCATATACTGTGCTAACAATATTTTATCTTGAATTTTGATCCATTTCTAATGTGAATTTTTTTAATATAAAAAACAAATGCTACAATTATTATATTTTATCTATCATATAATGTGATGAGAAATAAATCAATACTCTTGGAGTAATATTTCATTTTATTTACAATTTATATTTACTACTTCATTTCTTTAAACTTTAATACAAAACTACTAGGAGTACTTTTAGAGCATCACTTTGTTTTGTTCAAAAAGTATTGAATAATTTCTCTAATATAACACATAAACAATAATGAGATATTAATGGCACTTACTGTCAGGGCTGGGCATAAAGTTATCCAAATCGCACAATCTGCCTAATTCGAACCGATTCACATACAAATGGGCGGTTTCGCAGATACAATACGGACGGATGTAGTTTGGAATATGGCATGATTGCGGGTTGCGAGTTTAACCTGCAGCTGCAAGAACCCACCCGCACTTAGACTTTTTTTTATTTATATTTTATTTTTTTTAAAACTTAGACCGTTGTTATTTTATTATTGCATTTTGGATGAATGAAAAAGTTAATGAATAATTACTTTTAGGTAAGCTTAAGATTTTGAATGATTTTATTTTAATTGTATTGTTGGATAATAGATAGTGAATGAGATTGATGATCTAATTTAGAATTTTGAAAGATGTGCTTGTGTTAGTTTATGATTTGATTTAAAAGTTTAGGATTTTGAATGATTTGTTTATGTTAAGAATTGATATTGTTGTGTTTTTAATTTTATAAGTTTCAATTCATTAATTATTAATGTTGGAGCATTTTAGAAAATGGAGGGAAAATGACCCAAAATAAATATTTAGAAAATGAGAAAAAAAAGCTCTAAAATAAATTTTTAAAGAAAAAAGTCCAATTTGCAAACCGGCCTCACATTTGCGAACTCTATTTGCACAAACCGCAACCGGTATTGCAGGCGGTTACGGGTTGAATTTTTCCCAAACCACATATATGCGGGTGAGTCCAAACCAATCCGCAAACTATCTAAAACTGAACCGTGACCACCCCTATTTACTGTATTTATTCTTGTGAATGAGTAAATAAAATATGATAAAAAATCAACATATCAAATAATAATAATAATAATAATAATAATAATAATAATAATAATAATAATAATAATAAATACAACCGATTTAAAATTTAAAACCATAATAATAAATGTTTAAATGGATGGAGCTTATCTTAAATTTAAATATGAACTTGATCATTAATAATTATTAATTTATGATATACACAATGAATAGTTTATATCATAAATCGACACCCTTCGCAAAGTTGTGGTGTTTGGCTCATGGACAGTTATGTGCAATTAATCAAATTTTATTTAGGACCACTCCAACATTTATATATGTATATATATATATATAGAGAGAGAGAGAGAGAGAGAGAGAGAGAGAGAGAGAGAGGCTTCGCAAAGTTGTGGTGTTTGGTTCGTGGACGGTTATGTGCAGTTAGTCAAATTTTATTTAGGACCACTCCAGCATATATATGTATATATATATATATATATTGAGAGAGAGAGAGAGAGAGGATCTCTCCTGTCACTATACACGAGAATTTATTTTCTGAGTTTGGAATTTCATGTTAGTTATATATAGGCCTGTAAGTGGACAGAGTTGTTTATGAACAGATTTAAGTTCGGCTTAATAAAAGGTCATTTAAATTAGATTTGTTAAATTATTTTTGCGTTTGAACTTAAGTTCGAGCTTGTTAAATTTTTAATAAATAAGCTCAAATATTTTAAAACTCGACTCATTAGCTGGCTTGTTTAATATTTATTATTTATATATTAAATAATATAAAAACATTTATAAAAAATAAGATAAATATGTTATATATATATTTAAAATATATAAATGTGAATAATAGTTAACTATAAATAGTACATATATATAATAGTGGTAGTAGATATTATTATTTTGGTAAAATATTGACTTTTTATTTAGTATATATATATATATATTGTATAATTAAAATTTTAATTGTAACTTGAATCTTATATGTAAGTATGAATTTATAAATTTTTTAGCTTGTTAAGGCTTGTGAGCAAGTTTGAGATCAAGTCACTCCTAAGCCAACTCGGCTCAAATTCGGTTTATTAAATTTTTATTGAACTCGAGCTTGAGTTCGTTAAAATCTTAATAAACAAATTTAAACATAGTAAAACTCAACTTGGCTCGGGTCCTTTAAAACTTTAATTATATATGGAAAAAAAAAAACTATAATATATGGAGATCTCATTTGGCATGTTAAGATTTTAACTTAAAAGTTAATAAGTTATTAAAAATGTCAAAAATTAATAAATATTCAAAAATCAAAGATTTCTTTATGCTAATTCTACTTTTTGCTTATTTTTTTTTTAAAAAAAAAGTTAAAAAATCATCACAAATATATTATTTTTTTTAACCTTCTATTTTAGCTACAAAAAATAAAAAAAATACTAAAATAATTTATTCCCAAATAAGGCCGGAATAATTTTAGAAATTTTGCCAATAACTACCACATTCTTATGTTAAAAAAAAAGAAAAAATGACTACCACATTCTTTAAAACTTCATTAGTTGAATACACTACATTAGCATGATGACATGGTATACTTGACCAAAGTGATGTGATGTTTTGGCTTGAGTTTGTTTGTTTTTTTTTTTTTTTAGCTCATTAGAGCTATTAGTGGTCCAAAAATTAGTGGGATGAATCACCACTCATTTCCAAAATACATCATCAATTATTATATGGGTTGTTCAAAGAAGACCCTAAATTATTGAGAAGTATTATTTTGACCTTAAATTATAAAAAGGTATAAATAAATCTCCTAAACTATTGATAAGTATTATTTTGCCCTTTTAACTATAAAAACGTATCAATAGATTTCCTAAATTATAAAAAAAACATTCAAATTGGACCTTTAATGAAGGGATCAAAGTGAAACATGTTAATAATTTAAGAGATTCACTTATATGTTTTTATAGTTTAAAAAGTAAAATGATACTTAATAATTTAAGTAATCCATTCATTCTTATAATTTTGAAAGTTAAAATGATCCTTTTCAATATTTTAAAAGCTCCTCATAGAAATAACCCTTATTATATTATATAAAAGTTTTGAATACTACATAAATTTGAAGTATGATTCAACGTTTGAAAATGGGTCAACCATATAAGTAAAGTTTTTAATATTTTAAGCACAATTTTTTAAAAAAAAATTTACTTAATCTAAATATATTTTAAAATAAAATATATAAAAATTCAATACATTTTAATAATTTTTTTTTGCATTTACTAAATTATTTTTAAAAAATTCACAAACATTTTAGTTTTTGAGTGCATCTAGAATATGTTTATCTAAAAAATAAGAAAGTATTAAAATACAAAAAACAAATTTACACAAATCATGGAAAATAAAAATTCAAAAATTACTTTTAAAAATTCAAAATCAAATGAAATGGTTGATATTGAAGGATGAAAAACTTCAGCGATAACGGATTTCCCGTCCAGAGAGAATAGTCTAACTCATATTTCTTTTGCAGCAGGTTGTCTTTAGTCTACAAATTGCACTGCACCGTGTTATTCAAGCTCATGAAGCCCATTGTAGGATCCGTTTCGATAATTTAAATTGTTAATTTTTTAGACCATAACATGTAGATCATCTATGAAAAAAATCAGGTCGATCCGGTAACCATAACAACGTTAGCTTATTATGTTTGTCTTCCAAAAAAGGAATGGTCTAGTTTTCTAATAATATTTATCGTCCATTTTTGTTACAAATAAATGTCATAAAATAACATAGCTATGGTTATCGGATCAACGTGATTTTTTTCATGGATGATTTACATGTTATGATTTAAAATATGAATAATTCAGATTATCGAGATAGGACCTATAATGGGCCCCACGGGCCCGAGTAGCACTGTCCAGTCCACAACCTAATCCTATTTCTTTCTACTATGTATGAGAGAAATAGGTGCTAATCTATAATTTAACCAACTAGGCCTAGCCTAGTTGGCCATCATGCATTTCTTAGGGCTTAGTTTCAAGGAGGTCATGGGTTCAATTTCCCTTAAGGGAATTGAATTAAGGGAGTGCAAGCACTTAGGTGCTTTGCCAAGGGTAGGGAGATTTTCTCCCATAGTTGCTAATCTAACAACTAACAACTAACATTTGCCGATAAAAAAAAAAAAAAAATGTATGAGAGAAATAAATATTGTAACAATTACACAATCTTATCTAACGTTACTGGTCAATAAAAAACTGAGTCCATGCAATTATAGGAGCCTCCGCGTACCAGTCAATAAAAACTATAAATTTGATCAACTATCTTTTCTCATTTTTAAATTTCGTTCTACAATCAGTAGGAAGAAAACAGAAGAATAGAAGCTGCACACATGGCAATAAAACTCAAACTACATATGCTTTAGTAAGGAAAGCTTCATTCACTAAGCCATCACATTGTATCACCATAATACCATTATATACCCAATAATTTTACTAGAGAGAGAGAGAGAGAGAGAGAGAGAGAGAGAGAGAGAGAGAGTACCTGTGAGAAAATGGAGGTGAAAGATATGAAGAACAGCCTGGAAAGCTATATGTGTATTTTCCAATGCTTCTTTCTTTTTTAACATTTATAACATTTCCAATGTATAAGAAACTAGAAAGTGGAGCTTGAAGCTCAGCTTTGTGGACAAATCTGAAAATGTAGATATGGTAAACGAAGAATACAAGGTTCATGGTCATCGAATTCGGCTGTGGTTGACAAACCAATTCAAAACAAAAACAAAACAAAACAAAATATAAAAAACAAAAACAAGTGGGCATTGGTTTTACTAAGTCAGTGTATTTGGTATGACACCAACCATTAGTGCAATTGATAAAATAAATTAATATCATTTTCTCAGTTTTTAAATAATTTTTTATATATAAATTTATTTAAATTATTTCAACTTAATAAACTATAAACAATATCAAACTATCTAAGAGCTGTGATAAATAAATAGTTTTTATATCAAACTATTTAAGAACTCCAAGAGTTTATTTGCTCATGAGCTGTCACGTACGATTTTTCCAACTGTTTCTGCCACGCGTTCTTTTCACATTGGTTCATACCTGACATGCGCTATCAGGACGCGTCGCTTCTGCGTACGTTGCCTGATAGACACGTCATCCAAGGCACATAATTATGGTTTACCGCCTTTTCACAATTTTGACAAAACTTCTCACTCTCTTTGCGTCTCTTCACTTTTGCAAAAAACAATTTCCCTTGTTTCGCAAATTTTCTCTCTCTAAACTTCTGCTCTCAATCCGCCATTACTGATATATAATAGTGTTTTTGTATTATTTATTTACCTTCTCTCTCATTTTTTTTTTGGTTCCTATCTACATCTCTTTTATGTGTGCAACTTAATATAATTTTGTTTTTATATTTTATGAGGTATGTGATTATTTTCAAACCATGTGATCATCATACATAAAATCAAATTAAAAAAATGATTAAGATTAGTTAACTTGAACTTATATTTAAATATAACATTTGCATTACAGTAGTTTTATTTCTACCATCAAATAAAAATTAAATTAAATTTAATTGTGATTTTTATTAATATTTTAACTCTATAGTATCCCTTTTAAACCAAAATTCTAGCTCCATCATTGTTTCCAACAACCCTTATTACTACACTCAGGGCTTATTTAAGAAGCTGGTTAAAAGTTAATTTTTAACCTTTAATTTATTTTGAAACACATCACTCCTAATATTTTTTATCCATAAAAAAACAAAAAATTAATTTTTGACCCACTTTTCAAAATACCCTTTCAGATCCTTATGTCCCTATCCAACAATCCCTTTCCTACACCACACTTACAATCTCTCGTCTTCTTCTCATTGTGATCTTAACCCCTTGACTTTGTTGCTGCAAAAATGTGTTCGATGCATGTAATGAATTTTTTCTAATTTTAATCTGATAAATATTTTTATGATTTTTCTTAGTACCAGCCACAGCTGTCCCCGCACTAATAAGAGACTTTTTCATTTTTATAATTTTATAAATAGTTATATGTTTTTAAAAAAAAAAATAATAAGAGAAAACTTGGGTGGTGTTTGGGAACAAATTTAAAAAATTAAAAATTATTAGAAAAATTAACTTCATTCTTTTTATTTTTTGCATATTTTTTTAATAAAAAATTAAAAAAATAATTTCTAAACGAGTGAATGTGACATTGTGAATAAATATAAATTATTATTAACTCGTTTGATAATTTTTAATTTTCATTAAAATATTATAAAATGTTACATTATTTTATATATATATATATATTTTAATAAAAAATTAAAAATGTTATTATTGTGAGGGTGACGTTGTCGCCTAGCAATGTCAAACTTTGCTGCTAACCGCGTTGTAGTTGAAGTTAGACTTCATTCGCTCGGGTCCATCGCCACTTTCTCAGTCTACTATACTCGTTGCTTCTATTTTGGAATTATATACACTGCACTGGAGAGTTGACTCTCAAATCACGTTTGTTTCATTGATTGACTCATATCAGAGTCCGATATAAATATATAAATAACGAACCTGGACGAACTCCGGTTCGTAATCCGGACGAGAGGGCATTATTTGGGTATGTAAAGTTTATTACAATTTTATTTTAATAATTTTAATTATTTATTTTATTAGATATTTTATTTATATTAATAATAAAAAAAATTATATCAATTCGATAATCACAATTTATTTAATTTATTTCATTAGTTATAAAAATAAAAACAAAAAAAGACGACAATTGTATTTTAAAAAATAGATCATTCATATTTTTAGTGATAAATACGATAAATTGAATATATTATGATTATCATATTAACCTAATTTTTTTATGATTAATATATACAAAGTGCTTAACAAAATGAACGGTGTGAATTATCGAAATAGGACTCGTGATAGACCTCACATGCTCGAATAATGCCCTCCAGTTCAGATTAAGGAACATAGGGTATCCAGCTCCAAAAATAAATATATTTATTTGTGTATTAATGTGATGGTATTAATTAATTAAGATTTAATTTTAATTAAAAGAATAAAAATTAAAAATTAAATTTTAATTAAAGAAGTTATGATAAAAGGGTGATTTAATGTAGGAGACTCAAAAAAAAAAAAGAAAAAAAAAAAAGGAAAAAAAAAAAAAAGAGGTTTGGACCGATTTTTGGTGATCTAAACCGTCACTTTTGAAGAGTCATTGAGTAGAATATTTATACAAGAAATTAAAATGATTGAATATCGGTAATTATATGTTTGAATCAAATTTGTATTACAAAAATAAATAACAGCTTGAGACAAACCAAACCCAAAGAAGAATTATATTTAGATTTTGTCTTAACCTCTTGAGAATATATATATATATATATTGATAGTGAAGGGCACCCAAGAGGGCCCAGCCCACGGCTTAGGGCCTAGCTCACAGCCCAGGTGTTAAAGCCCAGTAAGCTCAGTAACTTTGAGAAGCCAATGCTGGTCCAGGACCAATAGCATTCAAACACTTGTCAGGTAGGGAACTAACCACATGAGTAGACAAAGATCCTGTAAAGTTGTTGCACCCACACATCAGCCATTTAATGAGGCCACTATAGCATTGAATGTAGCAAGATCCCTCAAGCTGGAGTATGTAGAATCACCATGAACGATGTTAACTAGTCCATAGACTTTTGGCCAACAAGACAGCTTAGAATGAATAAGGAAATAATGAGCAAAGAATATAAGGAATCCTTTGAGATATGTTAGAGGTTAAGTTTTTACCCCTATGCTTCTCTCTCCCTCTCTAAAATCAATCTGTCCTAACCTAACTTGATCGTCAGAGTGTCCGTCGGGGGACTATCTCCCCTTTTGGACCTTTTTGCAGGCACACTTCGAGGACATCAAGGTCAGCAGGCTCATTGGAAGCGTGAATCAGTCCGACCTATCCTCCATTGAAGTTATTGCATCATCAGTTGGCACCGTCTGTGGGAAATTATCTCTGGTTGATAGTTGTGTTCATTGTTGTCGGAGGGAACCCCATTAACACCCATCTCCTACGTTAGAGTGGATGGTCACGACTAGGTTCATAGCTTCACAACACAATTCTGGTAACCTTGAAGCTGAGTCCTCTAACCCAAATAACCCACCTCCATATTTTGCAAAACTCACCAACAATATCAACCTGCTAACTGAACAAAACCAAGCCCTAATTAACGCTTTGCTCCAGCGCAACTTGCCTACCCCTCCTCCACTACCGCAAATAGTCCTCCCTAACTCGGAACAAACCCACAATCATTACCCAAGTCTCGCCGTACGTATCCTAAGGGATATTTCTGCTCTTTGTCCCGCAGCCTCAATCGCCGAAACTCGATGATCTGCATGCCCCTCCCCCACCGTTTTTCCATAACTATCCTCCTCTTAACCATGTTGCCATCCATGAAGGCGAGGCTAGCAGTGTTCAACCCCCAGTTCATGCTTGTGGGGATAATGCCCCCTTTTGGAATAAAGAATTACGAGTAATGAAGCTTCAGCTACAAGGAGTCATGCAGAACATGCAGCATAAACCTTTTTCCACCGTCAACTCCCTTTTTACCACTTCCATTAGGGATAAAGCTCTACCCCCTAAGTTCAAAATGCCATCAATTGACACCTTTGATGGTACCACCGATCCAGTCGACCACGTGGAAGCATATTGGACATTTATGATCCTCTATGCCTGTCCAGATGAAATCATATATCGCGCTTTCCCCGTTACCTTGAAAGGGTCGACGCGACTCTAGTTTAGCCAGTTTCCCCCAGACTCTGTCACTTCATTTCACCAGCTCAGCGAGTCTTTCCTAAGCCATTTCATCAATGTGCAGTGCCAACAACACTCGACGACTCAATTGCTAAACATTCGGCAGACCTAGGGGGAATCACTGCGCAGCTTTGTCACCCGTTTTAATGCGGAGGCCTTACAAGTGGAGGAAAACGATGACAAAGTCATTCTCACAGCCGTCATGGCCGGTTTGCACCTGTCGAATTTCCTCTTTTCTCTCTCCAAAAACCCCTTGACTACAATGGCCACCCTTCTCACCAAAGCCTAGAAATACATGAATGCTGAAGACTCCCTGACAGCTCGCCAAGACTCCACATCCAAAGCTTCACAGTCTAGGAAAAAGAGAAAAGAACCTGAACCTAGGCACTCGCAATACACTCACCGACCTTCGTAGTATACAAACCGACCCCCACGCTCAAGCCGACCACCTCCTACCTGGCCACCTGGTCGGTTCAAACGATACAGTCCTCTTAACTCACCTATAGAGCAAGTCTTGCACCAAATCTAGCGTGACTATGACCTCAAGTGGCCTCAACCATCAAAATCCCCCTCCACTCGTCGGGTCCAATCCAAGTATTGTTGTTTCCATCGTGACCACGACTGTACCACTGAAGAATGTGTCAACCTTAAAGACCAGGTCGAGGATTTGATCCATCAGGGATGCCTCAACCGGTTCACAATAACTCGCTCTTACCAAAGACCCAGGATGGACCATCCAAGGCGCAACAACCGGCACACTCTTCCCAGACAGCCTGAACCACCTAGAACACATGATGATTGGGCTCCATTACAACCCTGAGCACAAGGTGGACCTGTCCCCCCCAGTAGGTGAGATAAGAGTCATCGCCGAAGGGCTCGTTTACGGCGGACCATCTCGATCGGCACAGTGAGCCGAGTTGAGAAAAATTAGGCAAGGCTCTGATAAGGAAGTGGCGACAATTGCCCGCCCCTACAAACAACCCTAACAATGGTCTATACCAATCACTTTTACGGAGGCAGACTACACAGGTGTTTGCTACCCTCACGACGACCCCCTGGTCATTTTGGCTCTCTTATAGAACTACAAAGTCAGACAAGTAATTGTTAACAATGGCAGCTCCTCAGACATCATCTTTCTCAACGCCTATCGACAACTGAAGTTCGGGGAAGAAAAGTTGTTGCCTCTACAAAATCCTTTGGTTGGCTTTATCGGCGATCGGGTGACATCCATAGGCTCCATCGACCTCTCCATCACCATTGGAGAATATCCACGACAGTCCACAAAGCTACTTACTTTCCTCATCGTCGACTTCCTTTCTGCCTACAACATCATACTTGGATGCACAGCTCTCAACGCCCTACAAGATGAAACCTCTACGTACCATTTGGCCATGAAGTTTCCGACCGATCAAGAGGTCGACACGGTGAAAGGGCGAACAAACGGTGGCCAGAGAATGCTATGTCGCCTCATTAAAGGAGGACAAAATGAAGGAGGCCATGATCATAGAAGGCCTTGATGTCAGAGATGAGGAGGAGCTAATTAGAGGGGAACCAGTGGAAGAACTGATTGAAGTACCCATCGACCCCCCCGACTCAACGAAGATGGCCAAAATTGGCAGCCAGCTGCCCCCTAGCCAAAGTCGACCTTATAGACCTCCTAGCCGAGCATAACGATGTCTTTGCTTGGACCCACTCCAACATGCCAAGTATTGACCCTTCTTTCATTAATTATCGCCTCAGCATTAAGCCCTAGTTTCGGCCGTTCGGCCAAAGGCAGCGCATTTTTCATCCAGAACGCAACAATCTCATCGCCGCTGAGGTGGATAAGCTGCTGAACGCCCAGTTCATTAGAAATGTAGACTATCCCAAATGGATATCCAATGTGGTCTTGGTCTGCAAAAGTAATGGCAAATGGAGACTTTGCGTCGACTACTCTGACCTCAACCGAGCTTATCCTAAGGATAGCTACCTACTACCTAGGATAGACCTATTGGTCAACGCAACGACAGTACACCAAATGCTCAGTTTCATGGACGCTTTCTCAGGCTATAATCAGATCTTAATGCACGTAGCAGACCAGGAGCACACCTCCTTCATTATTAACAGAGGAACTTATCATTACCGTATGATGCCATTCAGTTTGAAGAACGCGGGGCCCACTTACCAACGCCTGGTTCACACTATTTTCAAAAACCAGATAGGTTGGAATATGGAGGTCTACATTGACAACATGCTCGTTAAAAGCAGACTCTCTTCCGATCACCTAGCAGACCTGCGGGAGACTTTCCAAGCCTTGCGCAAACATAAGATGAAGCTGAACCTAGAGAAGTGTGCCTTCGGCGTTGGGTCTGGTAAGTTTTTAGGGTTCATGGTCAGCCATGGAGGTATTGAGGCCAATCCAGAGAAGTTCAAGGCCTTAATAGAAATGCAATCTCCTCGAACGGTAAAGGAGGTTCAGCAGTTTACTGGTAGAGTTGCTGCCCTCAACCGCTTCATTTCACGAGCAACGGACAAGTGCCTCATGTTCTTCAAAGTTCTTCGGCAGGCTTTTGAATAGAACGCTGAATCCGAGGAGTCCTTCTAGCAACTGAAACAGTGCATGGCCAACCCCCCTCTCCTCTTTTAAGCAATCCTAGGTGAGACTTTCTGTCTTTACTTAGTTGTTTCTGGCACTACAGTCAGTGTTTCCCTCATCAGAGAAGAAGACTCAGTCCAACGCCCAATTTACTACATCAGCTGCGCACTTCATGGGGCAGAACAGAACTACCCTTTATTAGAAAAAATGGCCCTAGCTCTGGTCATCGCCTCTAGACGACTTCGACCCTATTTTAAAGCTTACTCCATCGTAGTCCTCACTGACCAGCCTTTGAAAAAGGTTATACAACAACCAGAATTGTCAAGCAGGTTCATGCAGTGGTCTGTTGAACTAAGCCAATATGAAATCTCCTACCGACCCCGAACAGCCATCAAAGGCTAGGGTGTTGTAGATTTTATCCTAGAATTCACCAACCCCACTCTCGATATACCACCAACATCAGCAAATGTCATTCCTGATACAGAGGTTCCCCATTCCTGGGCTCTTAGCATTGATGGATCATCCCGTAAAGAAGGAAGTGGAGCTGGCTTGATCCTTACCACTCCCGAGGGTGAGTATTTCAAGTGTGCTCTCCGATTTCTGTTTGACGCAAGTAATAACGAGGTCAAATATGAGGCCCTGATAGAGGTCTTCGGCTGGCCAGAGACATTGGGGTTAACCATCTCTGTGTGTCTAGTGATTCTCAGTTGCTCGTCGGACAGATAACAGGAGAGTTCGATGCAAAGGAGGAAACAATGCGGTCATACAGGGACATCGCTCTTTCCCTCACCCATCTCTTTAATAGTTTTCACATCAAGCATGTACCCAGGTCAGAGAATTCCCAAGCAGATGAAATGGCCCAGTTAGCCTCAGCAAACCAATCCGATGTCAGCCATGGTGTGCGAATTGAATACTTGACTCACCCAGTAGTTTCACCAGCTCAACAGGAGGTTCACCTACTCTAAGACGAGCCTATCGCATGGGCCCAAGACATCATCCGATTCTTAGAACAGGGCGTCATACTAGAGAATAAACATGAGGTCGACAAGATCAGGGCGAGGTCGTCTAACTATGTCATTATCGATGGCATCTTGTACAAATAGGGATTTTCACGACCATACCTCACGCGTCTAAATGCCGACCAAGCTACCTACGTGATGAGAGAGGTCCATGAAGGGGTTTGCAGCAACCATTTTGGGGGACGGTCCTTAGCTCATAAAATCCTTCGCATAGGCTAGTTTTGGCCCACGCTCCACCAGGACGCCACTGTAGACACCCCATTTTTGACCGTCCTCAAGACTTGGACGTCATCGTTTGAACACTTGATGATCATCCATGCTCGTGTTCGTTTTGAGTTCCCAGAGGTCTCGGCCGCGCACCTTACCTCAAGATCTCTCAACTTGACTATTTTGTGCTTGGTTATGGACCAAACACCTGTGTTTTTGCTTCTGAGGGAAGAGGGTGGCTTGTTGGCCATTTTCTCAACCCACCGGCCTTGTTTTCTTGCTGTCGGTTAATAATGTTGGCCGATCGGCACTTCAGTTGGTCGGCTGGCCATTTCTTTGGTCGATCGGCCACTTTTTCTGGCCGAGGCCTTTTCTTTGCCTTTTTCAGGCATTGTGCATGCCAGCTATGCCAGCTGGTGAGCACAGACTCTGCCCTCCATACACGTGTATGGAGGGATTTCATCCTTGAGCTTAGCTTCTTTTAGAAGCTTGGAATTGGATTTTCTATAAAAGGAGGGCCTCCCCTCCCTTTCCAGAGGTTGAACCATCTGATATAGAAGTTAGATATATCTCTCTCTCTATATCTCCCTCTCTCTAGATTTGTGTGTGTTTGAGCTCAAAAGTGTATTTTGTTCTTACTATTGCACATAAACACCTAGCACTACACTATCCTTGGTTGCTGAGGCACTAGAAGGTTGATTTCAGAGTTTTTGAGTTGATTTTGATCCAAGAACCTTGCTAGAGTTGGTGTTCTTGAAGTGTTCTTCAAGGGTGAGTCAACTTGCTTTTGATACCCCATTTTGGCTTAAGCTTTTACACATACTTGCATGCTGTTTTAAGCTTAGTGTCCTACTGAAAAAAATTCTATATTTTCATGCTTGAGATGTTTCATTAAGGCCACTTTTGTGTTGGGGGTTGTCTACCCCCTCTTAGGCCTTGTTTGGCCTCTTTTTGTGCCTTCCTCTTTGGGCTTTGGAACCCTTTTATTTTGGCCTTCTCACCACTGAAATCCAGAGGATTTTCAGTGGTAGAGAAGTGGTTTTGAGGGGAGGGACACCCCCCTCCCTTTGTGTCTCATTTACTTGTGTTGTTGGCTTATAAGAGTAGCATGTTTACTTAGCATGTCTTGGTTCTATTTCAGCACTTTTTTGTGGTTTTTAGGACCTTCCTTAACTCTATTTCATGTTGGTTTGATGTCATCTTGCATGCTTCACATACTTGTAGAGTAATCTTGCATGTTTGCATAACATGCATCTTGCATTTCGACCATCATGCTTGCATGTTCTAACTTAACTTTGAGAAGTTTTTAGCCTTGTTTCACCATGCTTAAGCTCTGTTTGGGGTTGTCTCGGTCATGCTTGCCATGCTTTGTATAGCCACCATGCATTCTAGCTTGTTAGCTTTGGGTGTGTGAGTCATTAGCATGCTTTACTTGGGCCATTTCAGTGATTTGGTATCATTTGTCATAGTATTTCATCCGTGTTTCATGCTTGTATGCTTGCATTTGCCATCCTTTCAATGCTTTGAAGAGTTGGTTTCTCATGCTCCATGTTTGGGTCATTGTGCATGTCTCCATGATTAAGTCTTTGGGATGCCATCTCATTGGGTTTTGGGGTTTGTTTTGGCATATTATAGCTCTGATTTTCCTTGATTGAGTCATGCCATGTTTGGTTGTAATGGGTGTAGTGCAATTCCCCCTTTTGGCCTTGTATGCGCCTTGTTTTGTGCTCACCTTTCTAGCATGATTTGACCACATCTCATGCATGTTCTAGCCTTGTTTTGGCCTGCCTTGGGACTGTTTTGGGTCGCCTTAGCCCTTTGGGGCTTGGTTGATATGACCATAGTTCAAGTACCTTGGCTAACTTTGAACTTTAAGTCTATTAGCATGCTATGCTTATTCTATGTGCATGTTTTGGGATCATTATTGACATAATTTCAGAGCTTATTGCATCGTCATATTCTCATGTTTATCCCATCTTGCTCATGTTTGAAGATTGTGCATTGTGGTCTAGCTTATGGACCAATGTATGTGTGTGCATGCCTCCCCTTTTGGTCCCTTGATTTGGGTGTTTTGGCCACTGATTAGGGCATGGCTGAGGTCTGTCCTTTTGGTTTAAGCCTATTGAGCATGTTTGCTTTCATGGTATTTGCATGTTCGTATTGCGCCGTGTTTGCATATTGAGTATATTGCATGATGTTTAGTTAGTTGCATCGCATGACATTAATATATACTTGTTGCATGCTTGGGTTGTTTGCAAGCTTGCTTGCATACTCATATTGCATTGGGTTTGTTTGCATGCCATTAGTCTTGTTGCATTGCATAATGTCCCCATGTTGCGTTGCATTTGGCATGCTTGTTTGCATTACATTGTGTTTGGTTTGGGGTGTCAAACCAAACACGAGGAGCGAGGAACGTTCGTACTAAAAGTGACGAACCGTCCCTCAATCCTTAGTCGCTGACGCTTTTGATCCAAGCATGATAGAGTTCTAGGCATTCATATGTTTTGTTGCATTCATTCCATATTAATTTGCACATTTGACACCTTTGGCCATCATGCATTGAAATGCGTGATTGGTGGCCCAAGGGTCGAGAGCCATACTCCCTTGAGTTCATAGCATGATAGGGAGGGTGGTCGTGCACACATTGTCTTGTAAATTCCTTGCCATGCACTGTCTATCCTCTGCTGCAGCAAAAATAGAATTTTGCAGGAAGGGATGGCCGGTCGGCCACATTAAGTGCCGGCAGGCCACATTCAGTGCCGGCCGGCTAACAATATCTGGCCGAGATCCCTGCTTCTGGTCGATGACCATTCTCCCATGGCCGGTGGCCTTATATCTTGGTCAGTGGACTCTCAGAATGTCCCCAAGGTGGTTCAGAAGTGCCATAGAAGCTGGAACAGTTTTCAGAGGTGCAAAACAGTGCAAACAGAGGCAACATGTGGCATGGCAACGGGTTTCCGAGCGAGGCGAATCGAGCATGCATCATCCAATCATTCCGAGGCGGGGCTACGGCGGCCTCCGGCGGCCTCTTTAGTTTCATACTTAGACTATTTTTGTAATCTATTTGTTAATTAATTAAGGGTTTTGTAATATTTAATTAGGCCTAGTTTGGGAAGACTAAATAAGTGCACTTTTTGACTTTTTATGAAATATGGGTTGGGTTTGGGTTGGGTTTGAAGTGATGTGTTAGAGAGATGATGTGACTTAAATAAGATGATGTGACTTAAATAGGATAGTGACTTTTTGACTTTTTATCTTTTTTCAATCTTCCCAAACTAGGCCTTAGTTAGGGTAGTTGATTAATTATTCAGTTTGTATTATTTATTCGGACCCTTCGTCGAGAGGGCAAATTTTGTAATAAGTGTGCGTGCGTGTGTGAATGTCTTCCAACCCCACGTCTTTCTCCTTTTTACTTACTTGCTTTTAATGGTTAGTTTTAGGTCATGTTTCAATTAGCATACTTAAATCAGCATGTTTGCATACATTCATTCGTATTGCACGCACCGAGCTCGGTGCATCATACTAACTGCATAGTATTTCAATTCCAACTTGAATACGTGTATCGAGTTGTCGCATTTCACATGCCATTCTTAGATTAGCCGAGCCTATTCGAGTCGCATTTTGCATGTGTTGCACTAGCCATCTTAACATGAACTAGGATCATGCATGATTTCTAACTAGTTTCCTGTTTTGGCTCGGAGTACACTGTGAGTGTTTATGCTTTAGCATCCTGCATGTATGTGAGTGTTAACATGATAGCATGCTTGCAATGAGGCTAAGTGCTTATGTGATATAACTGCCTGAATGCTTGTGGGTAAAGGTTGGATTGCTTGAATTGGAATAATTCATTGAAATCCGTGTTTTAGCCTACTTACGAGTAGCAAAATTCAAAACCATTTCCAAACAAACGGATATGCAATGCTTTGTTCCGAATTAGGCAGTCTAGTCTATACTTGTGTGTTGTGTGCATTACCTAGTAATTCTAGCTAATTAACCGGAATAAGAACGCATGTGTTTTCAAAAACTCGATATCATGCTTAGTACAGGCCGATCTTCGGATCGGTCGAGCGGGGGTACTCATAGCTGACCTTCCCCAATCGTACCCAAGTTCTCGAGCCGAGGCAATTTTGGTGATGACGGACACGTGGCCTTAGGCAACGAGTCAGGGTTTTCTAAATTCCCCCAAAACAAAATATTTAGGTGGCGACTCTGTATCTGGCAAAGCAGTCCATGTTTGGCACTTCTTTCTAAAAATCAAATTTTCAAAATGATTTTCCGGATTTGGACTCTTTGGTGATTTATCAATCTCGCATTGCACCTTGCAAGATCAGATTAAGAACCGTGACATTGAGTTCGAACTGTAGTGAGCTTAATGAACAAAACGGGATTTTTCCCGGGACGTTCGTTGACGTCTATAGTTTTTGGCGACTCCGCTGGGGAGTTAGATAGCTTGACTCGAACTCATGATATCGTGTTTTGATTACACTTATGTGTTTCTTTGCATCTCATGTGCATTGGTGCGCCTAGGACACTGTGTTCGCCGTATGCTATTCCTGAATGGTTTGCCAGAGGCTTGCTTTGAGAAGCGTGCCATAAGGCTGACCGGTTGCGGGCTCTGCCACGACGGGAACACAAACCTTGGTTTTCACCGGGGCACCCTTTTTGACCATTCGACCTAGTGCATATTCGGAAACCATAGTGACTATTCCAATCTAGGATAGGTTGCTTACCCGATTGTAGGTTGTTTGAAACCGCTATATGCGTAGTGAAACCCTAGCTCCTGACAAAATAGGACAGGGAAACCCTACCCCAACATAAGGGTGTTTTGGCTCTTACTTGCTTGTTATGTGCTCTTTGAGTTGACCTCTACAGGGTATGCACGTATCAGTCTGCAAGTTTGGGTATCAGGCCTGCGGGCATCAGCATCAGTGTTTTGAGAATCAGTTATATCTGCGGGTATCAGATTCAGATTCGGGGCAATGATTTGGAAACAATGATCAGTAGTTAAGAACAGTATATTCAGCTTACAAATGCCAACTATGTGTTGTCATACCCGACTGTGTGTTGTGTTTATTTAAGCCGTTATGCTGTTCGTTTTTTGGTTGTTTATTATGCTTTATTTATCTTTTTGCTAGGTAGTTTAGCACAATTGATTCCGACCAGACAGATATCCCCCAAGCACTCTGGACTAGAGGTCGCAGACTCCATCGATCTGAGGATCTGGTAGATGGACAACCAGTGTTCCATTCTTTACCCCCGGTTACTAGACGGAGGGCAATTAGGCAGAGGATATCAGTTCAGCAGTCAGTTCAGAGGGCTTTGTCTACCCCACCTGAGTATAGTAGGGATCAGAGTTCTGTTTCTCCCGCAGAGAGGGAACATATACTGGTAGTTCAGCTAGATCAGGGTAGTATGGCAGGAATGGAAGAAATGATGCATCAGCTCTAGGAGAGCATGAAAACCATGCAGCAAGACGCTGCTCGTCAAGCGGAGTTTGCCAAACAGCAGGCTGAGATCATGGCCCAACAGGTAGAGCTAATTACCAGATTACAGCAGCAAGCCGGGGCATCCGCTTCGCACCAAGCTCCTCCCCCACCAAGGGTTCCGATACCTGGGGAGACACCAAATGTCCAGGAAGATACGGACAGTCCGACAGGGCCAGCTCCGCCCCCAATTCTACCCCAGCTATCCAAAACACTTACCAACCTACCGGATTCTCCCTTTGAGTTCGAGGTGGACCCCACAGCATTAAAAGTGAGCAAGCTTGAAAAGTTGTTCAAGAAATCTCAAGGTGTCAAGACCATTCCAGATATCGAAGATGGGTATACCGATGCGGCCATGACGCTGCCGGACCAGTTTAAGATGCCACACATTGACCGTTTTGACGGATCCAGTGATCCTATGGTGCATTTACAGTTGTTTTCGGACATACTGAGATCGATGGGCCTCTCCAGGTTACAGAAGCTGTCTTTGTTTGGCCGGACCTTGTCAGGTGTAGGGGCCATCTGGTATGCAAAATTGGAAGATTCCGTCAAGAGGAACTGGGAGGAGATGGCCGAGGCCTTCATAGCTCAATACTCCTATAATACACAGATCGAGGTCACAACTCGTGATCTCGAGACCACCAGGCAAGAACCGAAGGAGAGCTTCTCCGATTTTGTGACCCGGTGGAGGGCCAAGGCCTCGATGATGACCATTAGGCCTGTTGACAAAGATCAGATTCGGATGGTTGTGCGCAACCTCCAGCCCAAGCTTATGAAGAAGATGATCGTCCTCCCCCTCCCTACCTTTGCAGATTTACATAAGATAGGGGTGCAGATCGAAGACGCTATGAAGCAGGGCCTCACTGATAATGAGAGAGAACAGCCCAAGAGAACATTCAACCACAGTACGAATGCCGGCACGAGCAGTGCTGGAGCTGCTAGATCCTCAGATATGAGTATGGTTACCACCACCAATACCCTAAGAACCCTTATAGCTACGCCATTCACCAGTGCATCTGGTAGTAGCTCGCAAGCAGCCAGGTATGCACCCAAAGGCCAAAGAGCCTTCACTTTATTATATATGCCCCTGTTCAAAGCTTTGGGGGTTTTAATCAAAAAAGGGCACTTGAAGCCCCTAGAGCTGCGACCATTGCCAGAAAAACTTCCCCCCTCCCATAACCCGACGAAGTACTGTGCGTTTCACCAACAACATGGTCATGACACTGACCAATGCTATAGATTGCGTCACGAGATTCAGGATCTCATCGACAATAGGGTGATCGTGCCTCTGGAGAAACCGAATGTCACAACCAACCCTTTCCCACCACATAACCAAGCTCCACCTCCCAAACACGTCAATATGATCCAAACTGGGATTGAGTCATACGACCCTAGTATATACATCACCCTTTCTCACTTACCCAAGCCGGAGGTGTTCATTCTTGACAGCACTGACTTGTGCGTGTTGGACATCTCCCAAACCCAACCTGAAACGGTGGTGGTAGCCGTCGAAGATAGAAGTGGGGTCGACTACGGAGGCAGCTGAGAATGCGAATACAGAGCCTGAGAGGTCTGCAAACTTTGTGTATAACCCGAGCGGTTACATTACATCAGCAGGCCAGGCAAGGCCGAATGTGGAATTGCCAGTGGGGGCAGGGGTTTGTGTAGTCCGGGAGGATAGATTCAATCAGGGGCTAGATGACTCAGCAGATCTGGAGGAAGACATCGCAAACCTTCAATTCTTCAATGAATAAGACTCAGAAGACGTGACAGTCAACTGGTTTGATTCGGATAGGGCAACGGAGTCTACTGGGTGGCTTGACGACCAGTCAGATGTTGTTGAACAACCTCAGCTAGAACAGGGTCCGTCAGGGACGGGGACATCAATTGTGGCCGGAAGGGCCGAGAATCTGGATGCATCGCCGGAGAGCGCCGGTGTTAAGAATTTCGCTCCGGATCCAGGTAATTTGAATATAGGAGATGTTGAACAGCGGGCCGCGCTGAAACAGTTTGAGCGGAAAAGATCGAAGATTCTGAGAGGATCGGAAAGGCCAAGGCCCTTGCGGGGACAGAACGTGCTGTGTACATAGGAGCAGAGTATGCTGCGGGCACAGGAATAGTTGTAACAGAGCTGGACAGGCGTCTGTCGGCTGCCGATGGCATGTGGTGGGAGGGATGACGATCTATGTCTTGCCCACACAGATGAGGACTGGGGGAGTAACCAGCCGGATGATACTTGGTACATTGGCGAAGTTGATCACATGACTAGGAGCGGGCGTATTTCAAACCCCCACACCTAGATCAACTAGAGGCGTCCGGAAAGGACAGAGAGGCAGACAAGTAGAAAGAAAAGCTGCTTGAAGAAGAGGCTGTGCTGAAACAGCTTAAGAAGATATAGGCAGACATCTCCATCTGGGGACTGCTTATGGCTTCACGAGTCCATAGACAAGCTGTCTTATTTGCAATGGACAAAGCCAAACTCTCAATAGATACCACGCCTGAGCAGCTGGTAGGATTGGTTTTTCCAGGAGGAGCTTCCCCGACGTTGACCTTTTCTAATATGGAACTGTTGCCCGAGGGCGTAAACCATAACAAACCGCTCTACATCTCTGTGGAGTGTAGAGACAAATGGATACCGGTAGTTCTTGTCGACATAGGATCCGCCATTAACGTATGCCCGTCAAAGACAGCTTATGCAATCGGGTTGAAGCCCGTAGACTTTGAGCCAACTGCCCAGGTGATCCGGGCATATGACAACACAAGCAGAGAAGTGATGGGACCGTGAGGATTCACACTAAGGTTGGTCCGGGACAACATGAGATCGATTTTCATGTCTTGGACGTTCCTGCGACCTTTAATCTACTCTTGGGACGGCCGTGGTTGCACCAGGTAAAGGTGGTCTCTTCCACCCTACATCAAATGTTAAAATACCCCCACGGGAAGGGGGTGGCTATAGTTTTTGGGAATTCCTCAATCCATCCACCGTCGGAAGTGTCTACATCGGTTTTGGAAATCGAGTATGGCACGGAGGATGTGTTCCTGTCAGGATTTACCCTAGCCGAGGCCTGGGTTGTTCAGAACATTTTGGCTGTGGATGAGGGGTTGTATGTCAGCACATAATCGGTATACCTCATGAACAAGCTCCAGCATATTCCGGGATGGGACTAGGAAAAAAGTAGCTGGAAGGGCAGTGCAATATCGGCCGAAGTGGCGCACAACCCGCATACCTTTGGTTTAGGCTATTTGCCCACCAAAGAGGACTGGGTCAGGAAAGGCACAGAAATGGCTGGGAGAGCCAGGGCCAAGCAGACTGGGAGGCATTTTGACTTGATGTATCGGCCTATCCAGGGCACCCTGAACAAACGTTTCGTCCGGGAGGGGGAAGACTTTCCATTCTACGGCTTCCCAGAGCCAAGGCTGAATGCCGAAAAAGAGGCACCTACAGGGTTTCGAGATCTTCTTTGACTTACAATTGACCGAGGATGATGTTGTTGAGGAGCAGACAGACCCATCAGCTGAGGTTGAGCAGTGTAAGGAAGTGGATTCTGAGAGCGCCGAGATTGAAATGGGGGTAACACTGACTTGTCTACTATCAGATCCTCTGATCGTACATGAGTGCTTGGGGATGATCTCTCAGTGTCTATGATTGGGAATGGAGCGGTTGCGAGCCTATCTTTGAACATTTTAGACGCATCCATCGCACCCTCCCTCATCTGGTAGTACGATGAGGGATTCTTATCGAGCAGCACCGGGTCAGGTAGTGAGCCGGAATCTGATTCTACTGAATCTGTAGGGTCGGAATCAGGTTCCAGCTCGTCTGAGTCTGAGTTCGGTATTCCTGGGGGTGACAACCCGGATGCCACAGTCTTGTGTAGGTCGTTTTTTTCTTTTTCCTTTGAGTCTGTTGTAACAGAGGAATCAGGCGACTTGGAAGTGATTAATGAGAACGAAATGGCTGTGGCTTTTGAGTATTTTTCTGTGCCTTTGATATATTGCATTAATTCAGACTTTCAAAACTTTGATAAAAACGACGAGGAAAAAATTCCTTTGATTTTGAAATATTTGCTAGAACAAGAGCAGGACCTGCGGCTGGTCCAGATCGGGTCCACGTTGTCTTCAGAAGAGCGCGAGCGCTTAGTCGCTTTATTAAAAGATTTCAAAGATGTTTTCGCGTGGTCTTACGAAGACATGCCTGGAATCGATCGTGGAGATTGTACAGCACCAGATCCCTCTTGACCCAGAGGCCCGACCTGTTAAGCAGAAGCTCAGAAGAATCCGCCCCGACTGGGCCATCAAGATCAAAGAAGAGGTCACCAAGCAAATTAACGCAGGGGTTCCTGCTGGTATCTAAGTACCCCAACTTGGTTGGCCAACATAGTTCCAGTGCCGAAGAAGGATGGTAGAATCCGGGTATGTGTGGATTTCAGAGATTTGAACAAAGCCAGTCCGAAGGACGACTTTCCTTTGTCGCATATTGATGAGTTAGTGGACTTCACTGCGGGGCATGCATTGCTTTCGTTCATGGATGGCTTTTCAGGCTACAACCAGATTGTGATGGCACCCGAAGACCGGGGAGAATACTGCTTTTACCACCCCGTGGGGGACCTACTGTTACAGAGTGATGCCGTTTAGGCTGAAGAATGCTGGAGCTACATATCAACGGGCTGCGACCACGATATTGCATGACATGATCCACAAAGAGGTTGAGGTGTATGTGGACGACATGATTGTCAAGTCCAAAGAAAGAGAGGGCACTACACCGCCTTGCAAAAGTTCTTCCAAAGGATCAAAGAATTTTGGTTGCGGCTGAATCCTCAGAAGTGTACGTTTGGTGTTACAGTAGGGAAAATGCTGGGGTTCTTGATTACGCAGAGAGGTATCGAAGTCGACCCTTCCAAAATCAAGGCCATCTTAGAAATGCCACCACCGAGGACTGAAAAGGAGGTGCGAGGCTTTCTGGGTAAAGTGCAATTCATAAGACGGTTTATCTCAAAATTAACCTTGACTTGTGAACCACTCTTTGGTCTCCTGAAGAAAGGAATGAAATTTCAATGGGACGGCTGATGCCAAGCTGCTTTTGAACAGATCAAGCAATACCTACAGAACCCACCTGTGTTGTCACTGCCTGAGCCGGGGAAACCGTTGATTTTGTACCTTTCAGTAACTGAAACTACAATGGGCTGCATGCTTGCACAGGAGTCTAAGGACAAGGTAGAGAAAGCTATCTACTACCTGAGCAAGAAGATGCTGGGTTGCGAGACCCGTTACACCCCGCTGGAAAAGGCTTGCTTAGCCTTGGTATGGGCTACCAGGAAATTACGGCACTACCTGTTAGTTCACTCTGTAATGTTGGTTTCAAGATTAGATCCCCTCAAATATCTCTTCGAGAAACCAGCACTTACGGGTAGGCTAGACCGTTGGTTGCTTCTACTTTCCGAATTCGATCTGAAATATGTGACGCGCAAGTCAGTAAAGGGGAGAGCAATAGCGGAGTTCCTAGCCCGATCACCCAGTTAAAGGGAATGAAGCAGTTGAGTACCTATTCCCAGATGAGCCATTCTACATATCGAAGATGAGACTTGGACAATGTACTTTGACGGAGCGTCAAACCAATACGGGTATGGGATAAGGGTGTTGCTGATAGCACCTGACAATTCCTGTATCCCTCTAGCATTCAAACTCTGGTTCAAAGTCTCGAACAATGAAGCAGAGTATGAGGCATGCATTGTCGGTTTAGAAGCAGCCCTAGAACTAGGGGCAAAACGGTTGGACGTCATCGGGGGACTCGAACCTTGTTGTATCTCAAGCTAAAGGAGACTGGAAAGTCAAAGAAGAAAAGATGAGAATCTATCATCAGACCTTGGACTTGTTGATTCCTCGGTTTGAGAAGCTGAACTTCGCTCATCTGTTAAGAGAGAACAACAGGTTCGCGGATTCACTAGCAACTCTATCTTCCATGATAGACATCCTTTTGGAGTCCGGATGCGTCCGATCATCATTGATCAGATATTTGTGCCGGCTTATGAGCTAATTGCTGCCGTAGATGAGGTTCAAGATGAGAATCCCTGGTATCACGATGTATGGAACTTCCTGAGGAAGAAGCATACCTAGCAGGGGCAAATGCCAAGGATAAAAGGGCAATCAGAAGAATGGCTGCTCAGTTCATCATCTGCGGAGGTAAACTATATAAGAGAGGTTATCTGGGAAATGCATAAACTGTGTGTTGATGCCGAAGAATCGAAGTGCCTGATGGAGGCCATCCACGGGGGAGAATGCGAAGCGCACATGAACGGGGTGATGCTAGCCCGGAAAATTCTCAGGCAGGGTTACTATTGGTCCACCATGGAGGAGGATTGTATTGGCTTTGTCCGACGATGCCACAAATGTCAAATCCATGCGAACCGCATGAACATCCCGCTGTCGAAGCTATACAACATGACTTCGCCATGGCCATTTTCAGTCTAGGGGATCGATGTGATCGGGGTTGTCATTCCGAAGGGGTCTAATGGGCATGAGTTCATTTTGGTCGCGATAGACTATTTCACAAAATGGGTTGAGGTCCAATCTTATGCGGTGTTGAAGGCGTCGCATGTCGCAAAATTCATTAGAAACAACATCATCTGTCGTTATGGGGTCCCGAACGAGATTATTTCAGATAATGGTTCCCACTTCAAGAAGGAAGTGATCGACTTGTTGGGGAAATACAACGTGGCTTTTCATAAGTCATCTACATATCTGCCACAAACCAACAGAGTAGTTGAGGCCGCCAACAAGAACATCAAGCGTATTCTGCAGAAGATGGTGGAAACCTACCGGGACTGGCCAGATAAGCTGCCATTTGCTTTGTGAGGCTACCGGACTTCAATTAGAACTTCTACTGGAGCGACTCCGTATTCATTGGTTTATGGGATGGAGGCCATTCTACTTATCGAAATTAAGGTTCCGTTGTTGCGAGTGCTGGCTGAGTGTCAGATAGCTGAGGTAGATTGGCAGCAGAGCAGGTTCGAGGAGCTCATGCTTTTTGATAAGAGAAGGCTGAAAGCACTGTACCATGTTCAAGGTTATCAACGACGAATTACCAGGGCTTTCAACAAGAAAGTTAAGTCCAGGAATTTGAAATAAGGAGATTTGGTGCTCAAGGACAACCGAGCTCCCATCTACGACCCTAGGGGCAAGTTCAGACCTAATTGGACTGGTCCTTACATCATCAAGTCTATTTGGTCGGGCAGAGTTGTCGTTCTGATGGACCTAGATGGCCTAGAGTTCTCCCAACCGATCAACATGGTCAAGTTGAAGAAATATTTTCCTTGAGAGGCTCGCTAGGCCGAAAACCCGAAAGGGCGACCTAGGCAAAAGTTAGAGCACAAAAAATTTGAAATGATAAAAACTGAGCTCGCAAGGTTGAAAACCCGCAAAGGGCGGCCTTGGCAAAAGTTAGAGCGCAAAAGGAGAGAGTTAATACACGAGTGAACCCAAGCCGAACTACGTGAGGCTTGATTCCCATCCTTGGGATACATAGGTGTAGACGTCCCCGAACGTCCCCGGGAGGATGAGTCCCGTTCTGTTCATTTTGGGCTCACTACAGTTCGGACTCAAATTGTGACGGTTCTTAATCTGAACCAAAGAGTCCAAATCCGGCAAATCGTTTTAAGAAAACAGATTTTTAG